>JANRMT010062791.1:153732033-153771277 GCA_026402145.1 Polypterus bichir lapradei | reverse complement strand
ATCTATCTATCTATCTATCTATCTATCTATCTATCTATCTTTCTTTCTTTCTGGCCACATTTGTTCTGTATCCATAATGGTCAGTTGCTATAATAAAGATTGCCTTTCCTTTGTGTTATTCCCAAACATTTGTCATAACTAAATAATTTTGCAAGTCCCTTTTCAAAAAAAAAAATTAAAATGGCAGAATACTCAAGCCAAGCCAATTATTATTTTTTTTTAAATGTTGATTATGTTAATTGCCAATTACAAATTGTCACTGTGTGTGTGGGATTGTGTGCATGCATATTTGTGTGTGTTTGTGTGTGCGAGTGAGATTGGTCCATGTGTTGGACTAAGGTCCTGTCCAAGTGTATTTTCAGCCTTTTGCTCAATCCTATTGGGATCATCATCTTTGGCCCCTGCACCCCAAAAGTGGATTGAGAAGGTTGTGGAACCTAACTAATGAACTCAGTCCTTTACCCGCACACTCCTCGAATGCACCTGCATACATTATCTAACTTGTTATTTGCTTTTTGGTACAATAAAAATATGTAAGAATGGTAATTTGATGCATACCTTGAGTCGCTAGCTACCTGTGATGTCATGTTTGTAACTGTCCTTAAATAATTTGATACAGCTTCGACTTGATCTCTCAGATATGCCTTATACTTTTCGTCCATAACAATTTAAAATATTAAATCCAAATCCAAAATAGAGTCTACTTTCTTTTTTATGACTATTTCTTTTCAAAAAATTTATATAGGGTCACTATCGACTGAGAATGTAATAGCGTTATAAAATACATGCCTATATGCATACAACTGGACACTAGTGTCCAAATCTTATGCTTGCAATAATTTTATATGAGTATTTACTTGTGAGAATGGCATTGGGTTGCTTTGGAATGTCTTTATTGAGAACTGCAGGAGAATCTATGTGGAAAGTGTATATGTCACAATTGATGAACAGTTTATTCCATTTAGTGAATGCTGTGCCTTCCGACAGTATTTTCCAAGTAACCCTGACAAATATGGCTTGAAACTGTTTCTTACGTGTGATGTTTCAACAGGTTATATTTACAATTAACTACCGTATGTTGGCTGTGAAAGCAGTCAGTCTTGCAGAATCAGTGATGAAGACATTAGTAGATCCAGTACACTACTCTGGCATAAATGTAACTACTGCTAACTGGTTTAAGTGCAAACTTGTAGGAGATTTGCTGTTAAAACAAATTACACTATTGGGAACAGTGTGAAAGAACAAAGTTCTAAAGATATTTCTTCCATGTAAGACCAGAACTCCATGGTTGAGTCTGTTTAGTTTTTACCAAAAGATGGCCATGGTGTCAATGCATGACAAGACGGAGATTGATGTATCTGGAAAACCTGTTATGATCATTGACTATAACAACAACAAAGGTGCTGTGGACTGTGTAGACCAATTACACCACAGCTAAAGCGTTCAAAAAAGAACAAAGCACTGGCCTTTGTCTTATTAACTTAACTGGCTAAACCTTGCAGGTATAAATGTACTCGTTATATTCATGGCAAATTTTCCAGACTTGCAAGCTACACAGACTCCAGGACAACCTAGGCCATCAGCTACTGAGACCCTGGCTGGAAAGAAGAATTCAGGTTCCTAGGCTTCGAAGGACAACACTGAATGCATTGAAAGTCTGTAGTGTAGTGAGGTAGACACTTGTCAAAACAGTTCAACCAGCAAAATAGTACAGAATTTGCTAAGGACCATTTTGCAATGACCATAAAAATGCCACTTTGGTTTGTGATTATGGAGCTGAGTAACACTATCAATCAATCATAAAATAGCTATTGTTACTATATATTTAAAAATACCTACTTTACTTTTTCTGTTAATAAGCTAGATTAGACAAATATTACAAATTAATATTAAATATCAATAAAGAATTACAAATGTTCATAAAGTGTTCAGAATGTTTGTGGAAGAAACATTTAATAAATGTTTGCAGTGTCATGGCTATTTGTGGCTTGTTTTTTTTTAATTTATATGCCAGATCTCAAAAGACCCAGATATGTAATAGTGTTGGTTTAATGACCCATTCACACAAGGATTGAAGACTATAATAACTGAATAAAAGATTATTGCCTGCTCCCTTTGCTTACATTTAATATTTGCTCTGTCCTCTAATAAGGAAAGTGAACCACAGTGGCAGTGGTTCCAGGCACAGAACAGATCCGTTGGTCCCAGGTGCAAGGGTACTGAATCTACTGGCTGTGTGACCTTCCAGACCAGGGGCCTCATGTATAAATGGTGCGCAAGCACAAAATTTCTGTATAAAAACTAAATGTGGCATAAAGCCACACACATTTTCACACCAGCTCAATCTCTTGATTACGCAAGCTCTCTGCTCGGTTTTTAAAACTGGCGGCACCCAGCGTCAAAGCAGTGCTACTGTTCCTGTGTGGTTTCCCTTCATTTATTTGATTCACATCCCTGATGCGGCTTTACAAATACACTGAAATTAACCACTGTGACAGATAGGGGCCGCTGTCGTCCCCTTGAACCTTCAGATCAGACGCCAGACACGAGAAAAAAGTCCCAATGTTGACTTTATTATTATAAATAAGTGCACAAAGCACCCTCCACTCCACTATACTTAATAAACAATCAATAATGACAAATAACCACAATAATAATAATCCTCCACGCCTCCCAGCAGCTCAGTCACCCTTCCTCCCAACTCGGCTCAACTGCTGGGATCTCCCATAGCTCTTTTATATTCTCTGACCCGGAAGTACTTCCGATCCCCCCAGTCCATGTGATTCTTATCACTTCCGGGTCAGATTAAAACTCTTCTTTTCTTCTGCCCGGAAGTACTTTATTTCTTCTGTCCATGTGACTACGGAGTACTTCCGGGCTATATCGAACATACAAGTCCTTGATCTTTCCTGCAGCGTCCTCTGGTGGCCCCTATGGTATCCAGCAGGGCTGTGAAGGAAAACTCCAAGGTCCAAGATGCCCTGCTGGAATTCGGGGCCTCTCCACGTTGCGAGAAGGGCTCCATCTGGCGGTGTGGGGGTATTGGCCGGGATAAATGGCCAGCCATATGCCACACCGCATATCACTTTTTAGTTTAAGGCATCTGATTGTAATCAACCTGTAACAATATAATGATACACGGAATGGCCAAACTATTCCAAATACTATAGGTGGTATAGCGTTGTTACTCTCAGTGCACCACTGAGTATTTTAACCCATTGTATCTGAGTGGAGAATCACAGATTTCCAGGCGCTATTTTCTTGGAGCTCTTGATATCATTTTTAAGATGAAATGCAATAAAGTATATATATTACATTATGCAGATACATTTTTAACTTAATTTAAATAATGTATACTGTTATTAATTAAATGTTTGGACATGGTGGACACGATAGCAATGAGCTGGTGCCCCGTTCAGGGATTGTTTTTGCCTTGCACTGTATGCTTGCTGGGATTGGAGTGACCCTGGGTGGATAAATGGATGGAATAATTAAACATGTATAGTGATCCCTCCTCGATTGTGGGTGTTGCGTTTCAGAACCCCCTGCAAAAGGTGAAAATCTGCGAAGTAAAAACCATATGTTTATATGAGTATTTTTATATATTTTAAGCCCTTATAGACTCTACCACACTCTTATAAACATTTCCAGCACAGTTATACAGTATAAACCCTTTATATTCTCTTAGATATTAGGTAAGATTCATTGAAATTATGTATGTAAACACACTGTTTATATACAGTAAAACCTAAATGTTATTTTAAAGATATCGAGAATCTCCAATATCACATATGTTACAGCCATTACGATAGACAGGCCACCAGCAATAAATACGTACAATGCAAGAAAAATTGTATACAGTAAAATATGTGTACAATTACACATATTTTCCAGTAAGTTTCTTCTTCCAGTAAAGGTGTACTAGGCGGTGTTTTGCGGGTAAGGAACATCGTGATGGGCAGTTGCTGGTGGTACTTTTTCATTTGTGTAAGGAGGTTTTTATACACTTCCGTGGTGTTGTCTAGAGCATTTCTAAATTGCAAAGAACGAATCATTTGCAGGTCCCATTCTTCAACTGATATCTGGAGATCTTTTGCCATTCATAGAATGGTCGCAAGACACTAGAGAGTTAAGCCGGCATCTTCTTCCTGTGCTGGGTCCTCTTGTTCCTTATCTTCCTCACTTGCTGACTTGGTCATCTCGGCCAAATCCTCGTCGCTCAGCATCTCGGAGTGGGCATCAAGTAGCTCATTGACGAAACTTAACTCTTTACAAAGCGAAATACGTTGATGCTGAATGAGCGAGACGAGATTTCCTGGTTAACGCAAACCGGAATTGAATTCTGCGCTCCGTTGCTGAGCCAATCAGCACCCAGGAACTTAACTGCGTGCTCTGATTGGGTAGCTTCTCAGCCAACCAACAATAGCATCCCTTGTATGAAATCAACTGGGCAAACCAACTGAGGAAGCATGTACCAGAAGTAAAAAGACCCATTGTCCACTGAAACCTACGAGCCAGCAAAATATCCGCGATATATATTTAAATATGCTTACATATAAAATCCATGATAGAGTGAAGCCGCGAAAGTCGAAGCATGATATAGCGAGGGATTACTGTACTATCAAGATATTTCAATGTACCTTAAAAGTTTTGAAGAATCGGCGTTCTAAGCTTACAGATGGCTTAACGTCTATTACAGAGCTCATTGTGTGGCAATTGGTTACTTGGAGAAAGAAGAGGAAGGAAAGGAATTGGGGGTTAGTATGGTTGAGAGAGACAGTACTGCTGCAATAAATTATTTCATTGAGGGTCACTCACGGGGCAACAAGCATCTTGCGGGAGGCAGGAACAATCTCTGGATGGGGCGCCAGCTCGTCGCTACCATTGTGCCACTATGGCCCCATGTTTAATACATGCTTTAATTAATTTCATCATGAAAATGATATTAAGTATACATCTTAGAATTTAAATTGTTCAGAGAGCTGTAATATCATGAATTTAATGGATTCTGTGTCCTGTCGATGGAAGAGAAAGCCAGTTTAAGAAGCACATAGTGATTCACACACATAGAGCACATAGAAGAACACACAGAATACGAAGCATTTAATGTGCTACTTTAGTTACGATGGGATTTGAGAAACTAGTAAGTTTACGACATTCTACTTTAATGACAAAATAAACTACATGATTAAAGTGGAAATTTTGAGATTAAAGTTCACATTTCAAGCTTTTTTTTCAGCTGTGTCCCTGTTTTTTTTTCCTTTTCTCTGTACCCTATTAAGTGTGCATAAATGTTATTGCATATGACACTCAAACGGTGGGCTATGACTCGACTTTTCACGGTGACTTTGATATCTGACAACTTCTTTTTTTATTTTGGTCACTGTGCAACTTTCTGAACATTAACTTTCGATCAGCTTCCTTTTGTTGTTTATACAGCTGCTTAAACCAACAAATAGTAAATTTTTCATTGCCTTCAATTGGCATGCGCTGATATTCTTTTTTCCCCGTGCTTTTGCCATTGTCTTTTCACAGAACGCTGTACTTAATGGAATATGTATATTGATTTGCATATTCAAAGAGGCGTAATTCTGGGAGGGGTGGTAGGTGCGTGCGCCTGTGCTACATTTCATGCTGACAGGGATTTATGTAGCGGAAGCGCGTGGAAGTTCGCTTACGTACGGTATTGTGCATCAGAATTTTTTTGTGCATACACACATTTCAACTTTTGTCTGTACGCCATGTTTTAGTGTGAATTCTATGCACGGCATTATGCATGAGGCCCTTGGTGACAGCAAGGATAGTTAAACAGGAGTTGAGGTAAAGGACATATCTTTGGGTCTACTTAACAAACTTAGGATAGGATTACCCCAAAACCCATCCATGATAAAACAACCTCAGATTTTACTTTGTAATACATTGTTTTCTGAAGCCTGGCAGGGCCTGAGTAATCAGAGGAGACTTCAGCCCATGAAGCTGGTGGAAACTGCCAGGTAGACCCTTAGGGCCTAAACAGAGAAGCTCAGTGTTAAACACCAGAGTGAATCAGCCTCCGAATACAACATTATTTCCTGAGCCTTGACAGCTGATTTGCTAGTCTGGGGGAAAAAATATTAATGGCAGCTATTTAAGAGTTTTCTGTAAAATTAAAAAGTGCATTTACTTACTGTGACTTTGGGAATAATTAGCATTTTTATTGAATTATCTGTTTAATTAGACAACTCCTTAAAAGCAGTATGCTAGCTGAAAAATAAACTTTCAGGCTGAGCTTCAAGAGTCTTAGTTTGTTCCATCAGACATCATAATGATAAGTAAATGTACATTGGTTATGTTTGTTTATCTCCTCCAGAAAGGCAGATATTTGTGCTTTAACTTATGACATTGTGTGGAAAACAGTTCACTTGAAGTACAATTGTTTCTGTAGCAGGCAGAAGATAAAACTCATTAGATAACCAATTTGATAACCAAGAGGCCCATCCTCTCCTCAGCCTGATGACACTTGCAGGTTTTAGTTTCTTTAATTTTTACCCAACAGTCAAATGTTCATAAATCAAAGGTTAATTGACTCAGGCGGTCCTGAAAATGAATCATTATTGGTTTAACAAATAAATTAAATTTGAAGTTAATTATGTGTAAAATCCCAATTAAATTTTTATCATTTGAGGAGAAGCCTCAGGGTAGTGTAAATACAGAAAACCTTTGTCATTTTCTGTTTATATTCTTTATCAAAAAGAAGATTTTTTTACACTCACCTTGGTTTTTGGTTGTTTTAGGTTATGCATTTTTTTAACACATTTAAGTAATTCATTAGAAGTCAGTTGAAATGTGAACATTAGATGAATGCAAAAAACACACTCTATTTTAATTCATTTCATAAAGTGTCTTTTACACCCATGCAGTAGATTCTTAAATCACCTAAAAAAGAAACAAAGACAAAATCAATAATACATTTGAAAATAATATGTTAAAAAAATACTAAATAACCAGAAAACACACTTGAGACAGGAATAAAACCCTAGCCGAACCATGACATTTTAACACTGGCACTGCTGAGATGTTCATTTTGTTTTGTGTAGCATTCATTCTGTTTTTTAATTTTTATATTAGTTTTTATCAATTTTTCTCCTTGTCTCAACTTTAACTGTTTTATCACAAATAAGGAAATTCATTTGGTTTGTGTTTTAACAATAAACTTAAACAGACATAGGTTTTAAATATTAAAAGATAAGTCAGGAGAAATATTGAATAACGAACCGCATATATCTGAACAACAACCTGCATACATACAGTATGGTGGTATATCAGAAAGTAAAGGCCTTGAAAATTATGAGGTACCACAATGTATAGAAGCTGATGCCATACAACACGTTTGTGGTGGCTTATGGGTAGTTCAAGCAAGTACAGTGCAGCACCCTGCAGTAAGTCCAGTTGAAGATAACGTCAAGTGAACATGGGCGCTTCACACCATTGCTGAATAATACATTATAGTAAGATTTCTTTGGGCAGAGGGAGTGAAACGTCCTGAAATTCACATCCAGTATGCACAAACGTTACGGTTCTCCAAGTCATCATGCACCATGGCATGTGCAGATCCCTAGTTGATATCCAAATGTGCAGCAACGGTGGACAACATAATCTGTCGGTCTTCTCTGATGAAGGCATTTGTCATGTCGATGTGGATTTGTGTACACGATGTTGATGGTCGACTAAATTGAGCTTCGTCAGTTACACTTGTTCTTTCCCAATTTAAATCTTTCTCTTCATTCATAAACCTTTTGTGGGGTTAAGCTGGCGTAATTTCCGTACCGAGCCAACATCCTTCGGTGAATTTCAATAGGTTTCATGACCTCTGCCCAAAGAAATCCTGCTGTGATGCATTGTTCAACAATGATGAAGTTCTGTAGAAGAGTGTCCATGTTCACTTAACCTTGGAATCAACAAGACTAATGACAGAGCACTGTGTGTGTACAAAATACCCATAAGCCATGTGTTGTATTGCATCAGCTTTTGTAAATCCTGTATTTATCTGTAGTGTTCTAGAAAATATTTGCATCCAATGTTACATATACCCTGCTGCATGGGAAAGGTGCTTTATAAATAAAAGGTATTATTATTTTCCATCCATCCATTATCCAACCCGCTATATCCTAACTACAGGGTCACGGGGGTCTGCTGGAGCCAATCCCAGCCAACACAGGGCGCAAGGCAGGAAACAAACCCCGGGCAGGGCGCCAGCCCACCGCAGTATTATTAGTATTATCTGTTTTGATTTACCCTTGTATGTTAAACATACATACATACATACTGTCACGCATGTGCATCTGAGGATCACGCTCCAAGATCTTCACACTTATCTGATACCACCCCAGACAGAGAGGGGGCGCTGCCACTAACAGACTTCTCATTTTCTTCCTCCACAGTCTTATGAAGGCACCCCTTCCATTCCCAGAGCTTTAAAGGTACAACCGCCTGGAAGGAGATATTGTTGATCGCAGAGACGAACTAAAGAGAAGAGCTCAAACTCTGAGGACCCGTCAACACAACTGAAATGATTAGAGGCCACTCGGCTATGTGGCTCTTACCTTTGTTTATCGTATTTACACCATCGAGTGTTGTTTTCGTTTTCCACTTTGTTGGTAAATGGGGAGGGCAGTGTTAGCACTCCAAAATATTTTCCTTTTTTTTTTTTTTGTTGAACCTTCTTCACGCGACGATCACAATATATATACAAATAATTGTATTAAAAAAATCTTTACACCTATCTACTCTCTAGTGGCTTGTATGAATCTGTCATGTCAGTAATAAACGTGTATTCCAGTTGCCTGTTCTCAATAAACTGCTTCATTTCTGAGGGTACAAATGATCTCTTATATTTGGAAGTTGTTATTCAACATTGTAAGAATTTGTTTAATGCCACAGAGCTGAAATTAAATTTAATATGTAGTGGGTGTGTGGGATCGTTGAGGATTTAATGGAACTTTTTGAGAACTTGGTCCTCATAGAGCTGTTGCATTGATTTTTGTTCTACCCCTAAATGATTGTACTTGCTGCTTTAATCAGATGCTGGAGTCTGACATTATCTTGGGCATGTATGTTGCCAAAGAAGCAAGTTAAGCCAAAAGAAAGAATGAGCTGGAGAACAGATAAGTAAAACATGTGGAGAATGTGGCAGTTCACCCTAAAGAGTTCCATTTATAAAGAAAAACAGAATTTTCAGGAATTTTTTTAGCTGTTATCTAAGCACCTTCATTAAAGTGTGACTAGTTATCAAGGTCCATCCTTAAATATTCTAGGACGGGACTCGTTCTGCTATAGCTCACCATTTATTTCCATACGTTTTAAGGGTTCTGCTGACACTTCCAGTTTGTGCTTTCTTGCATGGTTGCATTCATATTGTTGTTGTCAATGGTGTCTCGTTGTTTGTGAAAGTGTGCACTCTTCATTTCACTCTTAAATTAAGATGGCGGTGCACTATTGTTGGTGTCCAATTTATTTGTGTGCACACAAAAAGAGTTCCGAAAGGTGCATACACAATTTTCCAAGAAAATGTCAGGATTTGTATAAGAATCTTGATGGGAGAACTTGCATGTATTTATGGAAAATCTTACCCAACCGTATTCAGCATTCCAGAGGAGCTGGGGTTTGACATCACCCTCGATCACGTGGAGAAATTAGGCCAAACCAGCTAAATAATGACTCATATGCATAATAGTTCATATCACTGTGATATAGCGGGTCAGTGGCTGGGAAATCAGTGGCCCATTTTTAAAAAAATAAATAATTGAATGGCTGGCTCGACCTCTGTGGGTCTGCATCCTCGCGCAGGCGCAGGAGGTTGGTGAGGTAATTGGGGCGAGACACACCTGCAAGAGAAGGTGAGGTCCGTCTGAATTGCTTCATCGGCCTTCTGCAGTGTGCGATTGAGGCACTGAGCCCACAGAGGCATATAAGGGAAAAGGAGAAAAGACGAAAGGAGGAAAGATAGACTAGCCAGAGAGAGAGAAGGGCGAGGAGACACGCAGGAGGTTAAAAGAAGAGAAAGAAAATAAAAAGGCAGTGACGGTGAACTGGGTGAGGCAGGTGGTTAGGTGTGAGTCTCCGGGCTGTAGGAGATGTGGAAAGGGCGTTCCTACTGAGTGTTTTCCTGGGAGTACGAGCGGCCCGATATGCAGTGTTTCCGCGGCTGCTGAGGGACTGGTTGCAGGAGACATTTGTGGCTCAGTGTGGTGGCCCAAGACTGCTGAAAGCCAGGCAATGGGGACCTGAGCTGGGACATGAAGGTTGACTGCACCTGTCGGAAGGTGTCTCCTCCTTCTGTAAGGTCTGAACAGGATAAGGAGAGGAGACTACAGATCTAAGTGGTAAGTACTGGGGCTAATTTTTTTTAATGGAATGACTCTGGTTTTAACCTCCAATTTTAATTGATATTTATTGGATTTTAACCTTCATCCTGTTTTAATGGATTCTTTATTTATTGACTTTGGATGCACTGCACTGTTTTGGACACTGTTGTTTGATTGAATTGTTTTAATAAAAGCACTTTGGCATCTCTATGCTCCTACCCCTTGCTATGCATGTGTGTTTGTCCTAATCTGCTGGCTAATCCCTCAGGTTAGTTATTGGTGGTAGCGGGTTGAAGAGGGGGCCAACCTGCACCTTTACAATCACCAAGCCATTATTATAATGTGTGTTGACATGACAAACACATTCAACCTCAAAAGTGATGATTTGGCTCCCCTTTCATGGGGTCAATGCCACATATTTGCGCTGAAGTACTTTTTGTTTTCTCATAAGTTTATATCAGCTTCCTGGTGTTACTTCTCAGGATTACAAACCAATGCAATCTCTTGTTGTCAATAATTGCGTGAAGTAAAAACCCAGCTGTGATTCACACCCTGCGTACACAAATCTCTAAATCGCATGCCATACAGCCTATCATAGCCTAATGGTTTGACACAGCAAGGCTTGTTTGGTGCTGCATGGGGACTATTCAAATGGTCATATACAAACATGGGGCTGGCAGGATTTTTTTGCCCATGATGATAATGGGCTGAATTGGGAAAGGCATTAGAAAGGCAGACTGCTCTAAATCGGCCTATACCTGTTCATATGCAGCTTTTAATAATGATTCACTTTCTAGACATATGCAACTATCAGCTTTTATCAACTCCATCCCACCAGCTGTGCTGGAAACCATAAAATGACTGTCGACTCACTACATTCAGTTTCCGTATGGTGTGGATGTACTGGCCAACATAAAAAGGCAAGTTGGAGCAGTGTCTGGTTTTCCCAATGTAACTGGCACAATTGACTTCACTCATATTGCAATAAGGGCACCTTGTGAGAATGAAGCTGCTTTTTGTTAACCATAAACAGTGACCTTCCATTAACTCACAAGTCATCGGTGATGCCAAGATGAGGCTAACAAACTTTGGGGCTTACGGACCTTGGGCTGACCATGATTCATTTCTTTTGAGGCAAAGCAGCTTTAGCAGACAACCTGTTGAAGGTGCTGTATGTGATGGCTGACTTGTTGGTACGCTAGCTGGCTGAACTTTCAGTTTTTCAGACGGCCTGTACTATTCATTGACAGGCAGTGGTTAAGGTTTTTGGACTTCAAACCCTGAAGTTGTGGGTTTGAATCCCACCACTGAGCAAGTCACTCCATCTGCCTTTACTCCAACTGGAAAAAAATTGGGAATGTGCTCCCCTTGACCTTCTCATATACTGAGAGAGAGGAAAAGGTCATCAGAGCCACTTCCAGTTGCACAATATTTATCAAATATCATATCTCTTTGTTTCTCATCATACTGTAACTAATCGATAATATTGATACAAAATCATTTATATGTATTTATAATCAAACTTTACATTAAAATTATATTTTTGATCTTAGGGTGGTCGAAAATGATGGTTGACTTTTTTTATGATTACATATGCATTACTTAGATTACATACAAAGTAAAAAGAGTTATAGTCACCTAAAAACACAGAAAAAGTCTTAGTGTAATACAATTTTTGTTGCAATAAATCACTACATTTAATTATGATAATGATGGCAGAAATAAAAGAAAAAAATCATAAAATGAAATACGTTAAAAGGGACATGACAGGGACATAGCATCTTATAGTTCCCATTACATTTTTATATTTACATGACATGTTCAATGTTTACATGTTATTGCTAAACTGATGATGTATAAATTAAAATAAAATTAATAATAGTTATTGAAAGAATATGCAATATATTGAATACAGTTTTTAATATTATGTATACACTAGCAGAATACCCGCGCTTCGCAGCGGAGAAGTAGTGTGTTAAAGAAGTTATGAAAAAGAAAAGGAAATATTTTAAAAATAACGTAACATGATTGTTAATGTAATTGTTTTGTCATTGATATGAGTGTTGTTGTCATCTCTCTCTCTCTCTCTCTCTCTATCTATATATATATATATACATAGCAAAATACCCGCGTTTGGCAGCAGAGAACTAAAAAGAAAAGGAAACATTTTAAAAATAACGTAACATGATTGACAATATAATTGTTTTGTCATTGTCATGAGTGTTGCTGGCATATATATATATATACACTCACACACACACACACATATATAAACATATATATACACATCATATATATATATCTATACTAATAAAAGGCAAAGCCCTCACTCACTCACTCACTCACTCACTCACTCACTCACTCACTCACTCATCACTAATTCTCCAACTTCCAGTGTAGGTAGAAGGCTGAAATTTGGCAGGCTTATTCCTTACAGCTCACTTACAAAAGTTAAGCAGGTTTCATTTCGAAATTCTACACGTAACGGTCATAACGGTCGATAACGGTCGACAACGTCCGCCATGTTGAACTTTCTTATTTATGGCACCATCTTCACGAAATTTGGTAGGCGGCTTCCCTGCGCTAACCAAAACCGATGTATGTACTTATTTCGATGGTATGACTCCATTGTCGGCCGCCATATTGAACTTTCCAACGTCACTAATTTTCCAACTTCCCGTGTAGGTAGAAGGCTGACCCCATCTTCACGAAATTTGGTAGGTGGCTTCCCTGCGCTAACCAAAATCGATGTACGTACTTATTTCGGTGGTATGACGCCACTGTCGGCCGCCATATTGAATTTTCCAAACATCACTAATTCTCCAACTTCCCGTGTAGGTAGAAGGCTGATATTTGGCAGGCTCATTCCTTACACCTTACTTACAAAAGTTAAGCAGGTTTCATTTCGAAATTCTACGCGTAACGGTCATAACGGTCAACAATGTCCGCCATGTTGAACTTTCTTATTCATAGCCCCATCTTCACGAAATTTGGTAGGCGGCTTCCCTGCGCTAACCGAAACCAATGTACATACTTATTTCGGTGGTATGACACCACTGTCAGCCGCCATATTGAACTTTCCAACGTCACTAATTCTCCAACTTCCCGTGTAGGTAGAAGGCTGAAATTTGGCAGGCTCATTCCTTACAGCTTACTTAAAAAAGTTAAGCAGGTTTCATTTCGAAATTCTACACGTAACGGTCATAACGGTCGATAACGGTCGACAACGTCCGCCATGTTGAATTTTCTTATTTATGGCCCCATCTTCACGAAATTTGGTAGGCGGATTCCCTACGCTAACCGAAACCGATGTATGTACTTATTTCGATGGTATGACGCCACTGTCGGCCGCCATATTGAACTTTCCAATGTCACTAATTTTCACAATGTCCGCCATGTTGAACTTTCTTATTTATGGCCCCATCATCACGAAATTTGGTAGGCGGATTCCCTGCGCTAACCGAAACTGATGTATGTACTTATTTCGATGGTATGACGCCACTGTCGGCCGCCATATTGAACTTTCCAACGTCACTAATTTTCCAACTTCCCGTGTAGGTAGATGGCTGACGCCATCTTCACGAAATTTGGTAGGTGGCTTCCCTACGCTAACCAAAACCGATGTATGTACTTATTTTGGTGGTATGACGCCACTGTCGGCCGCCATATTGAATTTTCCAAACATCACTAATTCTCCAACTTCCCGTGTAGGTAGAAGGCTGAAATTTGGCAGGCTCATTCCTTACCGCTTACTTACAAAAGTTAAGCAGGTTTCATTTTGAAATTCTACGTGTAACGGTCATAACGGTCAATAATGTCCGCCATCTTGAACTTTCTTATTCATGGCCCTATCTTCACGAAATTTGGTAGGCGGCTTCCCTGCGCTAACTGAAACCAATGTACATACTTATTTTGGTGGTATGACGCCACTGTCAGCCGCCATATTGAACTTTCCAACGTCACTAATTCTCCAACTTCCCGTGTAGGTAAAAGGCTGAAATTTGGCAGGCTCATTCCTTACAGCTTACTTACAAAAGTTAAGCAGGTTTCATTTCGAAATTCTACGCGTAACGGTCATAACGGTTGACAATGTTCGCCATGTTTAAGTTTCTTATTTATGGCCCCATCTTCACGAAATTTGGTAGGTGGCTTCCCTGCGCTAACCAAAACCGATGTACGTACTTATTTCAGTGGTATGATGCCACTGTCGGCCGCCATATTGAAGTTTCCAACGTCACTAATTCTCCAACTTCCCGTGTACGTAGAAGGCTGAAATTTGGCAGGCTCATTCCTTACAGCTTACTTACAAAAGTTAAGCAGGTTTCATTTCAAAATTCTACGCGTAACGGTCATAACGGTCAACAACGTCTGCCATGTTGAACTCTCTTATTCATAGGTAGAAGGCTGAAATTTGGTACTTATTTCGGTGATATGATGCCACTGTCGGCTGCCATATTGAACTTTTCAACGGTCTTTGTTACTTATGGGCCCATCTTTAAGATATTTGGTACGCGGGTTCCCAACGCTAACTGAATCCTACTTACGTACATATATACGTCCATAGCCTGCAGCTCGGTCACCGTGTGAGGCGGCGTTGGGTCCCCCATCCCAACGCCTCCCACGTTGTTGGCTGCCTGCCTATATAAGGCCGTCTGTCGCTCCAGTCTCTACATTCCCTTCCTTGCTTCACCACGGTATTCACGTCTCCCTGCTGATAACTACAGCCTTTTTATTTAATCCACGGCTTCTCCGCTGTTTTATTGTTCATTTATTACGATTATATTTATTGTATAGGTATTTTAGACTTACTTTACATTGTTTAGGTACCCATTTCCTTTATCATTCCAACCGTACCCCCATTAACATGTCTATCGAGGTAATCACCATCGATCAAAGAACTGTCACTTACCAAGTGGTTTCCATGCCCGGAGATAGCACCTGCCTTTTCCATTCTCTTTGTTACATTTTGCACAGCCATATCAGGCTCACTATTGATATCCGGAGGAACATTGTGTCTTATGTATTGAATGACTGGGACAGGTTCAAGGTGTGGACTGATGACGGTACAGGAGATAATTATACTACACAGGAGCACTAGACGAGTGAAATGCTTAAGTGTACCGAAATGGCCAAATATTTTACACCTTTGGACAACCGCCAATGCCTCTTAAACATCTTAGCTTCACAGGTGACGATTTCAGTAGTGGACACTTTGATGTTTAGAAATGTTTAAACTCTCAAAAGCTGGATGTGAAGTTATCAATGAAACTGGTTGTATACTTACAACGCTTGACAGATGCCGAATGTCTCTTCAACACAAGTCCTACAAATACTGTCGTAACTGAAACAAACCATGAAACTCAAACCGATTATGACAGCAGCAATCCAAGCTATGAGATTTGAAACAAGATTACTGTTCACATGGCCAACTGTACGTTGCATGCTCAAGAGTAAGCTCAGCGCACAGCTACAGCTTGGTCATATTGCAACTGGAGGGCCGAACTGACAACGTGGCATACAAAGAGATCCTTAACAAATAATTATTGGTATATTTTCCCTCAGTTTAAAAAGGTTTAATTTTCTTCTTAATAAAAATTTTAAGGCAGTACTTCACCGCTGCGAAGCGCGGGTATTTTGCTATATATATATATATACACACACACACATATATATATATATATACACACACACACACATATATACATATATACACACAAACACATATATACATATATACACATATACATATCTACATATATACTGTATATAAACATATATATATATATATATATATACAAATCTACATATATATATTAGGGGTGGGACTCGATTAAAAAAATTAATCCAATTAATTAGAGGCTGTGTAATAATTAATCTTGATTAATCGTATGTAATCGCACACAGGGCCGATCCTGGGTAGATGGCCGCCTTTGTGCGAATGTGGTTTCGCCGCCCTACGTACCTATTTTCTATTATGATATGACGGATATTACTATTACATGTACTACTTCAAACAGGATTAAGACGGTGTTAGGGTTAGAGTCGGGATGTATAAATAAAATTTAATTTCAAACGATTAGTTTTTATAAAAACTAAATAAAGAATCACAAAAATAAAAAAATCACATACATACATTAATTTATTAGTTAAACATCAAAGAATGATTCTCCTAGCTTTAACAGTAGCAAATTCATCTATTATGTTTAAATGATCCAGTTTTTCACAAATTTCAGATTCTATAGACAGAAGCACAACATCACTCAATCGTTGTTGCCCGATAGTGGAACGGAGATCATTTTTAATTATCTTGAGTTTTGAGAAGCTCCTTTCAGATGCTGCCACTGATACAGGCAACGTGAGAAAAATGCGTAATGCAATGCAGAGATTCGGAAAACAAACCCGCTTTCACGTTTTGTCTTTCTCTCGGACATTCTACAAAATAGGTAGAATAAAGGGCTAATTCAAATATAATAATAATTTTGTAATAATCTTGGGCCTAATTCACACAAGTGACATATACACAATACACACTAATGTCATGTCAGTGTGCATTGGGCAATAAGTAAACATGTAAAAGTCTGTAATTTTTCTGAAATATTTCATTAACACTTTGAGCCCCACGTGCGCCAGCGATGGTCATTTTAAATGTAAAAATACATTGCCGGTGAAAACGTGGGCACAAAGTGTTAAAAAAATCTGTACATACTTTCTCAATGAAACAGCATATCATAATCATAACGTACGTTTGTGTAGAATCACGAGTCCTGAGCCTTTGTGTAGTCCAAACAAATAGAATCAAACCAAACCAAACCAGCCTAGATTAGAAAGCCGGCTTATTTAATCGTTCTAAGCGACAGGCAGCTCTGCACACAGTGACAAACAGTCAATTCAGAGATCGCCGCAGCCCCGCTGTCTTTTGCCGCTTCTCTTGACTCGCAATCCCGTTGAGGAACGTACGCGTCTCACATGAAATCTATCGCCTTCGCGACGCAACTATGAAACATGCAAGTTGAACGTTGACTAAGGGACTACACACATTTAGAGTTTTGGTCGCGCGTAGTAAACACATGGTAAGCAATGGAACCGTTCAGACAGAGCGTGCGATGAGCCGGCAACCATCAAAGGCTTTTGCGCCCGCTCGCGCGAGCAAATCGCTATGTATGTGGAGTCCCTAATAGGCATCAGCGCATCGACTACAATACACGCTACACGCAACTTTGTCAAACTTTGCTCACTGCAAACGCCGCCGCTGCTATAGTCGTCGGCCGCCCTCAGACTTTAAAATTCAAAGGCGGACAGCCGCCGGTCGCAGCGTCGCCGGCTGCTGCACGTCTCCTCAACGGCCGCCTTTGAGTTTGGCCGCCCACGTGCGGGGCACGTTTTTGCCCGTCGCCAGGAATCGGCCCTGATCGCACACATAAATTTGCCCCAAATCGCAAATGTGTTTTTTTAATTTAAAAGGGTTTTAGTGGGCGACAGAATCAAATAATAGACATGGACATGAATATTGTAAACTCAAGCTCTTTTAATTTCTGAAAAAAAAAAATGCTTTTAAACTGCATTTGAATTCAAAACAGAAACAAAAATATCATCCCTGGTTAAAATTGAGCAGACTTAAAAATAAAGTGGTAGTTTAAGTACTTTAAGTACATTTTCAGAATGTTATTGTCTTTAAATAATAACCAAAATTTCAACAGAAAGTGCAGTTTTTCTTCTTAAAAAAATAAGTCAGAAACATAAAAGGTAATTTGACCAACTTAATCTTTAAACTCTGAGTAACCTTAGCCAAAATTATTTTGTACATTAGGCTAAAACAGTGTGATCATTGAACATTTTGTAATTAGATGTAATTAGAATTACTAACGGTCACGGAACTCCAATGATCCCCAGTAAGAGCCACAAAGTCCAATTTCTGTAATGCATCTAATTTTGCTTGGTTGTGCACAAAACCATGCTTTTATCAAGGCTTCGCTCGGGTAGTTTTTTGAAATTAAATTTTCCTCCGATCAGGAACGCGCTTCATTCCGAGTGTAACATTTTTGTAGCTGTGATGTGTGCACCAGTGTAATCGATGTACCAGGAAATCATGCATTGACAAAAGTTCCCCTTTGCTTGGAATTGAAAATGTGATTAAATGCGTTATTTTTTGTTATGGAGTACATGCATCGAAGCTTCTCAGCTGTGCTTGTGCTAAGAATAGGAAAGATTTTAAAAATAACGTAACATGATTCTGCGTTAACTGCATATTTTTTCATACGTCTCAAACCAAGGAAATGCGAGGTTAAAATGAACCGAGAAGCACGCGTACATACTCAGTACATCCCCTCTCGGGAATCAAACCTCGGATGTAGGCGATAGAGGCAAAGCCTCTACAATTACGCCACGGTGTGTGGCTTATTTATTTGAGAGTATGTAGATCGGGATATATATATATATTCGCAGCGGAGATGTAGTGTGTTAAAGAAGCTATGGAAAAGAAAAGGGAACATTTTAAAAATAACGTAACATGATTGTCAATATACAGTAATTGCTTTGTGAGTGTTGCTGTGATCAAGGATTCGATTATCATTATTTGTTTCAATCAGGGTCGTATTTGTACGATGTGTTGTGTTCAAGTTACATTCTGTGTTTGTCAGTCGTTGTAAAGATTAAATTCTGTAATTACAGCCACATTAGCTCCACAAATGAGACACACGGGTTTACCGGCAATGTCAGTAAACATATACTCAGCCTCCCATCGGTTTTTAAAGGCTCTATTTTCAGAATCAACTTTTCTCTTCGGCATCGTGTGGGCTAGCTTCGCAATAACTTGCAGCAACGCGGTAAATGTTCGGCAAGGCAGCTGAATCGCTGCATTATGGGATCTGTAGTTTATTGTGTTACCAGCGCTTCATATACCCGGGCCATTAATAACAATAATACAGTATATAAAATGATCTCGCGGGCCGGATATAATTACACGCCGGGCCGGATGTGGCCCGTGGGCTTTGAGTTTGACTCATATGGACTAAATTGAACTTGAAAAGAAATATTTTTTGGAATGTGATCGCGCAAGTCAGTACATCGAGCCCGCGTGCTATTGTGGTTTTGCTTGTGTGCTTCAGTAAGTTACCGTCCCCTCGCTCTTACTTTTTTACCGTTCATCTAATGAATACACTGAGTATGGCTTTACCAAAACAATCATTGATCGCGAATAAAGTATCCATTATTCATGAAGCTTCAATAGGTGAATAGGTGATCTGTCTTTCTGCGTTAACCGCATGCGTTTTCATACGTCTCAAACTAAGGGGATGCGAGGTTAAAATAAATCGAGAAGCGCGCGTACATACTTAGTGCATCCCATCTCGGGAATCGAACCTCAGACGTGGGCGCTACAGGCGAATGCTTTACCATCGCGCCACTGCGTGTGGTTTGTCTATTTGAGCGTAGCAGTGTAATTAGGTTTTTGTTCAGCACTCTTTGGAACTGTTACTTTTTGTCTGCGCACTGCGTCAGTTCACGTGAGCCGCTGAATATGGTTTTATATGTCAGTCGCTCGCTTCTAATTGTTTCGCTGCCTTCTTAATTATATAATGCATGTTTTCTAAAGCGCGTTTTGTAGCTCTTCCTGGCTTTCTACGTAATGCGTGATTACGTGAGAGGCGTGATGATGTCATACGGAACTCCGCCCCTCCAGTTCAACTCCATTACAGTAAATGGAGAAAAGCAACTTCCAGTTATGACCATTACGCGTAGAATTTCGAAATGAAACCTGCCCAACTTTTGTAAGGAAGCTGTAAGGAATGAGCCTGCCAAATTTCAGCCTTCTACCTACACGGGAAGTTGGAGAATTAGTGATGAGTCAGTCAGTCAGTGAGTGAGTGAGTGAGTGAGTGAGTGAGTGAGAGCTTTGCCGTTTATTAGTATAGATTTATATTTCCACTAGCTGTCCTCTGCAGCTCCACCTATGTAGCAGTAAAAAAGGACAAACTTTAAAAATCAAAAAGAAACACTAGCTAGTGTTTGTACGCCAACTAGAATGGAGGCTGGCACGTGAGTGAGGAAGGACCCACCCAGCTCCCCACTCATAGCATCATGGCCCCCCCCCCCCACGCCTTGGCCCACAGCTTCTGCTTCAAATTAGCATGAATAAATCGCTGCCACAAGCGAACTATGATACTTAGCACGATGAGAGAAGTAGCAAAATCAACCAAAACGTTCAAGCAAATTTTAGAAAGATTACCCGATCTAAATTCGTTAAGTAGTTCTCTTGTGAAGAGCGGACAGACAAACAGACATTGGATTTTATATATATAGAGATCATAAAATATAAATACTAAAAATATAAATACTTCTGGTTGAGTAATGTTTCTCAAATATTATATCGGTTTGCTTTTTATCATTCTAAATATCTATACAACATTTGAATCATCTATCAGTAATTATAACCATCGTTTACTAGAAAATTCTCGAAAGTATTCAGTTAAACTATTACTTTGGTAGCAGAAAGTGGCCCAAAAGTTGATAGGATTCCTTATTTTTGATATAAAGCATGTGTACAACCTCTCATTGACCGAAGGGAAAGCATTTTTGAGTTATCGTGTTTACACACATTCACACAAGCAGGCATACAGACAGACATAAGAATGGTATTTTAGGACTCAGGAAGGTCTAAAACGTCAAGATTCATCAAAATCATGAAGTCGAATTTTTTCACAATTCCTATACTTTCTCTATACTATGTATACGAGAAAGTAAAAAGAAATGTAACCAATTGTATCTTAGAACATTGTAAGTTGCTTTGGACAAAAGTAAAATCTATATATATATATAAAATTCTTTTCGCGTTTGAAACGGAAATTCCGTATGACCTCGCAAAATGGAAAATACATATGACCACAGAACATATTATAAATACAGGAACTAATCACTTCGTTTGTGGACACCATTTTTATATCGTCTTTACGAATTGCTATTATTTGTGTGAGAGTTATTTTACTGATATTGAAAAGAAGTAAACACAAACACGCCGATCTATTACATAGAAGTGCGCCCTGCGTCGCCCTCTCCCAGCCCACCTCTCTGGACTCCAGCGCTGAGCTGTCGGCCACCAGGCGCGTTCTGACAGAGAAGTTTTATTTATTCTTCCACGTGACTGTCGCGGAAACTGCCACATTCTAACTTTTTTTTAATTGGCAGTACTTGATAGTAGAAGAGATGAGGAAAGCAGCTTTGCGTCTTTCTACTTTTTAACTGTGCCAAGCTGTAGAAGACCTCCTTCAGCGGCGAGGGGTCATGATAACAAAGTGGATGCTGGAAGGCGCGGAATGTCAGGCTGCTCTGCCGGGTCGACAGCTTCGCAGTTTCGGGCAGCATCCTCTCTTTTCGCACCGTTTGTGACACTTCAGGTGCCCCGTCAGCTCCTTGGACAGTGAAAATCTTTACGAATGAGTGTAATCGGCGCCATCGAAGCGTGACTCTCTTGGTAAATTGCAGTGCACGGCTACTTACTGTCCCTTAAGGTGAGTTCGGGTCACTAAAACCCCGCAACATTCAAGGTTGCTTTTGTGATGAATTCTTTTAAGAAGATGGAGGGTTTACGTCTAAGAATATGTACCGACCTCTTCATGTAAAGTATTGGACTTGGGAATTGTTTGGCCCTTCTGCCCGTTAAGCACGGAACGGCAGCGTCCACATTTCTCAGAATAATTTTTCTCTTAAATCACAGGCACGTAGTGCAAGGTTGTCAAGCAGTAGTACTCAATGTATCTTTACTTCTTAAATGTTAATGTTTTACTGTTTAATAATTTATACACTTCTTATATATCATTCAAATTCTCTTATGGAAATGTTTTACTGTTTAATAATTTATACGCTTCTTATATGTTCTTTAAATTCTTTTAGCAAAATGTTTTACTACTTAATAACTTATTTTATAAATACTACATTTTATTTTTTTCCCTTGCACTCAGTGAGTGAAGCCACTTGGTAATCAGCTAGTAATGTATAGAAATGTATTCATTGTAATAGCAGTCATGGTATTACAGGTGACCTGCTCAGATGCCGCTACCTTAAGCCTTTATCCTGATCCCCAGAGTGCAATGCAGCAAATGCTCTTGTCCGCTCCTGCGAGGAGCACGCCATAGGACGCTTCAAATGCAGGTGGCTGTGTTTGGATGTGTCAGGTAGGAGGCTGCTCCACCAGCCAGCGAAGGTCTGCAGCTTCACAATGGCATGCTGTGGCAGAGCATAAGAACCTTCCACTCAATAACCTTGTTGATACACAGCCAGATGACCCCTCTCCCTAACCTGCTGCTGACAGCTGTAGATAATGCACTAGTGGTTATTTGACTCAATGGCATATGTTAAGTATTTTCCCTTATTCCAGTGCAGCTGTCTCGTCTGTATGCTCTGGTATATTGTCGGGTAATAAGGCATTTCCATTTACAGATGTCATTTGCAGATCAAAATCCTGGAGAGTATATGTGCTTTTCCCATGCTGTTGCATTCTCTGCTTCTTCGCATCTGAGGTCATTTTACTTGTTTATTTTTTTAAATTTTTTTCATATTTGTGTTTGTTGGTGACAACCACGTTTAGGCCACTGTGGTCATCCAAGGGAATCATGGGCTGATTTGCAGCCCATAAGGCCGTCTCCATTTGCAAAAAGGTTTTAAACAAAAATAATGCACAATGGTGTGGAAAAGAAACAAAAATGCTGCCACCGTAACTTCTGGCTTAGTCGTTCTGAGTGGTTTTCTGGAATATTATCGAGATGTGCAGCTCCTTTGCTCAGGTTGCTTAGACAAGAAGTAACTCTGGGAGGTTGTGCTTTTATGACCATGGGACTACAAGAGGTGGAGTCAGTTGCATCACTGGGAAGTTTCTCTGCACTGTGGAAGAAGAAGAAGAAGACAAGCCAGTTAGTGGTTGTGCCCCCTCTGAACTTAAGGTGGTATCACACACCTGGGAGGAACTTGGAGGGTGACCCTCTGACGCACACGCATGACACAACCAAATAAATGTTCTTTGCATGTCTTTACTTCAGAAATAAGAATTTGAGTCACAATTTCCAAAGTTTTTGTTTCTTTATTCTCATGTCACCATTGCCTCACCTTACTGGTAAATCTGTTCATTATACAATGTATGTTGTCGTGATTGGGAAGTCCCAAAAGCACAGGTACCAAAGCACTCTCCAAAGTTGCCCACTAGAGGAGGACAACACCATCAATATCCTGACTAGAAGGGTCAGGTCAGATTTTTATAAAAATAAAAGGTTTGCAAGCCCCAAAGCTCTGAAGATCACAAAGGAGATGCCTGAAGGCAGACACGGCAAATAAGTCCCAAAACGGAATCCAAAGGTGGTGGTTGAAACAGAGCAGAGGTTCAAAAAATATCCATAAACACAGTCCCAATATAAAATCCAGAGGCGAGGTCAATAATAGAGCAAGGGTTCAAAATCCAGAAAATCACAAAGCAATAGCAAAGCAAAAGCACAGAAACACAAGAAAATATTCCACAACCAAGTGCTTTCAATGAACCACCAGGAACTAATGGAGGATGGAGGGACGTTCCTGGTGGTGATGGGTAATGGCTACTCCCCTTGTGGGACCACCCACAAGGCACAAGGGACGTAACTAAGGCACTTCCCCTTTTCCAACATATAACCTGAAAAAATTCTATAATAATTCAAATAAACATTAATGCAAATAACTGACCTAACATTAGACAAAACAGACTCAAGACACGACTTTGAAGCCCAACTCCAGAGGCAAAACGCTGGTTGAAACGTGACATACTGTATGTGCAATACGAGGTTGATTACCATGGCCCATTTATGGTTATTTATGAGTGACAGTCATGAGGGGCTCAAGGCGCATTCATATACACACATTTACCAGAAAATTGTGATTTGTGAAGGGTAAATAGCATTTACATGTACGTGTGCCAGGGTTTAGAGTTTAGATTTTATTTGGCATACACATTTTCTTGCTTTTTGGGGTATGCATACTCTCATGCATGAATCCATAAAAAGTTTTATAAATGTGACTCCAGGTTTCTGCATTGAAACATAATAATTATAAGTCTGTTTATTCGACAAACGGTTTAGGATTCCTACAGAATTACAATTATGCGTGATCTTAGGATTTTGTGAGACGGTTTTGCTGTGAAGCTTGCAGTACGGGGTCAAAAGATCAAAATCACATGAATTAAACACAAAGTGAGAAGAATTCTATTGATAAAAATTAGCTCTACAGCTACGTAGGACAAAGAATTGTGGGAAATCAAGGTACAAAGCCTCCCCCATTGACCCACACGATTTGCATGTTAAAATTGCGAAAATTGAAAATGCAAAGTGAAAATGCGTGTTACTTTTCATTTTTGACGCTTCATTGCAGTTCAAGCTGAAATGAAATGGCAAATGGGGTTATTTCATTGTAATTTTTGCAACATTCTCACATGCAGATTTTGAAAATGAAATTGCAAAGGAGAGGTTCCATTTTCATTTTATAATTTTCATTTAAATTTTTGCAGAAAATATCCCCTATATTAGGATTTTAGGTTGTCATTAGGAACTTTGTGTGGTTTTCAGCTTTCAGTTCTGGAATTCATTTTGGGATGAGTCATTTGATTCTTCCTTTGGTCTCCTGGCTTTCACTGTGTTATATTTTAGCCTCCCCTGGCTGGGTTCAGATTCGTTTTTAATGTTTTTTTTGTTCATTTTTGATTCTTTTGTTTATGTTAATATTATTGCTCATGTTTATTATTTGTATAATAATGTATTCTTCATCAGAACTGTTGATCACTTAGTTTCTCTGTGTCTATGCATTTTCTGTGACGTTTGCTCTGTTTTCTGGGTGATTCTCCAAGAGGCAGGGCCACCTGTCCATCAACATTAAATGAATGACTCCCCGCAGCCCAATAAAGGCTGAGGAATTCCACAGTCCCTTGCGGTTCATTAAATGCATGGGTGATGGTGAGTTTTCCATTGAAATATTATTATATTTTCTTGTGAATGTATTGAATTTTTGACCTTATACTCTGTTTCTGACTTTACCTCATGTATTTGTGGATTCTTTTCCTTAGTTTCCCTTTGTTTTTTTAGGAAACACTTTTGCATTTTATGCTCCTTAGAGCATATCTTTGACAGAGGTTTTTTTATTGAAAAGAAATCTTTTATTTTTAAAGCTGCTGTATTTGACCTTTAGTAACTAGCTGAGGTTTCATGGTCTTCACCCTCTAGTAGGAATTTTGACTTATTTTTTGGGCTTTTTGTGTTTAGGAACCCCAAGTTCATGACAGATTGAAAAGCCTGTTATGTGATTTTTCAGGCAGGGTGCCTTCCTTGGTGGAGTTCAGATTCCTATTTTATGTCTTTTTTGTTCATTTTTGGTTCTTTTGTTTATGTTAATGTTGTTCATGTTTAATATTTGTATAATAATGTATTCTGCATCGATATTCTTTATCATTTATTTCCTATGTGTCAATATATTTTCTATTTCGTTTATTGTATTTTGTGAGCGATCCCCAAGAAGTGGGGCCACCTGTCCATCACCATGAAATGACTGACCTCAGCCTTTTAAGGCTGAGAGAATCAGCAGTCCCTTGCGGACTGGCAGTGGTGAGTTTATCTTTTGATTTTACCATATTTCCTTGTGAATTTACTAGATTTTTTGCCTTACAGGGAGCGAATCTCTAAGAAAAAAAACAAAAAATGAACAAAAAAAACATAAAGTAATTTGAATCCATTGCTCCAACACAGCAGAAGACATCTTTCTATACAACAGATACTTTAAACTGTTCAGATAAGGGGCCTTTGCCTCTAGTTTGAGGTCTTGTCAAGCTGAAAAGAAGTGCAATGCATGCTGGGGAAGTTGAAACATGAAGCAGGAATTTAGAGAATTTTTATTATTTTATAGAGAGCTAACCTTGAGCTTTGAGTACAATGTCTGAAGCTTTCACTGCACTGTAGAAACTGCAGTAGATAATGTCAGCATGCTCTGGTATCAGCATGTGTGTTTTCTCATGTTTATGTGAGAAGGAGGGAGTTGATGCTGAAGGAGCCCCCCCACCCCCTTAATCAACCACTTGCACAACTGCCAAAGGGGTCTCTGTTTCTCCTCATTGCTATGCTTGAGAACCAAACACATAACGTGATAGGAAAGAACCCACCTGGGAATGGAGTGGTCACCAGCATCTCACTGCTTCTGCTTGGAATGAATGAAGATTTAAAGCGGCCAGGGTGAATGATACCCTGTATCCCCTTATACAGGGTGGGGCATAAAGATCTCCTAAATTTTGAAGGGGTATAAAAAATGAACAAAGCTATCTAAAAATAAATTGTATATATTACTGAAAAGTACATAAAAAACAGTTTGGTTTGAATGGGTTTTAAAAATCATATCACAGAAATGGCGGCCATCGATGGCAATACATTGCTGAAGATGTTCCCGGAAGTTCTCCATCACTCTCCAGGTCATTTCAGGTGGCATGGCATCAATTTGCTGTCTGATCCTTTCCTTCACATCCTCAAGAGTTCGAGGACGATGTTTGAAAACCTTTTCCTTTAGGTGTCCCCAAAGGAAAAAGTCACATGAGCTTAAATCTGGTGGCCTTTCTGGCCACCCCACGTCTCCCCTTAAAGAGATTAAATGCCCAGATAACATTTCCCTCAACACTCCGAGCAAATGTCATGCTGTGTGAGCTGTGGCCCCGTCCTGCTGAAACCACACATGTTCTGTCCTAGGTCTGCCAGGTAATTTTGTTTTCAGTGTGGACCCAGTTGCCTGAAGGTTAGAAATCCATAGAAAAATCATTTTCTGATCTGGTACAGATGCATTTCGACCGAGCGTGAATCGTGAAGGGAACACTCTCTGAGTCACTATCACAGAGCGGTTGTTCTCATAATACACTTGAACAACAAAGCCCCGATGTTCACCGGTCCAACTCATGATGGGTACTGAAAACAGTAGAGCTTAACCTACCGAATGAGACCGAACCCACCTCTCTACCCCCTGTCACACGTGTGCGTCTGAGGATGTCCTTGCTGGCTCATTCGAGGTAAATGGTAACCCACCAGGGCAAGAAGGGGTGCTCTCGCTAACTTTGTTTCCTTTTCTCCCCACAGCTCCCAGAAACCTCCCAATGAAGGAAATTAGCTCCGCATCTTCCGGGCCTCCCATTATGAAAAGACTGGGTGCCTCCACTAATGTGTCTTTTGATGAGACCAGTCCTGACGAGTGAAAGCTCTAGGAAAGCCTTCCATTGATTTGTCTGCTAGAATTAACGCTAAATCTATTTTCTGTTTTGTTCCCTGCTGCCTTATGTTAAGTGTTACCAGACAGCACCTGTTTAAGCTTATTGAGAGATTTGTGAGAATTAAAAGGGATTACCCGGCTAGTGTCCCAAATAGTTGTGATTTTTAGAAAACATTAGAAAACATTAGAACATTCTAGACGAGAACAGGCCATTCAGCCCAACAAAGCTCGCCAGTCCTATCCACTTGTTTCCTCCAAGAAAACATCAAGTCGAGTTTTGAAAGTCCCTAACGTCTTACTGTCTACCACACTACTTGGTAGCTTATTCCAAGTGTCTATCGTTCTTTGTGTAAAGAAAAACTTCCTAATGTTTGTGCGAAATTTACCCTTAACAAGTTTCCAACTGTGTCCCCGTGTTCTTGATGAACTCATTTTAAAATACAAGTCTCGATCCACTGTACTAATTCCCTTCATAATTTTAAACACTTCAATCATGTCACCTCTTAATCTTCTTTTGCTTAAACTGTAAAGGCTCAGCTCTTTTAATCTTTCCTCATAATTCAACCCCTGTAGTCCTGGAATCAGCCTAGTCGCTCTTCTCTGGACCTTTTCTAGTGCTGCTATGTCCTTTTTGTAGCCTGGAGACCAAAACTGCACACAGTACTCAAGATGAGGCCTAACCAGTGCATTATAAAGGTTGAGCATAACCTCCTTGGACTTGTACTCCACACATTGTGCTATATAACCTAACATTCTGTTAGCCTTCTTAATGGCTTCTGAACACTGTCGGGAAGTTGATAGCTTAGAGTCCACTATGACTCCTAAATCCTTCTCATAAGGTGTGCTCTCGATTTTCCGACCGCCCATTGTGTATTCAAACCCAATATTTTTACTTCCTATGTGTAATACTTTACATTTACTGACATTAAATTTCATCTGCCACAAATCTGCCCAATCCTGTATGCTATCCAAGTCCTTCTTTAATGATATAACGGATTCCAAATTATCTGCTAATCCACCTATCTTGGTATCATCTGCAAACTTAACCAGCTTGTTACTTGTATTCCTATCTAAATCATTTATATATATTAAAAATAGCAGCGGCCCTAGCACTGACCCCTGTGGAACACCACTCTTAACATCGGCCAGTTCTGATGAGGTTCCTCGCACCATCACCCTCTGCTTCCTGTGTCTGAGCCAATTCTGCACCCATCTAAAAACATCACCCTTAACTCCCACTTCTTTTAACTTGATGCCCAACCTCTCATGTGGCACCTTATCAAATGCTTTCTGAAAGTCCAGATAAATAATATCATATGCTCCACTTTGATCGTATGCTTTTGTTGCAACCTCATAGAATTCCAACATGTTAGTAAAGCACGACCTCCCTCTTCTGAACCCATGCTGACTGGTCAGAATAACTCCTGTCCTTGCCATGTGTTGCTCAATCTTATCCTTAATAATTCATTCCATTAATTTTCCTGTGATGCATGTTAAGCTTACTGGCCTATAGTTGCTTGGATCTGCCCTGTCACCCTTTTTATATAATGGAATGATATTTGCCATTTTCCAGTCCTTCGGAATCTCTCCAGTGCTCAGTGACTTCCTAAAAATATGTGTCAAGGGTTTATATATGTACTCACTAGCCTCCTTAAGAACACGAGGATAAATATTATCTGGGCCTGGTGATTTGTTTGATTTCAGCCTATTTAATCTGAGCAGCACTTCTCCCTCTTCAATTTCCAAATCCCTCAGTACCTCCTTAGTAGTTGCGTTTACCTCTGGGAGGTTATCCACTCGCTCACTTGTAAACACCTCCGAAAAATGTAAGTTTAGGGCATCTGCTATTTCATTGTCTGTATCTTTTAATTCCCCTTTACTATTCCTGATGCACTTGACCTCTTCCTTGACTGTTCTTTTACTACTAAAATACTGAAAGAATCTCTTGGGGTCTTCTTTCGCCTTATCTGCTATATTCCTCTCCAACTGTCTTTTAGCCTCCCTGATATCCTTCTTAATGGTTGCTCTCATATTTTCGTACGCTCTACGATTCACTTTGCAGTCATTAGTCTTATATGCCTTATACAGCAGTTTTTTCCTTTGCAACTTCTTTTTTAAATCTTTATTAATCCATCGTGGAGTTTTTTTTAGTCTCCTATTTATTCCAAATTTAGGTATGTATCTGTCCTGCATTACATGTAAAACATTTTTAAACCTGTTCCACTGCTCCTCGACTGTCTCCACACTTAAAAGCTTATCCCAGTCTATCCTACTTAGACTTTGTCGCATCTTCTCAAAATTAGCCCTACCAAAGTTCAACTTAACAATTTTAGTCTTTGCATCCGTATTACAAAATACTGAGAACTGTATTACATTATGGTCACTTGACCCTAGTGGTTCAATTACCTCTACACCCTCAATTCTATCCTGATTATTACAAAATACTAAATCCAGACAGGCTTCACCCCGTGTTGGTACTTTAACATGCTGTGTTAAAAAACAGTCGGTGATTACTTCTAAAAACTCCTGCTCTTGTGCTCCTCCATCTGTAAGGTTATCCCAGTTAATATTTGGATAATTAAAGTCCCCCATGACTATAATATCCCCCTGTAAACTTGCCTTTTTGATATTACTAAAAAGATGTGTGTTGAAATTATTGTCTGAATTGGGTGGTCTATAACATACTCCTAAAATAAGACCTCTTTCCCTAATATTTTCCAGGCGAAGCCACATGTCCTCACTAAGATGGGGCTCATCATCCAACTGAAGAGGACTTACATTTAAACCCTCTTTGGCATAAACAGCAACCCCACCTCCTTTTCTGTTCTGTCGATCCTTCCTAAAAAATGTGTATCCCTCTATGTTACACTCATCTCCATCTTTGTTATTTAGCCAGGTTTCTGTTATTGCTATAATATCATAATTATGCTCTGCTACATACAACTCCAACTCACTTACAGCTTTGTTACAGCTTTGTTTGAACCTGTGTTCAGCCAGCTCACACCTCACTACAGCCTGCACAATTCTCTCTAGAAATGTGAGTGATCTTTATGGCCCACCCTGGTTTTACTGTTAATAGTTTTGATGTGAATATAATGTATATATAATTTTCAAGCAAAAGCTTAACATCTCATTAACCAGGTTTCCATCCAAGGAGTTTTTGCGAAAAAATATTTAGCGCTTCAAATTTAAGCTGATGGAAATGCTAATTATCGATAAAATGTTGTACATGTCGACATAATATTTTTCCGTTTAACTTTAGCGCATAAATTCCATATCGATACTTCAGATGTCGCAAAAACTACATTGGAAACACTTTTTGTCGTAAAAAAAGGGCTTTAACGCAAATAAATGTGTCACATGATACATTTTCATCACGTGCAATCAAAACGAGAATAGCGGAGCGGTTCGCATGGTCTGATGAAGAGACTCGTTATTTCTCGTGATGAGCCAATGCAGTAGCGGATAGGCTGGGTCTCCTGCTACTAAAAGGGGTACCTGAACTCCCTCCACATCAACTGTAGCCTGGGGGTGTCTCTCAGGATGTCTAAATAATACAAAAACCGCAAAAGTAATTTACTGTGCCAGTCAAAATATTTAATAAACCGTGTGTTTCATTATCTAAACATGTTTTTCTTATTATTAAATGGCAGATGTTTTGGCATATATGAGAAATTCTCTCGTTAATATTAACTTTAGTTTTTTTTTTGATTAAACGTCGTTATTTTGTATTAATTCAAATTTCAGTTTTAATTAAAAACCTTAAGGGAAGCAGGTTACAGTACTAATTCAGTTGTTATCGCACTGAGAAGGGATGTTGAAAGGTGGGCTCACCTGTACAGATCCGATGCTGCAAACACAGCTGCATCATGGGCACTTCCAGGAGTGCCAACGCAAATGTCTCGTATCATGCACCTGTCATCAACAAGGGCCTGGAGAACAATAGATGGCCACCCTTTGCGATTAATGTAATCGCGGTAGCCTTCCGTCGGGGGAAGAATAGGCACATGCGTGCCATCCAGCGCACCGTAAATCTGTGGCACAAGATGCACCAAGGAATTGCGGTATGCAATTTCATTGGCCTCCGCTACAGTAGGAAGTCTGATATAACGCCGCATTCATTTTTCTTTAATAGCGGTGCACACAGCATATACACATCGATGGACGGTAGTTTTACTAACCCCGAAAGTTTCTCCAACTACTCTATACTCGGCGCAGGTTGCCAGCTTGTAAAGGGCGATGGCAATCCGCTTTTGGGTTGGAACCGGTGGTCTGTGGCAACCTGTGATGGGCGCAACATCAGGACTGATGAATCCACACAACATCTCAAAAGTCGGCCGTGTCATTCTAAAATGTTGCAGCCAGAGATTTTCTGTGAAGTGTCTCTCCACCACCTCCTCCCAGAAGGTCTTATTCCGTCGTGTCTCGCATACCCGTGGGTTCCGTCACACTGGGGTACTTTCTTCGAGCTCTAGGGCTATCAGACAAGCAACTGCTTCATTCTGCTGTCATCTTCGGATATTATGTACAATTCCAATTATTTGTGTAACTGAAATAACAGTAAGCTGGCAAATTTCAAAAAACTGTCTAAATAATCTGTACATTTCTTTCTTTCTTTGTTTAGTGGAGGGGGTGTAACGTGGAAAACAAAAGGTAGATAATTTGCGACATAAACAAAATTATGTATGGAAACGGCTCAAGGGCAGATTTTTTTCGCGATACAACAAAACTTATGCGACAGTTCGTTTTGGGGGGGGATGACGTCATCACGCACACCATTTTATCGATAAAAAGCCAGTTGATGGAAACAGGCTGGAGACAGCAAATTTCGCACATTTTTTTTACGTATATTCTGTTTGTCGATAACAAAACGTCGCAAAAAACTGGATGGAAACTTGGCTATTGTCTGGTTGTTACTTACAAAGCTGAGAAGTTGGTTGTCCATTCTGTTCCTTAAGGACATTTGTAAAGCCCTTCTTAAGTTTTAAAACTGGGCTGAGTGCAACTAAAGACAGTCCCAGTCTTATTATTTACTTTGCACAGAAGCGCCATCTGCTGCCCACCAGTCTCTAATGCAGAGACACCGCTGATCACATAACCCCAGGCACAGGTGTGCCCCATGCTGAAAAATATACTTTGAAATTATTTCCCTACTATTTTATCTATCCATTTTTTTCCCTACACTCTGCATATCTGTTCAAAGTCATGCCAGCGAGAATCCAAGTGGCAGTGATAAGTGCAAAGCAAGTGCAGCACCAACCCTGGCAGGAATGACAATCCATCCCCGTGTTCAAGGAGCTTATGATGAAGTAACTGCTGATATCAACTGTATCTATAATTTAAAATACTTCTTGCAGGTTTTCACTTAGTCTCGGTTTGCTCAGGCTGAAAAGATTTGGCTCCTGCTTTTAATATCATCTCGGTGATAAAAGGATCACCACATTGTAGCTTAGTGTTTTCTGTGTTTCTGCAGCCATCTGTGCAGTGCACCGTGAATCCCCACAGCTTGTATTTTAATAATTAATCTCTCAAAAGGTGCCTTGTGAAAAGCTTGCTGCAAGACAAGGTGAATAATCTCATATGCTCTACTGCCGTGAAATGTTCCTGTTGTTCCTTCATCAAATTCCAGTGCTTTGGTAGAGCAAGGCGAACCTTTGCTCTGTGTGGATATTCACGCACTGAGTGGCCACTTTTTCTAATATTTTATTTGCAATCCCATTTGTCCATTTTTAAAATAGATAGCTTAATCCGCTTCCTTGGGTTGTTGAAAGTCAGCATTTGCCTCAGGGTAGAAACCAACCCTACATTTGCTGGACACATGCACTCCCAGACTAGACATTCCCAGATTCGTCTAATCTGCTCATCTTTAACATGCAAGACTACACCAAAGTACACGGAGAGAATCCCTGTGCTGTGGTCAGTAGGGTTGGTTGCTCGGTTTTTAACCCAAATGGACTTCCAATATCCTCTGCACTGCCATCTTTATAAATCTTCCTGCTTTTTATCTCCAAACCTTAAGCCAGTATCATCTTCATATGCAAATTTAGTGTGGTTTAACTGCTGAGATGGATTGGCGTCCTGGCTGGGATGGACACTGTTCCCTTTTCTGGGCAGGAGGTCAGCCTTATGGGTAATCAAAGGCAGGACATGCAGTGTCTCAGCCAGAAAGGTGGACATGCATGGACTGGCATCTTGGTGGGGTTTAACAGAAGACCAAACTGGTGGATGGTCATGTGAAAGCAGCTAACTACTGGATGGGCCAGTTGTACCCAGACATACTATACAACCACAGGGGATACTGGGAATTGTAGTCCCAGCGGCAGCCCTGTTGGATTCCATTGGATGCTGTAGAGAATATCTGTCCCTACTTTGTGGGGCTTCTGCATGACCTGGAAATGCTTCCTTCATGTTGAATTCTGGATCCTGCATAAATGGAGCTGCCTCACATTAATTCCAGGAGTTGGAGTCAGCAGGCTTGCTCGGATGAGCGCAGAGCTAGATAACAGGTGTCACACACGCGTATTTAGGAGGCAACTAAAGGGCTCAAATACATGTATTTCCACGCCGGACCAGGGGTTGGCGAAGTGCACAAATTCTCTCTCTCGATCTCTTGCAGACCATTCTAGGGAAATCCAATCTGGCTCTAGGGCAGCCAACGACGTCACTTCCGGTTCCGGTCCTGATGAAATCACTTCCTTTAATGGCCATCTTGTTAATACTGAGGCAGTTCTGTTTTGGACTAAGCCGTGTGAACATGGACTTGATTCTTAATAAGTTTTGCAGCCGGGAACAAACCTTCACAATGTCTTGTGGTCATTATTGTTGCACTGGATTTGTGCTTGGGATTGCTGATGTTTTGAAGGAAGAACATGGAAAAGGTACTTCTGCATAATAAAATATACTTCGTTTGAAACCATGACTGTGTTCTTACACATGTGTCTAGAGTTTGTGGGTTATAGGGCGCCCCCTTTTGGTCATACTATGTAAGATGTCTGCTAGACCTCTACCTTTAGGCTGGCAGCATGACCTTCTTGCTTCTCCCCCAGACATCATGGAAAGCTATCCTTAACAATATCTCTGCATCTTCTTTATTCTCTCCCATTTTGGCCTCATATACCGTATATACTCACATTTAAATTCTCCCACGGATAAGTTGGGGCTTGATTTTACCGTATAATTTCTGGTATTTTATAATGTTGGTCGAATAAGTTGAATGCGGAAAACTCACCCTATTGGTCCAAGAGATTATGATATGCTAACGCTCACCTGAGAGAGAAACCATGGAGCACACTGCCTTTTTTTCCTATGTATTGTGCCTACATGACCACACGGTAATACCCAAACTATTCTGAAGCAACATTTTCACTTTTTGTGTTTTTTGTATCTCACACAACTTTATCGTACGAGCATCCCTTATCTACAATGGAGCGTTCGATCAGAAGAAAATATGAAGCTGGTTTTAAATTAAAAGTCGTTGAAGTAACAAAAGAAATTGGTAACTGCACTGCTGCAACAATATTCGCTATGTCTGAGAAACTGGTGCGAGATTGGAGGAGGCAAGAAGATGTAGAAAAAAAAAAGAAGTGTCGTATTTTTGAACAAGCGTATAAGTCGGGGTCTGATTTTATGATCGATTTTTTGGGTTTCAAGACCCGACTTATATGTGAGTGTATATGGTATTTCTTTTCTTGGACTTCTCTACTCTGACCCTGATTTTGAATCATGAGGTTTGTAAGACTTACCAGGAATATTTATTGGGTTCATCTACTCCCGCCTTTGAAGATTAATGCACACACAGATATACATAGTGATCCTATCCAGACAAAGTCTCGAGTGATGCCAATTACCAGTCACTCTACAGTACAATATTCTGCACAGAATTCGCTACCTAGGGACTCACTATCACCAGCGCTCACAAACATACTGGTGTAATTGTGACACGCATTATAAATGCTACTTATTAACCAAACAATGTCTTACTTTTACAGCAGTTGTTCTAAATATTGAGGAGCAACCTTGATAACCCTGTGGGCAAGAAAGCAGTAATCTTACCACGCTTGGTGCCCTTTTATCATTTTAATCACTCTAGATGAAACTCAAAGTGTAAAAAATACAAAAGCAATGTGGTATTTGTTAATGTATAACTATACCAAATAGAAGAAAATATAACAGAAATAATAAATAACAAATTCTGGATATAAACAGTCTGAGAAAAGCTTGCTGAAAATTAGAAATGTCAAGGTGTGAATGTTGACCTGGGTGGCTTTTTGATTTAGTGATTAGTATTCTTCACAGATTATTCAAGGTTCAAGGTTTAAGGTTGTTTGATTGAGTCATGATTACAGTACACAAGAAAACATGAAATTTGCCTTCTCAGTTGCATCGAATAACAAGACAGAAAGCAATGAAACAAAACAAATAGAGACAAGACAGGTTAAGGTAAGGCAGTTTGATAGTGCATATTTACACAATAATTGTTACAGGACACACATCGTACCGTAATCATTATCTCCAATATTCCTTATTAAAAAGTAGTATGGCACTAGGAAGAGAGAAATGTCTAGAGGGATTTGTGTGGGTTTTCAAAGCGACTCTCTTTCCTGATTTACTGACGTTAAGATCTACATGTAAAGGATGTCTGATGTCAGTTGAGATTATTTCTAGTTTCTTTAGCATTGTTCTCTGACAGATCATCTTCATCAGTCCCAATAACTTTAGCTGCATACTTCGTAATCTGCTGGAGCTTTTTAAAATTTTGGTTTGTTAGACCACTAAACCAGGCAATGAAACTGAAAGTGATAACAGACTGGATCATACTGCGATAAAAGGACAACATGAGGTCCTTGTCTACTTTAAATAGTTTGAATTTACGGAGGAGAAATAAACACTGATTGTATTCAGAGAATAGGTTTTTTGGATTTGCATTCCAGTTAAGATTGTTATCTAAGTTAGTTCCTAAGTATTTATATTAATTCACTATTTCTACCTCCTCCCCCAAAACAACAATGGGTGAACATACAAATTTCTGTCTCTTAAAGTCAAATATAATTTCTTTGGTCTTTTTTACATTTTATTACTACCATCCAGTCCACTTGATTTAGATAGTGGCTTTCATTCTATGTTCCCCAATGTCTGGATGGTCTTGATCTCTGATGATGCCTGCTCTGTAATTTTCTGCTGTTTTGGTCCAAATATATATTAAAATGCACATGTGAACTTTCTGGTCACATGACATCGAACATATCTGATTGGCTGTCTTGCCCTGATGATGGAGGACTCTGATCAAAGTGTTTGATATTTGATGGACCTCTGTACTCCTTCCTTTCACAAGATGTAAACTAATTCTATATTGCCTAGTTCTATGGTGTCCATCCTTTCCCAGGTTATAAATTAATTAATACAGGTTCTGTGATATCTGTACTTACTTCCCGTTCCCAGGTCATAAAAACTGAAAAAGAAACTGACAGAAACAGATGCAATGCCTGTAATTTAAGTCCTGAAAATTCAGCCCATCCTGGTTTGTTTGAGCCAAACAATTAAAATGTAATATAAGTAGTCCAAAGTTTCAATTAAAGATTTTTCCACACCAGAACAAGAGATAATCCTGTCTCTGCTAAAGTAGTCTTTTCCTCTCGCTGGAAACCCCCTTTCTGTAAATTTGTGGAAACAGTTTTCTATAATCTAACCTTACTTGATCTTTTGGTGGCGATAGATCTTCAGGCTCCAACATGGAGAAGTGGTAAGCTGCTGTGCATTTGGCTTAAAGCTGATTGGCTGGGTGGTCCATGCCATGCCATGCCACTAACATTAATATTTCTATTCTTCTTTCTTCTTATTCTTTTCTCTCCTCTGGGGCTCACAGTGTCTGTCTGGCCTCTCTTTCTGGTCTAAACAGACATCGGTAAGTTTTAACTCTATACGGGACCCCTTTTACATGACAATTATGGGTCACCCTGGTGGTGGTGGTGGGGGTTATTGTTGCTTTCTCTTTATATAAGACTTCAAAAACAGCAACTAGCAACCCCTAACTGTAGCAACGCTCAATTTCCCATCTCATTGCCTGTACGCGACCCTGTATGGAGGGTATTTCTGCTTGTGGACTTTTTAATTTTCTGGAGGTATTTATTTAACAGTATTTTAGCAGAAATGCATTCATTTTGAACATTATGAGCATACAGCTGGATGACCTGACATTCAACAAGAACACGGGGACACAGCTGGAAACTTCTTAAAGATAAACATCGCACAAACATTAGGAAGCTTTGCTTCATACAGAAAACCACAGACACATGGAATAAGCAACCAAGTAGTGTGGTAGACAATAAGACTTTAGGGACTTTCAAAACTCGACTTGATGTTATTTTAGAAGAATGAAGTGGATTGGACTGACAAGCTGAGTTAGGCTGAATGGCCTGTTCTTGTCTAAATTCAAGCAACGTGAGACTTTTTCATGGACGTTTTTATATTATTTGCTGAGGTCCAGTGTTGGGACTCCCATCCTACTAGAAATAATGTTATCTCCATTCTGCATGAAAACATAAGATGTTTTCTCGGCCAATTCTACAAACTCATCATTTCTGGGTGGAGTATTCCTTTAATTCACATCTAAACAATAAAACTAAATGATCTCCTCTTGCTTCCACAATGTGTGTTTTTCTTGGACTACTTAAATCGCCTCCATGACAGTCACCATAACCTATAAAACTGGATCATAAGTTGGTTAACCAGCCGAAGTCAAAGAGCACAAATAAGACGAGAATACTCCGTGTGAAGTCCCTCAAGGGTCCGTCCTTGGCCCACTACTTTTTCTGATTTATATTAATGACTTAAATTTCAAAATAGTTAGCAAACTTGTGAAATCTGCAGATGATACTAAAATTCGACAGTGAAGAGTCATCAAAAACAGTTCAAGAAGACTTGGAAAAGCTTCAAGACTGGATGAACATTTGGAAAGTGCAGTTTAATGTACAAAAGTGCAAACTGGTACAGGCTGGCAACATAAACACCATTTAAAAATACAAGATGGCAGACACTGTCCTACTGGAACCAACCCCTGAAAAGGACTGAGGAGTTTATATTGACACAAGGCTGTCATAAGCTGAGCAATGTGCAGAAGCAATTTAAAAGGCAAATAGAATGTTAAGGTATATTGTTAAAAAAATCAGAGGGACCACATAATGCACTAGTGAGACTATCATGAACTGAAAGTCCCAATAGTACAGACGTCCCATAAATACTTCCCAAATTGCTCACTATGAGGGCTTAGCATCAAAACTCTGACTAGAAACAAAAAGGACTTCATCTGTATATACAATATATATATATATCTACAGTATATACTAATAAAAGGCAAAGCCCTCACTCACTCACTCACTCACTCACTCACTCACTCACTGACTCATCACTAATTCTCCAACTTCCCGTGTAGGTAGAACGCTGAAATTTGGCAGGCTTATTCCTTACAGCTCACTTACAAAAGTTAAGCAGGTTTCATTTCGAAATTCTACACGTAACGGTCATAACGTTCGATAACGGTCGACAACGTCCGCCATGTTGAACTTTCTTATTTATGGCCCCATCTTCACGAAATTTGGTAGGCGGCTTCCCTGCGCTAACCAAAACCGATGTACGTACTTATTTCGATGGTATGACGCCATTGTCGGCCG
>JANRMT010062791.1:153708572-153727033 GCA_026402145.1 Polypterus bichir lapradei | reverse complement strand
CAGTCATGAAAATAAAGAAAACACATTGAATGAGGAGGTGTGTCCAACCTTTTGGCCTGTACTGTACATGGCAGCCATTTTTTGTTTTCTTCCGCACCGTTGTAAATTCCTGTCTGTAAAGACCAGCGTTATTTTGACTTAACGGGGATGGATCTCCAAAGCTTTCACTTTGTCTTGTTTATTCTTTTACACTCGATTGACTGAATGGTCATTTCTCATTTGCCAAATTTCTGATGTTCTCATGTTCGACCCCATATTAATGCCTTCGACATTTTGCTCATTTGCGTGCCAATACTCCATTCTTTTATTCTGATTTTAAGTTGATTTCTTCTATGGGCTTCAACTTTGGGGGTGTAACTGTTTCCCTAGTAAAAGAATACATATCCCCCTGGCAGTAGTGATTGAACAGCATGGCTTCATCCGACTCCATCAGCTTCTTCAGCTCACCCTGTCATTGGGCAGTCATCCGCTCAGCTCCTGGCACTGCTGACCAGGTACAAAGTGGCATTAGAACAGAAACGACTGCATCTAGAAACATAAATATACAAGAGAGGCAATTTTGTGGAGGTAGTTAACTGGACCAACAATTATGCTTTACCTATTAGCAGTCACCATGTTTACTGCTCTCAGTTAATGAGACATGGTAATTGTGTGTATTGGCAGGCGCAACAATTAGGATGAAGAAAAGCATTTGTTACTATTAAGCAAAATATTCTTTTTTTGTTTTTCTAGAAAATATGAGTCAGTCTGTGCTGCAATGGGTGTATCCTTCTGTATTGTACAAAACAAAAAAATAAAAAGAAACATATTGTTCCTTATGAAAAAAAAGTAGGCAGCATGGACGGCTTTTCTGCTATGAGCATTAATAAAAAAACAACTAATTGATTGCTCTGTCTATCTGGCTGATGAGTCATTTCTGAGTGCTAATGTCTAACAGCATGCGATGCTATTAGGATCCTTAAATTAGAAGTAAAGGGTCTGGGACATTCAGATGAAATACTTTCCAGCTATGATTACTAGGCCAGGGAGCACGGATGAAGAATGGCTTGTTTTTTTTATTGTGACAAAGCGCAGCTTTTCAAAATGAGATGTTTGGACAGGTGGAGTGGAGTGGTGTGGGGGAATACGATAAAACTTGGAAGACAAGTGCGGATGTAGTCTGAAGGTTGGCAGCCTACCTAGTGCCACCACCTGCTTATTGCCTTTTCACTGCAGGCTATAATGATAAAGAGACGAGAGTGTGTACAGGCGCTCTAATAACTCGGTTATTCACAGAAACCCAGTTTCAAAAGGGACGTGTTTACTGTTCTTCTGTTAGGTCTCTGAGAAACTGGGTTAACACACGTAGATTTCTTTGTGCGTAGTTATGTGGCTGTGTAAACCCTTAACCAGACAACAGTTAAGGCTTAAGTAATCTGCACATGTCCATTGCACTCTGCCTGTGGTCAGTTACATCCGGCCATCACGGTATTTATTCTTTCAAAACAATTCTGTCCCATCAGTCTTTGCTTCACACACACACATCCAGCAGCCACATGTAGAAAAGACTGGAAGCGTCCATAAAGATACATTTCCTGAGGCAAATGCTCAGGCGATCGCATTTTCACTTCTACTAGTTGTAGTGAGAAGTCAAGCAAAGCGACACCTTTTATTGGCTAACTGAACAGATTACAATATGCAAACTTTCGAGGCAACTCAGGCCCCTTCTTCAGGCAAGATTGATTGATTCATTGATTACAAGAAGTCATTTTGCTTGACTTCTCACTACATTCATAATGGCTAACACGGTACAACACAATAGTACTTCTCCTGGTTGAAATTATCTGTCTTAATATTTCAGAAATTGCAAAATTTATGTACAGTGCTTAGGTCATCAGCACAATTTTGAGTGTAGCAGGGTAACACTTTAAAAGTAGCGTGTGTGCTATGTAGTCTGATTACCTTTTAAAGCATCGAGTAAGTCAATTTGACTAAATATAACTTTTAAAACACAAGGTGTCATGTTTATTTTCAAACTCACAGAGGCTGATGATAACATTTAACTCTTTTATGTGCAGTTTGATGATGTTGGAAAGTTTTGCCAAAGGAGAATTTCAGAAGAGTACTTGCACATGTAAATGCATATTATTAAGAAACCGGGTCATTCATCCTAACCCAATTATGTGAGTGCATGTAGACGCACTGAATGTTAGCAGCAACACTAACCCTAAATTCAGATTTTATCCAGAAATAGTGCTTAAATGTAGGCTTCTTTTTTTAATGGCTCTTTTCATTTGTATCGTGGAAGCTGCGTATCCTGTAATGGAGACACCTGATACCCTCACGTGGGTTGGTTTTCTTGGAGCAGACGCAATGGTAGGCCAGTACAAAAAGTTTACTGCAATATTTCACTAACATTGAGTGAAAACATTACATTTTGGTTTGTAGATAAACATTTTAAAAAATTTTAACAGCATCATGACAGAACAATTAATGAAAATGGTCTAATGTTAGGTGTTACACAGATAGATAGATAGATAGATAGATAGATAGATAGATAGATAGATAGATAGATAGATATTGTAAAAGAACACACAAAACAAAGGGAAAGGTTTGAGGATCCACCCCTTCTTTGGAAGCAGAGGAAAGCTTTTTCCACAACAGGTCAAGCTTCCACATTCAAAAAAGGGAGAGGAAAATCATGAAAACCCCTGGTCTAAGGAACAAACATTCCTTCTTTTAATATTAATACTAATAAAGTTTATTCAAAAATCGGGAGTGGTATCCCCTAGACTTTCTCGTATACTCAGATGGCTGGGGATGGATATTTGAGGAGTAAACCACAAGACAATGATTATAATTCTTATATTATGTACATTAAAGAACCTTCAACAACAAATCAAATCAAATGAATAATGTATTGAACAATTATTATAGAAGTAAAGCTGAATTAGTCAAACTCTGCAGCTGCATGAATAAAAAACTGCCACTTCTGGTTAGCGGAAATAGCTCAAGAGTTGCTGGACATCTATGTTTTGTACCTAATACTTGTATGCAACATTTGGTTGGTGTAAGTGAAAGCATACTCAGGTTATCGTGTTTACACACACACACATACTTCAGATATGAGAAAGTAAAAAGGGAAAGGAATTCAAAAACAGTGACAAAGGCAATTTAAAAAAGGTCAAGACAATAGCAAAATGTTTCTTCAGAGATGTAGCACCAAAGCCAACAAGAAAAAATAAATCATAAACCAAGGACCGAGCAGAAAGTCCACAATCCAGAAAATCTAAACCATTCACTTATAAAAAAATCAGAAATTTAAAAAGAACCGAGCAACACAAGCAAAAGGGTAGCTAATGCTTCAAGCTTCATGCTGAAGTGTCTTGGCCCTTAAATAGTGCTGAGGGCAGTTCCACAACTGGAGTGTCAGGACTTTGGTTCCACATACAGAGAACAGAAGAGAGGGCAAACAGAAGGGATATTATTACAGAAAGAATAGATACTCATAAAATAACACAATAACAGGAAAATTCCTGATAAAAATAACTAGAAATTAAGAAAACCTATTCATGAATAAATGCATTTTAACAACCACAACCAAGAAGGAAACAATGACTCTGGAACACATGCTGGGTTTGAAATCACTGGTGAGACATTGTTCACTGGTTTATCCCATTGTTCTCACCTTATGGAACTCTAATTATTGCTGACCCACCAATCCCTGAACCACCAATGTCCAATGCCCACTCCTACTCCCCTCGCTGTTAACATTGTGCCTCCTGACCCGATTGACCACTTATACAGTCCGTCTTCTTTTTCAGTGTCATGCTGCTCCTTCCTTCCCTCTGCCTCTTCTTTCCAGTTCACGCATTGTACCCCACACGTCTGTTTCGCCCCTGTTGTATCAATCAGAGGCTGCTCTCACAAACGATTGCCTTACAGTTCTACCAAAAAACCACAAACTCCTCACTGCTTTCACTTAACCAACCCACACCCCATCCATCCCTGAAAGTGCTTCACAGAGTTGCATTGTGAGCCATCTCATAAGGAAGCCTGCTGCTCAATGGCTGGGCAACCTGCAATACAATAACAAAGCAATACACAGACAACAAAAAAACACTGAAGACACTGTCACACGTCCCGATCTTCAGTTGCGGACTGAATCATAGTGAGTCTGGGGTGATCATGGCATGCTCCTGTGACACTCCAACATACCCAACGACTCAGTTCAACCAACTGGCAACTCACTGCGATAAAACCAAACAGGTTAAATTTTGTCTTAAACTATAGCAGAAGCTTCTGTGAGAGAGTTGAGAACTAATGAGAGCTCAGCCGTAACTATAAGGCGTATAATGCAGCTATGAAAAATAAAGGGACGTAGGTGTCTTGGGCCTTACAAACACAAGAGAGACTCATCTGTCTGATGTCTCATGTTTCACGAACTATGAGAGAATAGAAAACATGAAACAAAAGGGCAGATATTGTGGTTGATCTCGCCATACCTGTAAAGCATTCATAGGACACCAGCACCATTGGTTACAGAAAAAAGGGCCGCACTCTCAAGACTTTGGACATGTGGAACTGTGCTGGAAAGCCATCACTGAGTCATGTAGTTTGACATCACAGGTCATTTATTTAGACATCCTCAAGCGACAAGATCAGAGACCCAGTCATCAAGTTTGTCATCCCCTCCGATTACAAGTCGTGTATTGGGATGACAGCCATGATTTCCTGGCCAAAGCACAAAGGCTTAGACTTATTTTGAAGTGATAGGATCCTTTTTATATGGAAAGATCTAAACAGTTGAATCAATAGGCTTTGCACCGCTTGTTTCTGTTTTGTAATGTTTTATATTTTTTGACAAGAGCAGTTGCTCTTACACAGAAAGCAAATATCTAGCTGCATAACCACAAATCAGCCAAACACACTAAGCACACCAGAAAGTGAGCTTTCAGATTTGGGAGAAGAAGCACACTTACACCATTTTGAAATGTTCATTGTAAAGTGGCAGAATTCACATTATGGCCCATGGGCGTCACTCATGAACAGACCCTGAAACTCAAATTAAAGCCAAGCAGATCAAATATACATAAAAGTGGGTTTATTATAACAAAACAATGTAATAAACAGAAGTGACCAGGGTTTAGCCTAACCCTAACCTGAGGCTAACTTGCTCTTCTTGTCCCTACCAGTTCACTCCTTCCACATTTTTTCTTTCTCTCCGGCTGTTAAAGAAGAACAAAGCTATATTTATTTTAAGTGTGGCTGAGATTAGAGCTAACATAACAAAGGGATGGTTATGTGAAATGTTTAATCTTCAACTTTAAATATAGTGTTAAAGCCTTCATAATCAAATAAAAGTAAAATGTAATTTATAAGTAAAACCATAATGAGAAGAAAGTTGTTGCAAAAAACAAAATGATTGGATAAAACGAACAATCTTCACAAAGATTTGGATGTGCTTTGATCTTAAACATCATACACCTAATCACAGGCATCCGCATCTTTTGTAATGAATATGTGATGATACATGATGATTCATGAAGTAAAATAATAAAAAATAAATATACAAGAGTGTCAGTATAATGGTCCGGGTTGGCTGCACCTGCCATAACATCCTCAAACCCCCCGGGGCTGTCAATAATCATGAACCGAGATGAGCCAGGTAATAAGGACATTTAACAGCAATAGCGAAAGGTGCAGAGTGCAATTGTGCTTTGATTTAAGAATTAATAGCGTCCCAAACAAAGTGCAGTGCTTCTTAATAAATAAATAATCCATAGTAAAAATTTGTGCTGTACAGGTGGGAGTAAAAGCAGTGATGAAAAAGTTCATAAAATCCAACAGTTAAACTTTGCAGACATCGGGCAGAGATGGTGACCAGGGCCGTCTTGACACATGGGCACGCTGGGCAGTTTTTCCGGGGGCTCCACGAGCATAGGGCCACCATGCTAATCTACTGTATGTATGTTGTGACTAGCTGTCAATAAATAAATTATATACCATATTATACTATAAATATTTGTTATTGTGTTACAAGTGGACATTGGCATTCGCCTCTGATTTAGTATCTCGGTCACCTCTGCAACTTCACGTGCAGGTATGTGTACGGATCTCACGCACTAAATAGCCTAAAAGCGTATATGTTAACGTCACTTCAACTCAATTCTCTGTAAAGAAATTTCTCAAATGTTTGTGTTGAACACTTGATCAATAATAAATAATTCATAGTAATTTCATACTGTTCCATCTCCGTCTGTATGGTTTACCAATTGAGTATCATTTATATGTTGAAATTTTTGTGTTTTCTGAGGCTCGTGTTATATTGTTCAAACGTTTATGCTGATTAATCTTTGCTGTACAACATGTTATTTAATGTTTAAACACTGGTTTTGTTGGAAGTACCAATACAATTAATATATGTTTAATTTTATTGACCATTTACATTTTAGTCCCTGTGTACTGCTTTGCCTGGGGGCCTATAATGCTGTTAAGACGGCCCTGACGGTGACAGCTATAGTCCTACACGCCTGGCTCTCGCCCCAACTTTATCTCCATTGGCATCCACTGGGATGCTTGTTGCCAGACTCCCTCATTCCTGCTGTCTCCATTGGCATCTACAGGACCTCTTAGAGCACTCGGTTGCTCCCTGCTCCTCTGAGGTGCTCAGCATGTGCGATTTGCCCTTACAGGGCCACTGACCACTCTGCATCCTCTCTACAGTGCTCACTCATACCCACAATTCTGCCTTTGCTTCTTTCCTAAACTAGACAAACAATCCTGCTCAGGCTCCTTTTAAGATGATAGGAAGGTAGGTACGCTGATTACAGACCCCAAAGTGGTAATGAGGAGATCAGCCAAACTGTACACATTTGCATGTGGATACGCGGTCAACTGATCTCCCCACCAACCTCCCAAGTCGCTCCACCATGCTACCATACACACCTACACCCCTCCAAGCCTGATTGCTCGCATTTTAAAACATGCACCGCCACAGATCTCTCTCACTACAGTTACACCACTGCCAATTGTACCCTTGCCACTATTAGACCTCCTGACTCCAGGAAAATTCCCATCTCCTCTCTACCACTCTCCTACTTACACTTCCTCCTGCCAAGCAAGCCTTTGTCTATTACTCCACTCGTGACACCAAGCTCACCATACTGGCAGTTAGAAGAACCTTTAAACACAGTGCCCATCTTCACTTCACCGAGTAATCCCTGAGAAAGTCTTCCAAGAAGACACTGGAAACATGGGTGTCGTGAGTGAATAGAATCGCTCATACCAAAAGACTAATATGACTGTAAGACTGGAGAAATGAAGGTCAAGAAAGAGGTAGACAGAGAGTGGTTGGAAAAAGACAAGGTCTGAACCTGGGAGACTAAATATCATAGCGAATAATCCCAAATCTCAAAGCACACTTATGGGTCAAAAGAACAAAATAAATCATTTTAGCTCAATTCAGTTTAGTTTTGTGTTTCACTCTTCACTGAGTGCACAAGCAAGCAGAACCAGTCAATTCATTAGGAGACAAAAGTGGCTGCCAAGGGTCCCATCATCTGAGGGGTACCATTCATGAAAGTTAAGAGAAGTGTGCGCTGGACACTGAGGGGAGAACCCATTGTCATCAAACTGTAATGATACTGAGTGGCCACTGTTACCCACTGGGTGCAATTTATTACAATTAAAGTGCACACACTCCATACACCAAGGGCAGTACACTCCTTAAAGTCTTTGATATATACACAAAGGAGCAGCACATGAGTTACTGAAAGGGAGTATGCTCCAGACATTAAATGGGACCCATACACAGGTCGTCAGAGTCTAATAATACTGACCACCCACTGTACACATTGAGGGGCGATGTCTGTCCACGCTGCATAAGGCTCCAAATAGAAACTGGTTAACAAAACAATTGTGGAGTCAAGAGAAAGAAATTTTGGAGTTGTCTCCTGTCATGCGTAGATACGAGGAGATCCACTCGAAAGAGGCCCCAAATATTCTGTTATAACTCCCGTTAGGATGAAGCAATCTGAACCAAAAAAAATACCTTGACATATGTATAATCGAACAAACATTAAATGAGGCAACCACCGGTGCACCTACCCTTCTTTTGTTTCTGTTTTGTTATTTCACATTTAGTAATTTTCGTGGTTTGACAATTTTTGTGTCAGTTTTATGAAATTGTTTGTGAATGAAAACTTTCCTTTTTCACTCATCACTATTTTTGAGGTATCCACAACCTTGGACAACCTGGAAATACCTTTCTACTGTTGCAATAATGATTTCACACTTCAAGATGTGTTAGCAACCACAAAGTCTATTAAATTGGCGACACCCTAGGAAAAAAAATGGTATAGTGTGTCAGGATAAAAAATATAATAATAATAAAATATTTTTTAAATGTACCAAAATGAAATTAGATGTAAGAAATAAGGACAGATTTAGAATCTGATGATGTTTGCTGGAGTATGGTCCAGCTTCCCAATAACCCTGCTAAGGAAAAGCAGATTTGACCAGAGATGAATGTTGTCACACACTTGTGAATAGGGGACAGTTTAAAGGCTCACATAATTGTACTATTCCTCCAGAAAGCCAGAGGGTGCTGTTGACTAAGGCCTTTTCTCTTCCTCTCTCTGCAGACTGGAAGTGACCTTTGACGTCACTTCCACTTTCTGCCCACCTGGACCCGCCGCTTCTTGCCCAGGACCTTCATCTACGGAAACAACGGCATCTTGAATCAGTCTGATGGAGACTTGTGTTGTTTTGATGTTTTTCATAGCACTTTAACTCACATTTGATTTGAATATATGGGGTTGGCCCAAAGATCTCTAATCTTTCTTGTCTCATTATTATAATGTAAATTTTGAGGAATGGCTGGATGGGTGGGTGGATGAATGGATGGATGGATATTACCAAACCCCCAGGTACACAACAAGCATGTGGACTAATGCAAAAGCAAAACTGAAATTCTGAACAATAACATTCAGTTATCTTCTTTATTAAGAAGCCACCTTAATTTTACTGCACTTCTTAACTGAAAAAGCATTTCTTACAGAGAACGATGTCAAACATAATGCTGAGAGGCTTCAGAAAAACTAGAATTCAGGGCCTCTTGATGAACAGTTGATGGTATCGCATTGCAGTTTGTAGAATTTCCAGCCACTAATGCAGCTTCGGGATTTCACTGTATTTAAAGATAAGTAGTTTATCACTCAACTAGTCTTTCACTTCCATAAAGCAGTAATTGATGACACATTAGCAGAAGGGCCAATACACTTTATTCCTAAATTTAGACGAGTACATCAGCATTCAAGTGAAAGAGATCCCTTTGTGCTCATTTAGGACACTCCATTCTTGGTAATGTCTAGATGTAAGTGTCCATGATTTTTTCTCTCATTTAAATTACGTTTTTGTCTTTCCTTAAGTCTGTTCAGGATTTGGCATGTACAGTATTGACTGCCATGTGGGAACCTAAATTTATGTATTTTACTGTTACTACTTGTCACATTCTTCTATGTCTATTATTATGTCCTGTAATTTTAAATCTGCCTCCATTCCTTGTGTTTTGTGGGTGGAGCCTCAGGAGGTGGGGCCATTCTGACATCACTCCCTCTAAGCCGCCTCGTTGGCTATCTAAGGCCAGAGCAGAATGATGCTGCCTCCCATTTACCTTGGAATTTGGAATGTTGGAGCTGGTCAATGACATCACACCATGTTCTTCTAGTGAAACGTTTGGAAAACCAATATGGACACATCCAGGAAAACATTTGCTGTGCTTGCTCTTTCGGAATACAGACAACATCTGAACAAATTCACAACAGTGCATCACACATATTTTTGCACTTCCTAAAACCATAGCAACATGTCCACAGGACTGCATGTATGACGGATTTAATGAGACAAATGGACAGAACAGTTTAATAATACAGCTTTCACTTATTGTTGATGTAGTGCAGCTGTTTTATCGTTGTAGAGTAATACATATATCGCTCTACTTTCCCCTATTGTATTATTAATATGTAGCCTTAGAATGCCTAATCTCACAGATTTACCACTGTTTATAAGGTATTATTATATAGAACTTATCCCCACCTTCCCTTCTATATCTATAACCTCAGGCAATTAGATGTAGTAAAACGACAAGGAGGAGTTAAGTTACACATAAAATAATGTATTACTGATAATATTCAGGGCGGCACGGTGGCGCAGTGGTAGCGCTGCTGCCTCGCAGTTAGGTGACCCGAGTTCACTTCCCGGGTCCTTCCTGCGTGGAGTTTGCATGTTCTCCCCGTGTCTGTGTGGGTTTCCTCCGGGCGCTCCGGTTTCCTCCCAAAGACATGCAGGTTAGGTGGATTGGCGATTCTAAATTGTCCCTAGTGTGTGGGTGTGTTTGTGTGTGTCCTGCGGTGGGTTGGCACCCTGCCCGGGATTGGATTCCTGCCTTGTGCCCTGTGTTGGCTGGGATTGGCTCCAGCAGACCCCCGTGACCCTATGTGGAAAATGGATGGATGGATGGATGATAATATTCATAAATAATAACAAAATGCAAAGTTCATGTGAATATTGGAAACCATACAACCTGATTAAATGGTGATGTGTAACTCAGGTGGTACACAGACTTGTAGTTACTTAAAATGTCTCTAGTTAAGGCATCATTGGTGCTCAGCTTTCAGCCACATGTCTGTTCAATATGGCTGAAGCTGTGCTCTTCATTGTGTTGTCTTCAGTTCATGGTGTGATGGTCTTCTCCATCAGATCAATAAGAGAGAGATACTTCTACATCATCACAGGTTAGCAAGAGAAATGCTTCTTTCAGATGTTAGTAAGAGAGAGAATGTGAGGTTAAGCACGTACATTAATAGATGTTCTGTCCAACCCCTACAGCCAATAGGACATCATGGTACTTAAAGGCCTCTGAGACAAGCCAATTCCAAACAGCCATACCTCAGACCAATGGGGGAAAAGAACATCTCAACACCCCCCCAAACTATATGTTAAAGTACAGCTTAGCCTACTTGCGGGGGTAGAAAGACTTTAGCAAAGAAACACTCGCCAAACTGGTTTAAGACAAACCCCCCAAATCCTGTCATAAAATTACAAATAGACTCAGTTGTAAAAGGGTGGGGGGTTGGTAAACACTAAATTACATTGCTTTACCTAAATTACAAATAAAGACGTACAAAATATTTATCAAGTTAAATTCAAAATCTCACATCACAACAGCAGCCATCTTGGATTTTCAGGTTGGGATGTGAGAGGATCTCTTTTGGGAGCATTACAGTTGAAACCTCCTACTGGGAACTTGGAAATTCTGACATCCCAGTTCAAATAGAATGCAGCATAAGCTCAGATCCAGGAAATCATTGTGTTTGTTAGGATTTTTTTTTGGTTCTGCTGACTTTTATGCTCTGTCTTAAGGAGTCTTATTTCAGGATTAGACAGTAATTTGGGACTTGTTCAGGCAACTCCTTTATGCACATTTTGAGCACTTCCTTGTATTTTTTTTCCTTTTTTAATTTATAAATATTAATTTATAAAGATTCTTTGTTTGGCCTTTGTGTTACCAGGGGTGCACAGTCATCCTCCCTCTTCTGGGGCTTTTGCTTTATTTTGGAACATTTCATGTTATTTACCAGCTCCCCTGGTCTGGGTCATGGAAGGCTGAAGCCTACTGGTCATAGTTCAGAGTAGGTTTGTTTTGGATGAGCCTCTCCCGGGCTGGACAGTGAAGCTCCTGGCCTGCTTTTTGGCTTATTTTTGGAGACCTCATACTCATTATGAATTATCTGTGACTCCATCTCACAACAATGACATGACCAGTAAGGACCAAGGACAGCTCCCTTATTATCACATATTCATGTGCCTGTGCACATGTCTATGATGTAAGCAAACAGTAAAATATGGGACTCAAAGTGGGGCCTAGGACTCTCTAATTAACCTTTAGGTTCAACTGAAATCCTTTGTACACGTTCTGGATGAAGAGAGTGATGAGTCCACTCTGATTCATACTGTAGGGGTATTTTTATTGTGATTTCAAACCTAAGAGTTTTACTTCCTATGTGAAATATTTTACTTTTACTTATATTAAATTTCATCTGCCACAAATCTGCCCAAGCTTGTTCAAATCCCTCAGTAACAGAGTTACTGATTCTCCATTTTCTGCCCTCCCACTTTGTTATCATCTACAAACGTAACGCGTTTATCAATTATATTACTTTCCAGATTATTTAAGTATATTAGAAAGAGACGCGGCCCCAGCACTGACCATTGCTGGACATGGCTTTTAACATCGCCTACTGAAAAAGTTCTCCTCACCATAACCCTTTGCTTCCTGTGATTGAGCCAATTTTGTGCCCATCTTCACACCATGCCCTGAATTCCCACTTCTTTTAGTTTGATCACTGTCCTCTCATGTGGTACATTATGAAAACCTTCTGAAAATCAAGATCAAAAAATATCATATGCACCTCTCTTTTTGTACATTTGTTGCTTACTCATATAATCTCAGTATACAGTAGCAAGAAAAAGTATGTGAACTGTTTGGATTTATGTGGTTTTCTGCATTTATTGGTCATAAAATGTGATCTGATCTTCATCTAAGTCACAAGTATAGACAAGCACAATCTGCTTATTGTAAAGGCATCATGTGGTCTAGTGACCCACGTCCTGCTTACAGAGGAATCGAAACATTACACACATCTGAATCTGTTCCTCGGAGAGTCACAGTCAGGGTGGGTGATGGAACGGTCCTTATGGATGACACTGCAGTTGTGACGTGCTGGGCTGGCTACTTTGAGCAGCTGTTCAAAGCTGATCCTCCAGCTAGATCGTTTGACATCTCTGAGTCCACGGTTATTGAGGCTGATCTTCCAATTAGCTGTGAACCACCAAGTCTCACTGAGAATGCACAGGTGATGAACCAGCTGAAGGTAGGGAAGGCTGCAGGGATCTGTGGTATCTGGGGTGAACTTCTCCAGGCTGGTGGTAAGGATGTCATACTTGCATTGCATGCAATATTTTCTTCCATTTGGTAGATGGGCATCATCTCAACTGACTGGAAAACAGGACTTGTCATCCCTGTTTAGAAAGGGAAGGATGATTGCCTGGATTGTGGCGACTACAGGGGGATAACACTGCTCTTGGTGCTGGGTAAGGTCCTTGATAGGATCGTCCTCAATAGCATCTGTGATCACTTGCTCACCAACCTGTGACTGGAGCATTCTGGTTTTACATCTAAGAAGTCTACCATCGACCATATCCTGGCCCTGAGGGTTCTCATGGAACATAAATGTGAATATCGGCAGAGCATCTTTGTAGCCTTTGTTGATTTTCGTAAAGCATTTAACTCAGCTGATAGAGCTGCAATGTGGGACGTCCTGAGACTTTGTGGGACCCCCCCGAAGTTACTGGATATAATGGCTGGCCTGTACACTGGTACTGTGTGTGCTGTGCAGAGTTGATTCTGGGGTTTGCCAGGGGTGTGTTCTGCTCCTACTCTGTTCAATGCTTGTATGGACTGGTGTTGGGCAAGGACATGGGGTGCAGCGAATTTGGGGTATCTGTTGATGAAGAAAGATTCATGGATCTTGACTTTGTTGATGATGCAGTGATCTTGGTGGAGTCAATGGCGGCTCTGATCGAGGCACTCAAGAGACTGAGTGAGGAGTATGAGTGTCTGGGCTGGCGAGTGTCCTGGATTAAAACCAAGATCCTGGCCTATAATGACCTCTTGGGCACAGCCATCAGCAGTGTGTTTGTCTGCGGAGAGAGTGTCGACCTTGTCGAGAGGTTTACTTACCTTGGCAGTGACATTCATGTCTCTGGTGACTCTTCCTATGAAGTCAGTAGATGGATTGGGAGAGCATGGTGGGTCTTGAGGTTGTTGGAAAGGGGTGTGTGGCACTCCAGATATATTAGCAAAAGGACAGAGGTCCAAGTCTTTGCAGTCCTGGTGCATCCAGTCTTGCTATATTGCTGCGAGACATGGACACTATCCAGTGACCCGAGACAAAGATTGGACTCCTTCAGTTCTGTGTCTCTTTAGTGAATCCTTGAGTACTGCTAGTTTGACTTTGTGTTGACTGAGCAGTTGCTCACGGAGTCCTGAATGAGGCACATTACCTGCATTGTGAGGGAGCGTCAGTTACAACACTACAGCCATGGGGTGCGTTTCCCCAAGGTGATCCAGCTTGTAAGATACTCATTGTTGGGGACCCGAGTGGCAGGACCAGACCAAGGGGTCACCCACATAATACCTGGCTGTGGCAGATAGATGGTCATTTCTGCAGGGTGGGACTGGACCGCATGTCTGCCTGAGGGGGTTGCCAATCAGGATCCCAAGCTGTTTCGTCAAGTGGTGGGTGTGGCAATGCGCTGTACCAGTGCATGCTCCCCAACCTGACCTGACCTGACCTGACCTAATAACACACAATTATAATATTCCATGTCTTTATTGAACACACCCATCAAACATTCACAGTGTACTGTGGAAAAAATAAGGGAACCCATGGATTTAACAATGGGGTGAAACTTCCTTGGCAGCCGTGACATTCAATGAGCGTTTCTGGTAGCTGTGGATCTGACCTGCACAACGCTCAGGAGTAATAGTGGACTATTCTTCCTTACGGACCTGCTTCATGTCTGCCATCTTCTTATAATGTCTGGCATGAACGGCTCTCTTGAGATCATTCTACGGAATCTCTATTGGGTTAACGTCTGAACTCTGACTTGGTTACTTCAACAAACTGATTTTTTTGTTTTCACAGTGAGTCCATAGTTGATTTACTTTCATGTTTAGGGTTCAAACTCTATTGAGCTTCAGCTGGTGGATAGCCGCCATGATATTATCCTGTAGGGTACCTTGATAAACTTGAGAACTGATTTACCCCTTGATGATAACAAGCTTTCCAGCAAGCGCCAGGATTGTCTCCTAAAGTTGATTCAGCTGTGGGATCAGGGCAGCACCAGTGCAGAGCTTGCTCAGGATTGGCAGTAGGCAGGTGTGAGTGCATCGGCATGCACAGTGAGGCAAAGACTTTTGGAGGATGGCCTGGTTTCAAGAAGGGTAGTAAAGAAGCCAAGAAAAACATCAGGGACATACTGATATTCTGCAAAATGTACAGGGATTGGACTGCTGAGGACTGCTGGGGTAAAGTCATTTTCTCTGATGAATCCCCTTTCCAATTTTTTGGGTCATCCGGAAAAAGATTGTCTAGAGAAGAAAAGGTGAGCACTACCATCCGCCCTGTGTTATACCAACAGTAAAGCATCCTGAGACCATTCATGTGTGGGGTTGCTTCTCAGCCAAGGGAGTGGGCTCACTTATAGTTTTGCCTAAGAACACAGCCATGAAAAAAGAATGGACCAAAACAACCTCTGAAAGCAACTTCTCCCAACCATACCAAGAACATTTTGGTGATGAACAATGCCTTTTCCAGCATGATGGAGCACCGTGCCACAAGGCAAAAATGATAACTAAGTGTCTCAGGAAACAAAACATCAAAATTTTGGGTCCATGGCCAGGAAACTCCCCAGACCTTAATCCCATTGAGAACTTCTGGTCAATCCTGAAGAGGCGAGTGGACAAACAAAAACCCAAAAATTCTGACAAACTCCAAACATTGATTATGCAAGAATAGGCTGCCATCAGGCAGGATTTGGTCCAGAAGTTGATTGACAGCCTGCAAGGGCGATTTGCAGAGTTCTTGAAAAAGAAAGAAGGGCCAGCACTTCAAATACTGACTCTTTGCATAAACTTCATGTAATTGTCAATTAAAGCCTTTGAAACTTATGAAATGCTTGTAATTATATACTTCAGTATACCATAGAAACATCTGACAAAAAGATCTAAAAACACTGAAGCAGCAAACTTGGTGAACACCAATGCTTGTACACTTGGCCCGTTGTCATTAACATTTCAACGGCATCTCTTCCATTGTACCTCATGTTGTAGGACAATAAGAAACAGTCATGAAAGTTAAGTTGGCAATATGCTGCTTTTAATATCAGCCTGGCATGAGTGCTCAGACTGGTGTGATGTCGTATTAGCATTGTGCAGAAGATCAGTCCATCATGGAGAGATCACTTCACCTTCATCTGGAAGCCCAGATTCAAACCTGAGTCCCTGGTGCCATGAGGTGGCATGACCATCAACATGTATTCAATCCCACCCACCCTAGTACCAGCACCTCCTACAAGCAGCAAAGTTCACCAATCAATTGAAGGACACTTGAGCACATTCTCAACAACTATCCCAGAGTGAAGTCTCTGTGCTGTGACCGCCCATCACGTGTCACTGGCTGGCTGTCGTCACCCCCCCTTTGCATTCCAGACTTGCCGTTTTTTTTTTTTTTTGCTGCTCCCGAATGATCATCTTCCTTTCACAGAGGAGCAATTGACTTGGAAATGAAGGCTGCCGACTCGCAAGGCAGATGAAAAAGGCTGCTGCTTGCGCAGCGCAACAATGTCACTTTCTACTAAGCTGCCCTTTTTAATTGGGCCCTGCGGTGAAATCCTTTCATTTTTGTGCATCGATTGCCTTTGAAGCAAATGCAAATGAGCTAAACAAGCAGCCAGTTATCAGAGTAGCGGCACGCAGCTGAAGCCAGCCACCCGGGGTAATGGGCAACACTCACACACATTTGTAACCGCGCGAGGGCGGCCGTCTTCTGAGAGGAAGGGTGCTGTCTCAAATGAAAGCTCACACAAGACCCTCTTTGGTTAAAAGACACATAGTTTCCCAATCCCATCCGAGAAGTGATACTCCATTTGATGGATGTGCTTGACAGTGTAGATGGTTTCTGCATTAATTCTTAAAAGCCTGCATCCTGGATGATCAGAGTTGATGCTTAGGATTACAGAGTTTGGTGACTATACCTCAATACTGGCACTGCCACTATAGAGAAAGGAACGCAATTGTACAGTGAAAATGCTGCAGTTATGTACCACTGAAGGGGGGGTTGTGGGGATCAAAGTGAGTGTCCCTGAAGTTTTACTGGAAGAGACATAAACAGTAGCAGGACGATTTCCATGGACATCTGTAGCTTTTAATACTGAAAATGACAGGAGTGTCACGACAGCAGGTGCTATGGGTACCACCTGTCAGAAAAGACACAACAGATGGGAGAACCTGAAATACAGCTTATAGCTTCAGAGATCAGATGTTTCCAGTCATTTTGGAGAGTTCCTATTCCCACAGAGGGTGCCCTGAGAGAATCCCCAGTGAGTGTCCATCCTCTCCTCTCTTTGCTTCTTTCCACTACTTTCTCACTACTTTGAGAGATGGGATGCATGTGGTTTTAAAACAAGGCTGAACCTTCTCTTGATTGGATTAAAGTCACTTCCAGTTACAAAATAAGTGAGGCCTTCTGCCCATCTTAGCTGCCATCCCTTGATGGCTCAAGGGGTCTGCAGAGGGGCCTCTGGAGTGATGAAAGTGCAGCTCTGATTTACACCTTTGGTATCAGATGAAGTCCAGGCAGATCCTGGTACAAGATGGAGTTTGGAATGCCAGTGGGGGAAGGAAAGAACTTGATGCCTACATCTCTTTTAAATCTGCTTTCTTAACAGGCCTGGTGTTCCACAAAAGCCTAGAAGAGTGAGAAAATGCACACTTGGTCCAGAAAAGGTCACTCTAACAGACCTTCCAAAATCCTCTGCTGACATGGGAGAACCTGTTGGAAGGTCAACCATCTCAGTGGCACTCAGGTGTTTATGGTAGAGTGACTAGATGGAAGGTACTCCTGAGTAAAAGGCATACAACAGCATTCAAAGAGCACGAGGAGAAAGACTCTCCGGTCTCATGAGGCACATATTGAACTCTTTGGGCAGAACTCCAGGCACAACGCCTGGTAAAGACTCCGCTCATCACCTGCCTAACGCTTGCCACCTCAGACTGGGGCGATGGTTCATTCTTCAGTTTGACAATGACTCAAAGCAAACAGCCAAGACAATGCTGGGATGGCTTCAGGACACGTGTCTGGTTGTACTGTAGTGGTCCAGCCAAGGCCCCAAACTCACAGAACATTTATGGAGAGAAGAGACCTGAAGTTGGCAGTTTGCAGACATTTCACCTCTAATCTGGTGGAGCTTGAGAGGACCTGCTGGGAAGAAAGGGATAAACTGCCCAAATCCAGATGTGCAAAGCTTGTAGAGACTTACCCAAGAAGACTCAAAACTGGAATTACTGCCAAAGGGGCTTCTAACCAGAACTGAATTAAGGGTCTGAATGCTTATACAAAGAAGAGAATTCAGTTTTTGATTTTAATAAATAAATAAATAGATAGATAGATAGATAGATAGATAAACATTTTTTACATTCATATAGCGCTTTCTCACTGTTTAAAGCCTTTCTAAAAACATATTTTCACATTTTCATTATGGATTATTGACTGTAGATTGATAGAAAAAAGTGGAAAATGTATAGCTAGCTAGATAGATAGATAGATAGATAGATAGATAGATAGATAGATAGATAG
>JANRMT010062791.1:153651979-153698720 GCA_026402145.1 Polypterus bichir lapradei | reverse complement strand
ATGGTCATGAAAATAAAGAAAACACATTGAATGAGGAGGTGTGTCCACACTTTTGGCCTGTACTGTAGATATTTAAGCACAATATCAAGTTGCTCTTTTTTCCTTTGATTTTTACTTTCTCGTATACGAAAAATAGGGAGAGTATTGTAGTCATCTAAAAATTCGATTTCGAGATTTTGATGAATCTTGACGTTTTAGACCTCCCTGAGTCTGAATATACCATTTTTGTAATTATGTCTCTGTGTGTGTGTGTGTGTAAACACAATAACTTGAGTACACTTTCACTTACGTCAACCAAATTTTGCATTCAAGTATTTGGTACAAAATGTAGATTTCTATCAACTTTTGGGCTATTTCCACTAACCACAAGTGGTACTTTACCTTTTATTCATGCAGCTGCAGAGTCCGATTTATTCAACTTTATGTTTATAATAATTGTTCAATATATTATTAATTTGATTGTTGTTGATGGTTCTTTAATGTACATGACATAAAAATATAATCACTGTCTTGCGGTTTACTCCTCAAATACCCATCCCCATATCTGAGTATACAGTATGACAAAGTTGAGGGGAGACCACTGCTGATTTCTTACATGCATTATCAGCCTTTTTTTCCCTATTTTTTGTGTAAACTGATTGCTTTGAATTTCACTAAAATCTATTTTGCATGGCTAGTGCTGGAACATCCATCTGATAGCTGCATTTGACCTGTTTTGAACCTTTTGGAAACCTTTGTCAAACGCAGCTACATTCCTATTAGTGTAAACCTGACTCTACTTGACTTTTATAAATGCAAAATAAAATGTGTGACAAAAGCGCTATACCAGCACTCTACCCAACACAGACAGACATGGAAGGCACACTGATAAAACCAATGAATGTTTTATTTTTCTTTTCTTCGCCTATGGACAACGCCTTCCCCGTTCCCACAGGCACACAACACAGTTCCGATCACAAGCACAATCCACACACTACTTCACTTTACTTTCTTTTCTTCTTTCTCTTTCTCCTCCACTCCTGTCCGGCCAGCTTTGTCTCCCTCCTCCCGACTCTAGCTTCCAGAGTGGTGGCTGCTGGTTCCTTTAATAGCCCACCAGGAAGTGCTCCAGGTCTTTGATGATCCATTTCTAGCTGCACTTCCAGGTGTGGCAGAAGTGCTGCCCTCCAGGGCTCAGCAGGAGCTGCAGCTCCCCCTTGTGGTGGCCACGGACCCCAACAGGCTTGAGATCCAAAATCCCAAGCCCATGGCCCTGATTCAGCTCCTGCTGGGAGGTACTGTCCTGACTAGGCTTGCTTCCCTGGTCCATAGAATAAAGAGGCGTTCCGGCCAGACAAGAACCCCGGCCATTTGTGACAAAGGAAAAAAACATGTCAGCGAATTAAGTAAAGATATCAATTAAAGGTAAAAATGACCTGTTGGACTGTGCAAGAGGTGGGAACAAAAATCTGCAGCTACTGAGGACCCCCAGGACTGAACCTGAGGACCACTCCCCTAAATGCCTCTATATGTGAATGGGCCACCTTGTAACACTTGGCTGCAGCAGATAGTGGGTCATTTCCGGAGGGTGGGACTGGACCGCGTGTCTGCCTGAGGGATTGCCAACCAGGGTCCCGAGCTGTTTCATCAGGTGGTGGGTGTAGTAATGCGCTGTACCAGTGCATGCTCCCCAACCTGACCTAACCTGATTTGAGAGGATGTCCTAATTCTTAATCCTAACTACAGATTAATAAATCAGTATATTAAAATACATTCTCTACTTTGCAGTTGAGTGATGTAACACTGCTTACCTATAGTATGTTTAATGTATTAAAAATTATACTCAGCCATTGTTTTTTTTGGTTACTTCAGTACTTTTCCTCTTGCAGATTATTTCCCTTCCAAAATCTTACAATCTATTGGCATATACAGCTCTTACGACAGCTTGGAGTAAGTTGTCCCACTGCCCACCGACTTCAGACAAGGTTTCAGAAGACCTGCAGGGCCACCTTGTGGTGATTCTGGCCTAACCTGCACAAAGAAGGCAAAAGAACACTCCAAGGAACTCCATGAAAAGCACAAGTCAGGGGATGGGGAGAAGAAAACATTCAAATCACTGAATACGCATTTAAAGCAGTCATTGTGGCCCAGCTGGAAATCTATCGAATGCAGGCAGCCCACAAAAACTGAGTGATTATGTAAGAAGGAGACCAGTAAGACTGGTAAGAACTTGGAAGGAGCTCCAAGCTACAATGACTCAGATTGCAGAGACAGCAATTGTTACCCGGGTGCGTCACCAGTCACAGCTTTATGAGAGAGCAGCAAAGACAATAAAACACACTGGACATCTTGGCTAGAGTTTTCCTGAAGGAACACGGGAGACTCAGAAGTCAGCTTGGAAGAAGTTTCTAATGGGGCCAAAACTGAGCTTTGTAGCCATCAGACTAAATGCCACGTTACACTTCACATTACCAAAAACACACCAGTCTCTTTGTGAAGCCTCATCCTGACAGCATCATCCTATGGGGATCCTTCTCTGCAGCAGGCCCTGGAAAGATTGTGATGATGGAGTGTAAAATGAACACAGCAGGATACAGGGTATGAAAGGATTCGACAAACACAAGAAAAGGTTTGGGGTCAGCCGCCCGTATACTTGAAATAGGCTGCCAACGATGAAAGTTTGGTTCAAATGAAACAGGTCTCAACAGACTTCAGTCCAACGATAGAACCAACAGATTGGCAAACATGGCAGTTTTAAAGTCACCCAGGGGATGTGATGTCATCGGGGCCAGATACTGAAACGTCATTGAGTCCAGACGAAATTTCCTGTGGTTGGTCTGCTGATGAAAAAGAGGAAGGATCAGTGCACTCTGCCACTCCCTGGTCTGGCATGGAATTACCCCTTTTTTAAGCCTTTCAGTTGCCTCCCATGCTCACGTGTTACAAGGGTTTATCCTGGAGGAAGCACTGATATGGTCCACAAGAAACCTGCACCTTCGGGAAAGGCTTTATTTACCAGCAAGACAAGGAGCCCAAGCAGAAAGCCAAAGCTACAAAGATCAGGCTTTCAAAACAACAATGTGAACGTTGTGGACTGGACGAGTTCAATCCAATTGAGAATTTGTGGCTGGACTTGACAAGGGCTGTTCACTCAGATCTCCATGACACCTGACAGACAAGGAGCAGTTTAACAAGGAAGAAGGGGTTGACAAGGTGGGTGATAGAAAGAGAAAGCTGTGCTCTCAAACTCACGGCCGTCATGGCTGACCAAGAGGCATCAGCTAAATACTGACTGGATGGGGATGAATACCTGTGAGATCAAATATTTTGAGTTTGTATTTGTAATTACAAAAATTTGTTTTCACTCTCACATTAAAGAGTCTTTTTCTGTTCACCAATCTCAAACAAATAAATCCACTGTTGCTCAATGTTGCCTATTAAAATGTGAAAACATCCAAAGAAGTGAATACTTTATATGAGCTCTGAATACAGGGTGGCTTCATGGAAAGGTCGGGGACTGGCACAGGGAGAAATGGGCTCTGGTTTTATTACCAAGACAGGTCAGTCAGTCAGTCAGTCATTTTCCAACCTGCTATATCCTAACACAGGGTCACGGGTGTCTGCTGGAGCCAATCCCAGCCAACACAGGGCACAAGGCAGGAAACAAACTCCGGGCAGGGCACCAGCCCACCGCAGGACACACACACACACACACACACACACCAAGCACACACTAGGGACAATTTAGGATCGACAATGCACCTAACCTGCATGTCTTTGGACTGTGGGAGGAAACTGGAGCACCCAGAGGGAACCCACGCAGACACGGGGAGAACATGCAAACCCCACACTCAGGGAGGACCCGGGAAGTGAACCCGGGTCTCCTAACTGTGAGGCAGCAGCGCCACCATGCTGCCCTGCAAAGACAGGTAGTGAAATAAATGTAAAACCATTTAATATTTCATATTTCTTCTCTTATGTGTACTTTCAGCGTTCCTCCTACTCCTTTCTTCAGTATCCTCATGTGACTCAGCCTCCCTTGCCCACCACTTCCTCTCTCAATCGCACTCCCATAAAGCCTGCTTCTCAGAAACTGTCATTTCGAGGCCTGTAGCTCTCCTCCTGTCCACTTCTTGACTAGCACAAATGGTAGACAGGCACCCACTGTGAAGATGTCATTTATATTCTTGCGAATAATTCCAGTCTTTGAAAAGCGATTTTCAGGATGGGCATTTGCTTTTACTTACCTTGCCTGGAAATTCTCTGTCAATCACATCACCAAAGCCAAACTGACCAATCAGACCAAAGCCAGACTGACTAATCAGATTTCTTGGAGGGAACAGACACACACACACACACACAGTAGTGTTATTATATAATAGTAATTTAACTATTTTTAAAATTTACTTGAAGGGTTTACTGCCTCTTATCAGTATACAGTCTGCACTTCATCATTGTCGGACACAGACAGGTAGACATGTTGCAAAACACCACCACACGTTTATTTACAATACAACTATTTACAAAAGTCAGTGCACACAACCCACTGTACCCCAAGTCCAGGCCTCGCACACACTTTGCCTCTTCTTCAGGCCGCCTCCACTCTCCTTTCACCTGCTTTGTCCACTCCTCACCTGACTCCAGCCTTGAATGAAAGGAGGCGGCCCCTTTCTGTGCTCCAGGTGCTTCCCGGCAATCTCCCACCAACACGCCCCTGTGTGGCGGAAGTGCCGGCTGTATCCCCGGAAGCACTCCGGGTGTCCCTGCTCCTCTTCCCCCCAGCACTTCCTGTTGTGGCGGAAGTGCTGAGGTCCAGGGCTCCAAAGGAACCAGGGCGCCCCCAGATGGTCTGGGTAAGGCGCAAGCCCTCCTCCGGCCCTCCTGGGCGTCCCGGCCGGGTCGCCACCCCAGCCACCTCTGACACAGGACAGTGAGGTGCAGGCCTGCCAGAGGCCCTTTGCTCACACACACCTGCTGGACAGTACGACCCTAAAGCAGGACAATGCCTGGCCACACACAGCTGCTGAGCTAGCCATGCTGGTACTCAGTTGCTACCTTGGCCTGCCTTGTTTTTCTTGAGAATGAATCCCACCTTTGGGATGCCCTGGTTGGTGTAATCCAGCAAAGTGATCCTCTGTTTGCCATTAGTTTTTCATGATTTCCTTTTGTAGGAATGGGATAACATGTTACAAGTGCACCGATTGTGAAGTGGTTACACAAGACACTGAAGGACTGTAAGATGACTGGCATCCATGTTGAAAGTTCTTCTTGATCTGCTGTTGCTTATATTGCTGAATTGTTTCAATGAAGGTTGTAATTTCTCTTAATTAAATGTTGTGTTTTTACTTTATCTCTATGTATGTGGGTTTGGGGGGAGTGGGTGGAGGGGATTGAAGTGCTTTTTTCACATTGTGGCTGCCATTCACAGGGCCATCTTAAACAACATCATAGACCCCCGGGGCAAAGTAGTGCGCTGGGGCCCTAGTTATGACAGAAAACCAGAAACACACATAGGCCTCAAAAACATCATGGGACCCTATGCTCCTGGGGCCCCCCATTGTGCCCATACATTAAAATGGCCCTGGGCTCATTTATGGTTGTACAGCATCTTGGTGGTTCAATCAGAGACAATGTATAAAAAGGCCACCGTATCCCAAAACTTAAAATTTGTGCTTCTGTGGGAATGCAAGAGGGAAAAAAAAACATGAGCGTGTTAGTCGGGGAAGTCTCACTAAAATACAAAAAATATGAAAACGCTGAACCCTTCACACCCCTCTTCCCACCTCCACCCTGCCTGTCTCCTTCACTCATCTTTAAAGGCAATTCCGGAGGACTGTAATTGCTTTTGTTCTTCGAATTGATGATTATCTGGCAGACAAGAGAGGTAAGACGCTTTTGATTTGATTAACTTCAACAGAATGGATTACACGTGCTGCACAACGTTTCGTTTTGCTGGGATCCTCAGGAGTGAATGTAATTCTGCTTCACGTGGCGTCTGCAAGTGAACGCTGACACTGCTCTTTACAGCTGGATGTGTCATTCCAGGTGGCAGCTGCTCCTCTGTCTTCCTCGCGACGTGAATGTGAAGTGATGGGCAATCTAAATGACAACGGGCCAAGGGCACCACTGGCATGGCTTGGGCCACGCTGACTGGAGAGAAAAAGGTTTTGCGCGTGAATGTCGTAGGTGCGTTGGAAGGATTAAAGGGAGAATAAAGATATGAGCGCAGGAGATGATTAGAATCGGGGCTGACAAAAACGTCAGGCAGGCACAGGGTGAAAACCAGAGAAGCACAAATCTGAACGACAATGTTTGAGGGCAAAACTAGAACGGAAATCTTATCACAAAGTCAAAGTCAGAGGGCTAAAACGAACTCCTGCTCCATGTCAGGAAGCTAAATTAACAACGAGATTTGACCACCAGCAAAGTTTTTTAGCTATAGAGGGGATAAAGTAGTGTGCTATCATATGTATACCATCATTTACTGTGAAAGAAGCGTTCACATAAAACTATTTAACCTCTGAGGTTCTTTTTATATAAATGGACAGGTTAATACTGGAAATGCCTAAACTTTTAGCCTTGATTTCACACGTACGTCCATCAATATTTACCTATTTAACATTCAAACTCTAATAAACGCTGGCTGAGGCTGGCTACCTCAACTTCGATAGCTTACCAGGGGCTAGAAGTGTCTCGTTGAGAAGTCATTTGTGGACGTGTTGATCCGTCTTTGGATTCCTTCCCCTGAAAAGGCTACCAAAAGCCAGGAGCCGCCATTGTTACTTCCGTAGGTTTTTGAACCTTTGAAAGGGCTGCACAGTCTAATAGACTCCAAGAGCTAATCCAGGGGGTCCTCAATCACCGTCCTGGAGGGCTGCAGTGGCTGCAGGTTTTCCTTCCAACTGGTCTCCTAATTAGAAGACAGTCCTTACTGAGAAAGACATTTGGTATTTAACTGCTTGCCTTGTTAGTGCTTTCATTCACCCAAGAGAAATTTTAATTGCGCTGTCGAGCTTCCTTCTCTGAGAACATTTATCTGTGTGTTTAGTGGATCAGAACAGATTTAAATGTTATGGTCCTTCCAACTCCCCTCTCGTTTATTTCTAAACAATTTTTTATGCTTAATATGTGCAGGTTTAACAGGAGGTATGTTAGCTGGGGAACTGCCGGTGAATTGGTTATCTGCATTTCATTATTAAGTAATGTCTGATTAAGAAAGCAGGCAACAATTAAAACGTAAATCTTCTTCTTTCAGTTGCTCCCATTAGGGATCACAACAGTGGATCATCTTCTTCCATATATTTCTGTCCTCTATATCTTGTTTTGTCACACCCCTCACCTGCAGGTCTTCTCTCACCACATCCATAAACCTTCTCTTAGGCCTTCCTCTTCTCCTCTTGCCTGGAAGCTCTATCCTTAGCATCCTTCTCCCAATATACCCAGCATCTCTCCTCTGCACATGTCCAAACCAACGCAATCTCACCTCTCTGACTTTGTCTCCCATCCGTCCGAATTAAGCTGACCCTCTAATGTCCTCATTTCTGATCATGTCCATCCTCATCACACCCAATGCAAGTCTTAGCATCTTTAACTCTGCCACCTCCAGCTCTGTCTCCTGCTTTCTGGTCAGTGCCACCGTCTCCAACCCATATAACATAGCTGGTCTCACTACCGTCCTGTAGACCTTCCCTTTCACTCTTGCTGATACCCGTCTGTCACAAATTACTCTTGTCACTCTTCTCCACCCATTCCACCCTGCCTGCACTCTCTTTTTCTCCTCTCTTCCATAATCCCTGTTACTCTGTACTGTTGATCCCAAGTATTTAAACTCATCCACCTTCGCCAACTCTACTCCCTGTATTCCTCACCATTTCACTAACCTCCCTCTCATTTACACACGTGTTCTGTCTTGTTCGTACTGACCTTCATTCCTCTCCTCTCTAGAGCATATCTCCACCTCTCCAGGGTCTCCTCAACCTGCTCCCTATTATCGCTACAGACCACAATGTCATTAGCAAACATCATAGTCCATGGGACTCCTGTCTAATCTCGTCTGTCAACGTGTCCATCACCATTGAAAATAAGAAAGGTGCTCAGAGCCGATCCCTGATGTAATCCCACCTTCACCTTGAATGCATCCGTCACTCCTACTGCAGACCTCACCACGGTCACACTTCCCTCGTACTTATCTTGCACCACTCTCAGATACTTCTCTGCCACTCCCGACTTCCTCATACAATACCACAACTCCTCTTGACGTAAAACATAAATACAGCTGCTAAAAGCTAAAATAGGCAATTAAGGGTTCTGAATTATAATAGGTCATATAATTAAAATTAAGCTCAAAAAAATGTATTGCTTTAATAGTAAATAAAAGGGTTTTAATTAAGAAATTGGTTAAAGTGAAAACCTGCAAGCACTGTGGACCTCCAGGAGTGTAACTCAGGACCTCACATCTACAGTGTAACTAAAATTTGTCTTTGATGAATGAAAGCGCTAACAAAGCATAGAGTTAAATACCAAGTTTCATTATCAGCAAGCACTGAATTCTAATTAGGCAACTAGCTGGAATGAAAACCTGTAGTCACCCCAGGACGGTGATTGAGGACCCCTTGGCTAATCGCTACCCCTAGCAGTATGTAACCTAAGTAAGTGCAGTTTGTATCATTAACAATCATCAGTCATTGGTAAATGACAGCAAAAAGCATGACAACTTCAGCAAAGTAATAGCCAAACTCTATTTCTTTAAGTTTTTATGTGGGAAGCAAACAATAACAAACAACATTTAAAAATCAAATTAGGCAACTAGGCAATACTAATTAACATAGAATAAAAGTAATGTCCGATGGACAGGGAGGACAGAAAAAAAAAAAAAAAAAACTTCAGACGTATGGAGAAAAAAACAAAACCTGCAGGGGTTCCAGGCCACAAGACCACCCAGCTCTTTCTAGGCATTCTACCTAACATAATTGATCTCAATCAGTCCTCATGGTTCTCAGATGTCGTGTCCTCAAATCACATAAATGTTAGATATCGTGAGGCAGGAATGAAAATTTGAGGTGCCAACCGGGTCATCCCGTTTAATGAAAAAGCAAGATAAACAAAAGAAACACTCGTTTTGGTGTTGCTGCCCCATTGTCTTTGGGTGGAAATTTATAACAGAAAAATTTGGCTTCTGAGCCATGGGGTCATTTTGACCGAGAGCTCGATCTGGTGGTTCACCCTTAATAATAACAAATGGTAATTCTCTCCATTTATACAGCTCTTTTCTTTATATGGTGAGTGGGGAGACACTCTAACCACCACTAATGTGTGGCATCCACCTGAATGATGCAACAGCAGTCATTTTTGTACCAGTATGCTCATCACACATTTGTTATTAGGTGATGAAGTGGCGAGAGAGAGAGAGAGACAATCAGAGATGGGGGTAAATAGGGGTCCAGAATGTTAAGGTTGAGGTGGACAATTTAGCCTGGACTTTAGGATACTATTCATCTCTATACTTAGGGTACTATTCTTCCTGATACTATTATTCCATATTCTTTACAAAGGCTGCCCAAGTGCCTTGAGCATGGGAAAGGCACTATATAAATAAAATGTATTATTATTTAATGCCAGGGATCTTACATGACCAAAGAAACACAGGACTTTGATTTTATGTCTCATGTGAAAGTCGGCACCATTTTTGCAGCACAGTGCCCCTATCACGGCACTGGGATTCACATTGCTGACATCGCCAACATTTCTTCCAGCAGCAACCCAGCCTTTTCCTAGATGGTCTCCCATCCAAGTACAGGTCGGGCCTGCGCATGCTGAGCTTCGGGTGGATGACCTCTTCTGATGTGCATATGGTATGGCTGCTGGCCCTTGCAAAAATGATGCTTCCTCTGGAAAGTTGAGGTTTTTATGAATGGGGTACCAGAAGTGGAAGAGTGTGTTGCCCTCACTGGGCGGTTTGTCTGAGGTGCTGGACGAGAAGGAGAAGACAATGTTAGCTATAGTGCCCCCTCTCATCTCAGTGGTTTTTTACACAGTATGATGGCCTCCCATAGTATGAAAACATAAAACCTGAACGATTTAAATCAGGGCCACACAGCAGGCTTCATATTATTTGTCTGTAGCTTTGGTTGTTGCAGTCTTTGTTGTCTTAATCCAAGTGTGATGCTTGAGAGTGGACAGGCAGTCTGAAGGTGGCAAAATCTCTCTGAGTTGCCTTCCCTATGGCGTTTGTTTCCTTTTCTGAATATAATTTTTTAAAATCCTTCGTATTTATAGTGTCTACTTTATGTGAGATGTTGCATCAGTCAAAAAAAATTGGACAACTGATAAATTCCCACATTCTGGCTGATTGTTAGTTAAGTTACTTTTAACTAAACACATACATTTTAAAGTCCCAGGCCTCCATTTCATACATTCTTACACACATACACAAACTGATTAGTTTATCTTGAGCTTAAACATGCACAATCTTTTAAACAATAGCAGCCTTTATAACATTTTAAATGTACACTATGTGGACAAAAGTATTGGGACGCCTGACCATTATACCAACAGGAACTTTAATGACCCCCTTTGCAGCTATAACAGCTTCCACTCTTCTTGGAAGGCTTTCCACAACATTTTGGAGTGTTTCTGTGGGAATTTGTGCCCATTCATTCTGTAGAGCATTTATGAGGTCAGGCACTGAAGTTGGACGAGAAGGCCTGGCTCACAATCTCCATTCCAGTTCTTCCCAAAGATATTCGATGAAGTTGAGGTCAGGGCTCTGTGCAGGCCAGTCAAGTTCTTCCACAACAAACTCATCCAACCATGACTTTATGTACCTTACTTTGTGCACTGGGGCACAGTCCTGCTGGAATAGAAAAGGACCTTCCCCAAACTGTTTCCACAAAGTTGGAAGCATAGCGTTGTCCAAAATGTCTTTGTATGCTGATGCATTAAGATTGCCCTACACTGGAAGTAAGGGGCCTAACACAAACCCTAAAAATACAGCGCACACCATCATCCTTCCACCACTAAACTTCACAGTTGGCACCATGCAGTCAGGCAGGTAACGTTCTCCCAACCCAGACTCATCCATCTGACTGTCAAACAGAGAAGTGTGATTCGTCACTCCATAGAACATGTTTCCACCACTCCATCTGACACTTGGCATTGGACTTGGTGATGTGAGGCTTGCATGCAGCTGCTCAGCCATGGAAACTCATTCCATGAAACTTCCACCGCACAGTTAATGCAAGTGGAACTATGGAAATCTTCAGCTATGGAATTACCAGAGTGTTGGCGAGTTTTACGTATCACGCACCTTAGCAGTCCTTGGCCCCGCTTTATTTTCACATGGTCTTCCACTTCATGGCTTGGTTGCTGTTGTTCCTAAACGCTTCCACTTTCCAATAACACCACTTACAGCTGACCATAGAATATTCAGCAGGGATGAAATTTCACAAACCATCTTATTCCAAAGGTGGCATCCTATCAGATTACCACACTTGAAGTCACTGAGCTCTTCAGAGCGACCCACTCTGTTTCGCATGTTGAGGTGCCTTGATTTTATACGCCTGTGGCAACAGGTCAGATTGAAACAACTGAGTTCAATAATTAAGAGGTGTGTCCCAATACTTTTTTTCCATATAGCATATCTTCCCAGAATTACTGTCAATTTAGATTTTGCATGCAATCCAGAATTTTATTTAGTCCTAAATATGACACTCTTGTAAAACTCCTTTATAAATATTAATCATTTGTACCAGCCTGCTGTTGTAATTACAGAATAATTTGATTCCAATGTCAGCTTTTCATTATGAGTGTTCGATGCACAGGTTAAATCTGTTATCTGTATAATCCTAATATAAACACACACCAAAATATAACACAAACAAAATATTACGAGTAGCATTTAGTATACTGTAAAAGCACTAATTTTTGACATCATTACATCGGAAATAGGGGCAATGTCAGTCACGTGATGGGAACCAAAATGGCATCACATAAACAAAAACAAATACATAAATAAAACTGTAACAAAAATATATACCCAATTCCAAAAATCAATAATAAAAATCAATTCCTCATACCTAGAATTCCCACAGGTTAGGCCAGCAAAACCCAGTGTCACACACGTGCGAGTAGGAGGCAGCTAAAGGGCTCAAGTAACTGTAATACCACATCAGACCAGGGGGCGGTGGGGTGCACTGATTGTCTTTCTCAGTCCCTTGCAGACCCTTCCCTTCCCGCCGAGTTCCAGCGCCTTTGATGACATCACTGCTGACCCTCATGATGCCACTTCCGGTTTTGGTGCATTGGATGGCATCACTTCTGGTTCTGGCCCCTATGACGATGTCACTTCCGGTTCTGACCCCCAGGATGATGTCATTTCCTATACAGGCCTTTAAAGTCGCCATCTTGCCTTTGTTTAGTCAGTTCTGTTTTAGACTCAGTCTTGTGAACATTTTTCTTGGAGAATTCATCCATTTTGTAGCCGGGACATATTATACGGGTGGCTTCCCCAAACCTTTATTATGTCTGGTGTCTTATTGTGTCACACCAGTAACAATTTACAAGCTAGAAGAAAAATATATTGTGCAATGGATGATAGCATGGAAGATATGAGAGGCAGACACAAAGGTCAAAAAGGGGAGACAAAAGGAAACTTGAACAAATGTACCAAAACGTGAAGTCAATATCAAGGTCCAAATTTGTAGCAAAAGGTTACACCAGAGAAATACTTGAAAAGATATTGAGAATTAACACAAAAAGGTAGTATTACTCTTGAATGAGAAAATACTCGAATTGACAATTTTATAACTAACTAGCCAAAGCCCGCCGCAGCATACGGCAGTGTAAGAATAGGAACGGTCGCAGTATAACGAAAATAGCAAGGAGCGAAACCAATGCCAATGGTCAAGAGAGTACCTTCCTGTAGCAGGCTACGGAAAACATAGACATATATAGATAGACGCCGCATTCACTGTGTTGCCCAGTCGACACGATAAGTCAGCGCGTCCGCCCTATAGCGAGTGGTAAAAGTGTCATTTAAACTAATATAGGTAGACGTGGAAACCGGGTTTTCTGATGAAAAAACAATAACGTTTTAAACAGTATCATTTACATACAACAGATTTTGGCGAATCGTTTACATGCAATTATTTATATCCATTTGTACACTAAATGCGTGCATATCCCATGGTCTTAGAGTTGGTGGGCGGGGCTCTCTGTCTTGCTTGCCCTTAGTTAGAGTTGGCGGGCGGGGCTCTCTGTCTTGCGTGCGGTGTAAAGTCAATGTGGCTCAGAGGTGCATGTGGACTTTTGCACAGACGAAAGCGACTGAGGCTGTGTTTGGTGAGTTGTTGCGTGCCTCGAGAGCGACGCAGGACTCGGAAGGATGGTTACAGTTGGCGTGCGTGGCTCTGTCGTGCGTATCCCATGACGCGGTAGGAGGGTTAGAGTTGGCGGGCGGGGCTCTGTTGAGCGTATCCCATGGTCTTAGAGTTAGCGGGCGGGGCTCTGTCTTGCTTGTGCTCACTGTCTTGCGTGCCCTCAGTGCCTTGCGTGCCCTTAGTGAATTATATATATAGAATATGTGAGGTCTGAAGCCCCACTCCTAACAACTGCTGCAGCAAACTAGCAAACCTAGACAAAATGGCAATGCTCATGACAAACAAAATCATATCAAGCCGGTTTTAAAATAAAATTTACAAATCAAAACGTAACAGTGAATCGAAATTCTGATGATGGAAATTGATTCCCTGACTATTACAACCCCAGAATGATGCTTTTAACCAATCAAAAAGAACCCAAAACAGATGCAAACATTAAATAACTAATCACTTTATAAGAAAATTAATTATGATAATGAAAGGCCACAAAGAGGCAGTGAGAAGGTCACCAACTTGTTTTGGTTAACACATCGATTGCTGGACCATTTATTACCAGAACACTGCAGTATAGGTTTATGCATATGGGATAAATAATGAACCGATCAAAATTGGTAAAAAATGTAAACAAATTAACTAGAAAGCAATGATTTTATTATCAATAATAACTCTGAAAAATGTAAATAAAGTGTTAACTATTTCATTTTGACCTGCAACATGGCTAAAAGTCTCCATTTGAAAGAGAATCCATGAAGGATGGCAACTCACAGAGTGCAGGCTCAGAAGCAAATGTGACGTAAATATAATTTGCTTTGTGTTGTCCACACTTGTTGAGGACTGTTTGTGCTCAGAATGCCCATGTTATGCTGTCCTGACAAACACCTTGTGATTAAGAATCACCTTTAGGGCAGCTATGCACATCAATGCCAGAGAATACAGCTCCACAATCATCCCATTTTTTCTCACTATCTCGTTCGCTGTCCTTGTTATCAAAATACTCATCTGGTAACAAATTTACTTGTTTCAAAACATCAGCAGCTTTATACCTTTCTCATAATAACACGACTACTGACTGTCTGGCAGACAGTGTGGTGTAGGAGTTAAGGCTTTGGACTTCAAAACCTGAGGTTGTTGGTTCAAATCCCACCACTGACACCACTGTGTGACCCTGAACAAGTTACTTGACCAGCCAGTGCTACAATTGAAAAACCAACCAGAAATGGAACCAATTGGATCATAAATGTTGTAAGCTGCTTTCACTAAAGGTGTCATCCAAATAATTAAATGTTTTTGATGCTGTTTAAGCTATTGTGTCTAAAAAATTCTATGTCACCCACTAGATGGCAGCACTATAGTAATAATGGCTGTGTCTATAGTGGCTGTATACTGCCATATGAGGTTTGTTGTACGTCACATCTAGAGATGCTCAATCAGATACGATTTAATTCATACTTCGTGTTCAAAGTGTTAAGCCAGGGTGCTTCTTTTTGTCTTCTTTGTTCATTTTCTATTATTGTCCATTGTTTTCTGTTATTTTTTTATGATATTGTTCTGTTCATTTATTTAGGGGGGGTGTGCAAAGCTGTAGTAACTACCGGGGGATAAAATTGATGTGCTGCAGCATGAAGTTATGGGAAAGAGTAATGGAAGGTAGGTTAAGAAGTGAGGTAATGATTAGTGAGCAACAGTATGCCTTTGTGATGGGAAAGAGCACCACAGATGCAATGTTTGCTCTGAGGGTGTTGATGGAGAAGTATAGAGAAGGCCAGAAGGAGTTGCATTGCGTCTTTGTGGACCTGAAGAAAGCATATGACAGGGTGCCTCGAAAGGAGCTGTGGTAGTGTATGAGGAAGTCAGGAGTGGCAGAGAAGTATGTAAGAGTTGTACAGGATATGTACGAGGGAAGTGTGGCAGTGGTGAGGTCTGACATAGGAGTGACAGATTCATTCAACGTAGAGGTGGGATTACGTCACTCGAAAGAGGCCCCCAATATTCTGTTGTAACTTCCATTAGAATGAAGCAATCTGAACGAAACAACGTGCAATGTGCTCCTCAGTGTATGGAGCTTTGAACAAGCCAGGATGCCCCTGTGTTGGAGTGATGAGATTGGCACCTAATAGCCATTGTGATGTTTAACCTCCATTTGTAACTTTTGGGTGCATATCAACCATACCCCTTCACTCAGTCACTCGACTTCTCGTTAGGATTGTGATGTACAGTACTGAGCAGTGCGTCTTCATGCTGCGAACCTATTGGTTGACCAATTCGTTTAAGAGACGTCAGAATCAACTTGATGATCGTGAGTTAACGGAAGGTTAAGATGGAGCAACATGTCACACATCGACAAGGAGCATGGCAGAAACTGAGTCCTTCTTTAGCAACAGGGTAATTTCAAAGTGGCTTTGGCCACCACGGTTGCTGGATCTGACACCACCAGACTTCTTCCTTTTGGGGTATGCTCAAAGGAAAAGTCTGTCGGAACAAGCCTCGCACTGTGGAAGATTTGAAGGAAAGCATCCAATGTGAAATTGCTGCTTACCCCCTGAGAACCTTGCCGATACGTTTAGAAACATGGAGTGCTGCATGTGTCAGGCAGAAAATGGAAACCAATTCCAGAATTGCATGTAATGCAATCGATTACACTTATGTCAAGGTATAGAGCGTATTTTTTTGGTTCAGATTGCTACATCCTAATAAGAGTTACAACAGAATATTCGGGGCCTCTTCGAGAGAATCTCCCTGTACATGGAAGCCTTTTCTTCCCTCACTCCTCCACTGTGGGCTTTGTCCCCTTCCTGGGCTGTGTGGAGTGCTTCCTAATTGAACCTAACCCTGGACTACTTCCTGTGTCCAATCACTGCCTCCAGGAAATACTTTCAGGTCAGGTAGAACTACCCCCAGAGAGAGGACCCATTTCCCAATAGCTCTCCCTGTTGGTCCCATGGAAGGAGTGCAGAACCACCATTCCCATGCTCATCTGTGTGTGTCCAAACAAGGATTCACTGGATGAGATACTGCCCTCCAGTGTACGGGAGAGTGACATGAACACCTCAGTGCTCTTTACTAAGCCTGGTATTTCAAATGGGAAAGGGAATACTAAAAACTTTGGCCAGAATGCCCCCCACTACGGCATGCATCCTTTATACTGTTCTCCTGGTGGGTTAAGGGGCTCCCATCCTTGCCTGCCATGAAGCCTGTCCAGCTACATCTCTTATTACCCTGACCAAGACCATCCCCTGTTTTGGCAAACTTTCCAGGTATAGCAATGGGGTCCACCTCCATTGGGGTGCCCGTCCGTCCATTGCAATGGACAATGAGTGGGCTCTGGATCAAAAACAAGGGCACTGCATTTGTGCTTCCCATTGTGCCACCATATAATGAATCAAAAGTGGTTTGTTTCATATGGTTTCATTTTTTTTCCTGTTTTATATTATTTTAGTACCATCACTTTAACTACTATTATCTGCACATTTTTAAGTTTCACATCTATTTAAAAATGTTTATAAAAATGTTTGGTGTTTCACATCTATCTTCTAGTGATAATATTTGTATTTTAGTATGTATTTCATTTTTATTTTTAAATAATAATGACTCCACACAGGAGTCCACAGATCTTATTTATATACCGGAGAAATGAAATTGTGCATTCCAGGCAAATATTTTTTAAATGAAATCTCTTAGTGGGGGTCCACAGTGTTTGATTTCGATTTAGTGTACAGAAACACAGGAAAGCAGACAATTAGTTCAGTTTTGAGCTGCAGCTGGTGGCGTAGACTCCGCTCTTTACATCTTGACACTAACCCAAGAGCTCACTGGCTGTGAAGCGGCATTTGAAGGAAAGGGGACAAGATGTGGCCTTGACTTTTAGAAACTGCTGTCACGTTTTCTTAATGCGTCTTTCGGGTTCAATTCATTTCAGTTCTGTTAAATTCAGCTTAATCCAGTTTAATCTGGCTGGTTTGTTGTCCTACTGAGTTGGCCCTTAGTCTTTAGTTTTACTGGAAGCTAATTGACATCAGTTGCCAAACGGTCCTGCTGCAACTGCTGGCATCAGTCTTGCGGGCGTCCAAAGGGGTGCAGATGGCACGGGGTCCCTGTTCTTCCCATAAGGGAACCCAGACCGTCAGTGTGCCCTAGAGTAGGAGGACAACCCGGGAAAAGGAGGGGACTCCTAACAGTGCGCAGCGCAACCCTGTCTGCTCAAAGGCAGTAGAGGGCTGCGCTGCGAAGGGGCGGAGACAACGTGATCCCTCAGCTGAGCGTACGTTGAGGTAGGAATTCCCGTCCTGCTACATGGATGGAGGGGTTGTCCCTGGAGGACGTCCAAAAAACGTGGATGTCAGGACAACTCCTCCCGATTTTCCAGTTTTTTCTCCACAGGACAGGTCTGTGAATTGGATGACATCGGCTCCCCGTCTTGGAGAAGACCAGCCCTCGCGGAACGTGTCGCTAATCCGATGGGACTCAGCAAAGAGAGGGGCAATGTGGCAAGCGGCTGGTGTCCTTACCCAGCCAGGACACCCCTGCACACTATATTCAGGGGGAGCAGCCATGGACACTGCAATACTTCCCCCTGGAAGCTAGACGGCCGCCCCCCTGGGCCGGAGCAGTGCCTCGGGTTCCCGCAGGGGACCCTGGGAGCTGGAGTTGGATGCATCCCTGTTGGGTCCCTCAGGTACCACCAGGGGGTCCTGTGTTTGGGACTCCAGAGCCTTTAGGGGCAACATATTCGCCACACCCGGAAGTGCATCTGGAACTCGGGGATCAAGCACCTGGAGCACTTCCGGGTGAACTATAAAAGGAGCCAGCGACTACCACTCAGCAGCCAGAGTCAGGTGGGAGGAGGAAAAAGCTTGGTGAGGAGTGGTGGTGGAGGAAGGAGAGAGTGTGCTGTTTATATTAAGTGCTTGTGGGACTGTGTTGTGGCTGGGAGGTTCACGGGGAAGACGTGCCCTCCAGCTGAAGAAAAATAAAAGTTTATTTAATTTTACATGTGCCTTCCGTGTCCAATCTGTGTCGGGTCGGGCGCTATATAGTGCAATTCTTACACTATCTATCTATCTATCTATCTATCTATCTATCTATCTATCTATCTATCTATCTATCTATCTATCTATCATACAGTGTCTTTCATATCTATCTATCTATCTATCTATCTATCTATCTATCTATCTATCTATCTATCTATCTATCTATCTATCTGGTCTTACTTTCCTGTTCTTGTAATGATTCTTACAACAGTGAGTTGCAACAGTAGAAGAGGAGTGCAGGGTATGCTGGGAGAGTTGGAGCACAAAGCGGGATTTTAGAGTATTTGGCATAGTCATATTGTCTATAAGCTTTGATTCCCTGCAAATTTACACTGAGCTGACAGTGGAATGAGTGTACTGAGTGATAATGATATCCTGCAACATTTTCTGCAATTTATTGTTATTTTGTGTACATACTTTCAATGTGTTACACTGCTGCTAAGTATGTCAGGGTGTCTTGTTTTAAATGCTTATTGTGCAAGAAAGAAGGGGAAGATGCTTTTTAAAAATAAAATAGAATTTTCAAAGAGTCTCTTCTGTGGACAGAATTTTTTTTTCTTTCGTTTTGACTAAGAGCACATGAACCACATGGGATGTTTTTCAGCATCTCTCTAATTCTGATAGGATTGCATGAAGACTTAACACACTAGTTTTTATGATTCTATGTATCCACTTTGTACTTGCTGGTATTGGTTTTGGAGCAAATAAATATAGTTTGAGAGTAACAGCTTAAAGCTGTTGTGAACTGTAGTTTCAAGCATGGCAAAAAAGGGGTGTGAAGTCTACACAAAGATCCATAAAGGCAGGCCAGTACCTTCATTAGCCATCCCAGATGAGGCACACCTCGTCCAGCTTGCCCCAGACAGCTACCTGCCAGTGTTGGTGTGTCAAAACCACATATTAAACCTTACTGGTAACCTCTTACCTTATGAGGGCTTGACAAAGACGTCCCTTTGTGCCCTTAAGGGACCGCAGTTAGACGAAGAATGAACAATCTGACCTCCTGTCCCTCTAGCAGAAGTTAGACAGAGAGACTGGATTTTGTTATGGATCAGCTTGTGTTTATATGTATCTTATGTGTTCTTGTTTCTTTGCCTTACCGCTTGGCGCTAAAGTCCATGAAGAACCTTGGCCTTTCTTATGAAAGGTGCCCATTCTTGTCTATCCACTACTTTCCTCTTCCAACCAGAGTTCTTTCAAATCCTTCATAACTTCATCCCTCCATCTGGAACTCCTCCAAGTGTCATTTTACCACACCAGGCTTATTAAGAGTTCTCGTGTTCCATGTCGCCATCCATAAATCACAATCCATTTTACCTTGCTTAGATCTAACCAACTTTTGCATCTGTCATCTCTGCGCTGCATAATGGTTGAAGCGTTTGATAGCGGAGGGTGAGTAACCCTACAACTAATCCCCAACCTGAAGGGCCTGGTGCTTTGATTTAGGGTATTCCTAGCTTAGAGTGTTGCCTTCTCCATGGCTATGGAGGTCACTCTCCCCATTCACAGTAGGACTCCTCACTCATCTTGACTTCTCTGTAGTACTCCAAACTGCTGATGTGTACTGTACTGTCTTTCCAAGCCATATGCCAGCTAACTGGCTGAAGGGGTTGGCCACCACAACCTTGCCATTGGTTGCTCAGGAAAACAGGGTCATCCAACTACTAGGTAGGAATGGAGTTGAGGTGGAGAGGTTATGTGATTCCTCCTTGGGATCCATTTTCTTTGTTGTTTTTGTTAAATTTGAATTATTATTTTTCTTGTCTTTTTGATCTTGTTTATTATTCTGTAATCATGTACTCTTCCTTCAAATGTGTGTCCATTCCTTGTGTTTTGTGCGTAGAACCAAATAGCGGCGTCCATCCTGACTATATGAACAGAAGGAGCGAGGATTTTGTGTTTTTTTGGTGGAGGGTGTTGAGTGAAGAAGATCCATGGGGGATATCAGATAGTGAACGTTTGTGAGAGATGCTCCTGAGTGATATAACAGATAGCATGTGGGACAGAACCGTTGACCTGAGTTCAGTCTCTGGCCCTGTCACAGTGTCCATTAAGGAGTTTCTCACATATTTAGAGTTCTTTCCATGTATCAAAGTCATGTATTGTATATTAGACTAACGTGTTACTTGAGACTGGCCCAGTGTCCCTGGATGAGGACTGCCATCCTGCCCAAAGTTGGTTCCTGCTTTACCTAAACTGCCACTGTGAATGACATTTCCTCCATTCCAGATGTGGACAAAGTGCTCTCAGAAATTCTGCGTTTGTCATTGTGACCATACGGGTCTTGCTCTATGCTCCCACCACTCTTCTGGCAGCCTCTCAACCCAACACCGTCGGTAATGTAACCGGATGAGCTGGACAATGAATCGCCCCAATTACCTCAACTCCCCACAGCTGCCCAGACGCAGATTGATACGACGAAATGGATTATTTAAAAACTGCCAGTCTTTCGGAGCTGGTGGACCTGCTATACCACAGTTATATCTATTTGCCCCTCTCCATTTGTTAGAGGACATCCTTTGTGGCTGTGGATTTCACTCCCTGGGCTGCCTCAGGGTCTCCCTCGTGGTAAATTTGTAATGCTACCCATCCACTCACATTCCCTCTTTTAATTCTACAAGTTTCAACAGTCAGGCTGTCTCACTTGACATCCTTTGCACAGAAACTGCTTGTGTGTCAAAGCAAAATCAGAACAAAGTATGAAAAACACCATTTCCATGATGGTGCAAAAAAACAAGGCTCAGCACGGCGGCATGGACACGTGTGCCTTTCAAGCTGTTAGTCCTCGTCTGCATCACAAATACAAAGTCATGAAGAACCACAAGACACTTGTGAAGTGTCATTAATTACCCCACAGGGGACCCATTCACAGCCATCAGCTGCATGGATGACCAGGAAATTGAACACAATGGAGGAGAGCCAGTGGCCAGACTGCATGTGCTCCTGCTTCCCCCTGCCTGGTTTTCCGCTGTGCTTGCTTCGCCTGTCTTTGCACACTTTTACTAACAAAAATGGCTAATCCATCTTTCCTCTCCTTTCCTTTGGGGGATGTTTTGCTGAACCGAAAATCATTTGGGATTCATTTTTACAAGCATTTTGTTATTTATGGGCAAATTTCAAAGTGTTGTACATCTTATTTAATGGCACACGGCTAACCTTTACAGTGTCACGAATGACATTTTCAAAAGCACTGATTTGTTTAATATTCATATTTAATATCACTGACATACACTGAAATTCACTTTGTCTGTGAGAAGGAGGTTGGGGCCAGCTAAAGGAATTGGTCAATCTGTCTGTGGCTGGCACATCCCATAATACACAGCACTAGATAACGTTTTTGAACCCGCTTAATTCAGTTATAGCCACCAGGGCACAGTCACCCCAGCAAGCAGCGGTTCAATTGGCATGACAACTGGCACAGAAAAATAGATGACGTCAGGAAGGAATGAGCCCAGAAATCAGTGGTGGCACAGCAGAGGTCGACATTTCTGCCTCACATGTTCAGCTATACAATATACAGATGTGGGCAAATGTGTTGGCACCCCTACACGAGAAAAGAAGAACCCACAACTGTCTCCAAAATAACCTGAAACTGACAAAAGTAATTGGCACCCATCATTGTGTAGTCCGTATTCAGCAAAAATCAGACTTTGCTTTAGAGTTTGGATTAAGCAGAATATCTCAAATAATAACACAAATAACAATGACGTAGAAAAAATGATGGGACTCTAAACCTAACATTTTGTCACTTAATGTTTAAAGGCAGTCACTGCACACAAGCGATTCCTGGAGCTCTCAATGAGACTTCTGTTCCTCTCCACAGGTCGATTGGCCCACCTTGCCTGAGCAAACTGCTCCAGCTATATCAGGTTTGAAGGGAGTCTTCTCCAGGTGGTATGTTTCAGTTCTTTCCATTGATGTTCAATAGGATTCAAGTCAGGGCTCATAGAAGGGCACTTCAGAATACTCCGATATTTTGTTTTTAGCCATTCCTGGGTGCTTTTAGCTGTATATTTTGTCTCATCATCCTGTTGTAGGATCCATGACCTGTGACTGACACAGAGCTTTCTGACACCGGCCAGTACGTTTTTCTCCAGAATGTCTTGATAGTCTTAAAATTCATTGTTCCCTGCACAGACTCAAGGCACTCCATGCCATATACAGCAAAGCAGCCCCAAAACATAACTGAGCCTCCTCCATGTTTCACAGTAGGTAGGGTGTTCTTTTCTTTAAAAGCTTCATTTTTTGCGTCTTCACCTCAACAGTGATGATCCTGCAAGCCAGATGACCCTCAGGGAATTGTGCCACATGGCCGTAGTGCCGTAATTGACGCTCCCTCACAGTGCAGGTAATGTGCCTCATTCAGGGCTCCGTGAGCAACCACTCATTCAACACAAAGTCAAACCAACAGTATCCAAGGTTTCTCTGAAGAGACACAGAACTGAAGGAGTCCAGTCTTCGTCTCAGGTCCCTGGATAGCGGCCATGTCTCACAAACATATAGCAAGACAGGAAGCACCAGGACCCTAAAGACTTGGACCTTCATCCATTTGCAAAGATATTAGGTGCACCTGTGGTAGAAATGTAACATTTTATTAAAGAAAGAAACATCCTCTAACAGGACAAATCAGTTATCAGGCAGGAGAAAAGACATTCATTGTATCTTTTAATTATCTCAGCAAAATACCTTAAAGAGGGAGCATTCTACAAAAGCAGTCTGTTACATCATGGTCAGAATGATCAGAGAAACAAAGAATAGTAGTTCACTTTAGAAACCATTGAATTTACATAAAGTGCCAATCAATGCATACATTTACTCTGGTTAGTTCGTTGGTTTACACTCAAACGACTTATCTATACTAATAAAAGGCAAAGCCCTCACTGACTCACTGACTGACTGACTCACTGACTCATCACTAATTCTCCAACTTCCCGTGTAGGTAGAAGGCTGGTTTCATTTTGAAATTCTACGCGTAACGGTCATAACTGGAACCTACTTACGTACATATATACGGCCATAGCCTGCAGCTTGGTCACCGTGTGAGGCGGAGTTGCGTCCCTCATCGTCACGCCTCCCACGTAATTGAGTGCCTGCCAATATAAGGCCGTCCGTCAGCAGCAATCCAATAGACATGCTGCCGCTAAATATTCGTGGGTGAAGGACTGTGCTTATGCAAACAAAGATGAGATGGTCAGGGATAGACTAGTGTTTGGCACAAACTCAGCGAAAGTGCGAGAATAACTTTTAAGAGCCAGGTCTTAGCTAACATTAAATAAAGCCGTAGACATCGCAAGATCGCACGAGATAGCACAAGCACAGCTGAGAACCTTCGATGCATGTACTCCGAGCGGCTCAGGTGAACTGACTGTGCACGCAGTACGCAGAGAACAAGCAGGAGCTACAAAGAGCGCTGAACAAAAAACGCATTTCACAATTGAGAAGGCAGCAAAGGAATATGAAACGAGTGACGCATACAAGCAAAATTCATAAGTGCAGCTACTGCGGAAACAAAGCACACGTGAACTGACTGACAGCAACACTCATAACAGTCACGAAACAATTACATTGACAATCATGTTACATTATTTTTAAAATGTTTCCTTTTCTTTTTCATAACTTCTTTAACACATTACTTCTCCGCTGTGAAGCGCGGGTATTTTGCTAGTATAAAATAAAAGTCTATTATATTATATTCTGATGAGATGAGCTACCACCCTTGAAATTTCTCTTCATATAACAACTGTCCATTCTAGTTGTTTATAGGACATCTGCTGATTTCTTTCAGAACATTTTGTTGTTCATTTGAGCTTTATTTAATTTACAGCATTTATTAACCCTTTATGCTATTTCTTTAAGATGAATGCTCTGTTATCCTAAAATTATTCTTCCACAGGCCACACACCCCTATCGAATGGCATCATGAATCCCCATGATCTCCCAGTCTGTATACTGACTTCATAGGAAGAGTCACCAAAGAAATAAATGTCACTGCTGAGGTAAGTAAAACTGAGTAAGTAAGAAAGTACGTAAACTAAATCTGAGGAAGGCTACAAAACATTCCAACAGCATTAAAAGTCCCCAAGAACATAATGAGCTCCATAATTCTTAGATAGAAGAAGTCTGTCACAACTGTGATTCTTCCTAAAGCTGTTCACCCGGCCAAACTGAGCAATCGTAGGAGAACGGCCATGATAAGAGAACCTTATGGTCACTCTGGCTGAGCTGCAGAGAACCTGTATGGAGATTAAATAAATTTACAGAAGGACAACCATCACTGCAACACACCACCAATCTGAGCTTTATGACAGAATGGCCAGACTGAAGCTTCTCCTCAGTAAAAGACTCATAAAAGCCCAGTTGAAGTCTGCAAAAGGGAACCTAAAGGACTTTGAGACTGCAACAAGCAAGATTCTCTGGTCTGATGAATGCAAAATTAGCATCATGTCTTGAGGAAGCCTGTGCAATACCATTCTAATGGTGAAGTATTGTGGTGTTAGCATGCTGTGGGGTTGCTGGGAGACTAGCCTCTTCACGCTGGGAGGTCATGAGGTCACTGGTAAGAGGTGTGTGGTGCTCCTGATATCTTCGCAAAAGGACGAAGGTCCAAGTCTTTATGACAGGGTTTAGTGAAAAATGAACGCAGCAAACTACAAAGATATCCTTAATGAAATGAAAACCTGTTCCACAGCACTCACGCTGGACAATGGCTAGAGCACAAAGCAATAACAACACAGAAGTGGCTTAGGGATGACTCTGGGAATGCTCCTGTGTGGCCCTGACTTGAACCCCATCAACCTTCTCTGGAGGGACCTGATAACAGCAGTCCACTAATGGACTCCATCCAACCTGACAGAGCTTGAGAGGATCTACAGATCAGATTGGCAGAAAGTCCCCAAATCCAGGTGTGTGAAGCTTGTTGTGTCAGACCCGAGAAGACCCCTGGCAGGAATTGCAGCCAATGGGGCTTCAGCTAAATACTGTGCAAAAGGTCTGAATACTTGTTGTTTTATTTTTATTACATTTGGTAACATTTCTACACTCCTGGGGCCTCATGTATAAACGGTGCGTACGCACAGAAATGTTGCGTAAGAACTTTTCCACGTTCAAATTGCGATGTATAAAACCTACACTTGGCGTAAAGCCACGCACTTTTCCACGGTACCTCATACCTTGTCGTACGCAAGTTCTCCGCTCGGTTTTGCAGACTGGCGGCACCCAGCGTCAAAGCAATGCTACTGTTCCTGTGTGGTTACTCTTTTATTTTGCTGACTGAAACTAACCACATATTGTTTATTAGTGTAATGCATCTGATTGTAATTAACTTGTAACAATATAATGGTCCAGGGAATAGCCATAGTATTCCAAATACCATAACTGCTTTAGCGTTGTTACTCTCACTGCACCTTTCTTCTACTTTCAGCTGCTCCCGTTAGGAGTTGCCACAGCAGATGATCTTTTTCCATATTACTCTCACTGCACCACTCGGAGTATTTATATCACTGTATCCGAGTGTGAATCACAGCAGCAGCTGATCGGAAAGAGAATTATCGGTATACAGCATCAGGCACACACTTCCTCAGCCACGGCAAAACGTTTCAAAGCCTTTCCTGTACGGACCTCGTGGTTCAGAAACAGTTTCATCCCAAGAACTTTAAACGCACTTAATCAACTGCTCCTTGTAGAACTGTTAGTACTTATAAGTACAATCACCCCACTGTAAACTTGCATTACAGTTATAATATTGCACAACCTGAGCCACTTTATAAAGCGCGTATTTACATATGATGACAATATCATTTTTAAGATGAAATGCAGCAAAATATGTTTATTATATTATACAGGTAAAACTTTAACTTCATTTAAATAATCTATATTCTTCACTGGGACTGGCGTGAAGGATAGAATAATTAAACATGTACTACGAAGATAGTTCAATGTTCCTTAAACGTTTTGAAGAATCGGCGCTCTAAGCTTACAGATGGCTTAACTTCTATTACAGAGCTAATTGTGTGGCGATCGGTTACTTGAAGAAAGAATAGCAAGGACTGCAGGGGCGGCCACACCAATATATATTGAATATAAAACAGAAAGAGAAAATAACGACACAGCTAAAAACGCAGCGGTAAATTTCGACAAAAGTTAAATGCTTGTGTCATGAGCACGAGGCGGCTATGCAGTGTCCGCAACGGATGTGGCCATCCACCGTGCATAAGATACCATATTGACATTGGCGGGCGAAGGGGCCACCGATTCTTTCTCTGCCCAGGGCCGCCACAAGCCTAGAGCCACCCCTGAGTACTGCTGCAATAAATAATTTCATCGAAGGTCGTGCACAATCACTGCGCCATGAAACCCATGTTTAATAACGTGCTTTAACTCCTATCATCATGAAAATGATATCACGTACACATCTCAGTATTTTAGTCACTCAGAGAGGTGTAATATCACGAATGTAATGGATTCTGTGTCCAGTCGGAGGAAGAGAGCCAGCTTAAGAAGCAAGTAGTGATTCATACACATAGAGCACATAGAAGATCACATACAAAACAAAGCATTTAACGTGCTACTTTAATTACGATGTGATTTGAGAAACTGGTTAATTAAACGATTTTAAGATGATGTTTATGATGTTCTACTTTAATGACAAAATAAACTACGTGATTAAAGTGGAAATTTCGAGATTGAAGTTGACATTTCGTGCTTTTTCCCCACTGTGTGCCTTTTTTTTCTCTGTACCCTAATAAGCTTTCATATGACACTCAGACGGTGGGCTACAACTTGCCTTTTTTAACGGCGACTTTGATATCTGAGCTTTCAAGTTTCTCCAACACGCTATGTCACTCGATCAACTTCCTTTTGTTGATTATACCATGGTTTTAATTAAACAAATAGTATGTTTTTCCTTTGCCTCCACTTGGTACAGTATTTGCTGAAATTCTTATATTTTCCCCCGTGCTTTTCTCATTGTCTTTTCACAGAAGGCTGAGCTTAAGGGCGATTTATATTGATTTGTATATTCAAAGAGGCGTAATTCTGGGAGGAGTTGGGACGGGAAATAAGGTGCGTGCACGAGCGTTACTTTTCACAATGTAGCGGAAGAACGTGGAAGTTGGAGTACGCACAGATTCCTGCATCTGGATTTTTCTGTGCGTAAGCACATTTCAGCTTTTGTGCTTACGTCATGTTATAGTGCGAATTCTACGCACGGCGTTATGCATGAGGCCCCGGTTTCACTTCATTTTGATGTATTGAGTGTTGCTTGAAAAATTAATTGAAATGATTTTAGCATATAGACTCAACAACATAAAAAATTATGAGAAAACTGAAGGGGTCCGAATACTTTGTGAGGGCACTTTGTGCATTCTATCAGGACAGAGCAAGTGTAAGAGTTGATTTGAACCCTGGTTCAATGAGTACCTAGAATGTGTCTGAGTCTCATATCCTTCTGAGCTTATGTTTAAAAGCTGATGCTGTTATTTTATTATTCGCTATGTTAAATGCATCTTTTGTTTTTTTTGTATAAAACTTAAGAGAAAATGTTATATTTAAAGGTATAATCATTGTTCTATTGTAATGTTGATGTACCCAGCTGGATTATAAATTAGTCCATTGTTTGACAAACCATGAAAAAATAGGATGAACGGTGCAAAATCTCACACTCATTAACACATGTCTTAAAATAAAAATAATAATAATGCATTTAAAAAGTCACATGCATCCTAAGCTAACAGGACTTCCAAATCAATCTAGCGGTCGGGTTAATTGCGGTTCTTTAAAGTATCAACGTTTACCATGTCCCGTTAGTAACTGGGTGTAACCAATCATGTTAAATGTTTTTTGATGATGTAATGAATTTTTTTTTTTGAGTAGTGACCTAATCAATGAATTGTATAAAACTGGGCACAGTGGACACTCTTCCTTATAACACTTGCTAATAAGATATGCTGTTGCCTCTTGCAAGCTTTAGATAAAGAAAAATGCCTGTGTTTTATTGCTTAAACTGGGACATTCCGGTGGGGGGTGTCTGTTTAAAAGTTTTCTTCCACACAAGCTAATCTCCCTCTATGTATATAAAATCCAATGTCTGTCTGTCTACCTGTCTGTCTGTGTGCCTGTCTGCTTTTCACGAGAGAACTACTTAACGGATTTAGATCGGGTTTTTTCTATAATTTGCTCGAACATTCCAATTGATTTTGCGACTTCTCTCATCGCGATAAGTATCATAGTTCGCTTGCAGTACCAATTTACTTGCTCGACTCCAAGAGAGAGGCTGCGCGCCAAAGGGAGGGAGAAGTGTGACGTTAGGAGTGGGGAGCCAGGCGCACAGGCCAGCATCCGCTCAATTCGGCCTACCTCTCTCGACGTGTTGGAGCGTACCTTGCATCCACTTAGGTAGCTAATGAGAGAACTACTTAACAAATTTAGATTGAGTTTTTTTTCTGTATAATTTGCTTGAACATTCCGGTTGATCTTGTGACTTCTCTCATCACGCTAAGTATCATAGTTCACTTGCTGTACCGATTTATTTGTGCGACTCTGAGAGCGATGCTGCGGGTCAAGGGAAGGGAGAAGTGTGATGTCCAAAGTGAGGAGCCGGGCAGGGCCCTCCTCCATCACAGGCCAGCCTCCTTTCGAGTCAGTTTACCTCTGTTGACGTGTTGGAACATACCTTGCATCCACTTAGCTAGCAAACGAGAGAACTACTTAACAGATTTATCCATCCATCCATCCATCCATCCATTATCCAACCCGCTATATCCTAACTACAGGGTCACGAGGGTCTGCTGGAGCCAATCCCAGCCAACACAGGGTGTAAGGCAGGAATCAAACCCCGGGCATCCCACCGCAGTTAACAGATTTAGATCTGTTGTATTTTTTCAATAATTTGCTTGAACGTTCCGGTTGATGTTGTGACTTCACTCATTGTGCTAAGAATCATAGTTCGCTTGCAGGAGTGATCTATTCGCACTAATCCGAGACAGATGCAGTGGGCTGAGTGGAGAGGGGAGTGTGACGTCAGGAGTGGGGAGCCGGGTGGTGGGACCCCCCCACACTCACACACCAGCCTCAGAGAATACCTTGCCTCCGCTTAGGCAGCGAACAAGAGAACTACTTAACGGATTTAGATCGGGTTTTTTCTATAATTTGCTTGAACATTCTGGTTAATTTTGTGACTTCTCTCATCTTGTTAAGTGACATAGTTCGCTTACGGTACTGATTTATTTGAGTGAATGTAAGACAGCATCTGTGGGCCGAGGGCTTCACGTGCCAGCCTCCGTTCAAATCGATCTACCTCTGGCCAAGTTTTTGGAGTGTACCTTGCCTCCCCGTAGCTAGCAATACCTGTTTGTTTAATGATTTTTAAAGTTTGACCTGTTTCATTACTACGTGGGCAGAGCCGCGCGGGACAGCTAGTATTACATATAAGCAAATAGTTGCCTAAAACTTTTGTCCGTATTGGCTTAAGGAAGGTAACAGGCTAACCCTTGTAATTATGAAGGAATTCCTCCACAAGAAGTGTCTAGTGTTGATGCTTTTGTTGTGGAATGTTTTTCTAACAATCTAACAATGCTAAAAACGGTTTTGTAAATGAAGAGAGAGGTATGAATAAATACGATCCATTACTGACTAACAGGGAGAAGGTTTACTTGATGATGTGTCACTTCTGAATTTTGTGAAAAGGGGCTAATTGCCTGTTTGGAAAAAAAAAAAAAAAACCTTGAAAACCAAAGAAGAGAAGTTCAAACTTCAAAGAGACATATCACTTCCCTAAACTCTAATTAAGCTCACGTGAATCAATTAGCACATCGTTAAGTGACTAATAAACTTAATGCAACTATGAAAACTAATTAGAAAGAAAACACTTCATTTACATTAGGGAATTCAAAATTAAACAAGCAGGAGAACCAAATAAACCCACAAAGAACAATGAAGAAACACACAAGAGTACTTAAGTCGTTAAGACAAGAACAGCAAAAATTAAAAAAATGCAATTTAACTAGAATGAATTCTGACAAATTTGAGAATACAATCAAACTGAACTCGTGAACAAAAAGAACTACTGAAAAATGAATAAAAATTAACTGAAAAAGGGAAAAAGGCTTAAATTGTTCTTTTCAGCTGAAAATCGAGACTGACTAGACTGTCTCAGTCAGAGAAAGTAGAAAGGGTTTTCAGCCAAAGTCAAACTGTTCCAAAATGAATGAAGCCCAATCCACAAACCAAAACTTAAAATAAGAAAACACAAGAGATTCTAAGCCTTTAAATTAAACACGCTCTACCACTGCAGACATTTTATGTTGTTATTGTTGTTTTGCATCCAGAATTTTGGACAACCAGAAAGCACGCAAGCTGATACAGGAAATGAGTACTGTGGTAGACTTAAGGAACCTTGAAACCTCCACTAGATGTTACTTTACAAAAACTAGATGGATTGAATTAGTGAGCTTTATTTGGGCTAAATGGCCTGTTCTCGTTAAAATTATTCTAATTTTATGACTTTTCTTTACCATCACAAAGGTGTCATCATGCATTGTACCTTCTGGTTGTTTCACGGTAGAAACAGAAACAGCAAATAAACATAAACTCAACCAAAAATGAGACCAGACTAGTGTTTAAGCTCTTTGCTGAACAGCTTGCACCAGTATTCACAGAAATATTTAATTTCTCCTTAACCTATCATAAGCGGTCCACCATTGCCCCTGTACCTTAGAAATCAAATCCAGCTGGCTGAATGGCTATCATCATGTCGCACTAACTCCTATAGCAATGAAGTGCTTCAAATGGATAGTCAAAAATCACATATGCTCTTCTCTTGCAAACGATCTGGAGCCATTACAGTTCACAAATCGCACCTGTAGATACACACAGGATGCCATCACCTTGATCCCTCATACAGGACTTGTCCACTAGGACAGCAAGAGTGGGAAATACAAGTGAATGCTATTTAGAGCTCTGAAATTTACACAATAAACCCCTCTAAGCTCATCACCAAGCTCCGGGACCTGAGGCTGGGCACTTCATTCTGCAGTTGGATTTTTAACTTCCTGACAGGTAGACCTCAGATGGTTCCAGTTGGTGGCCACACCTTCTAATCCCTCAGTTTCTACACAGGGGCTCCACGGGGCTGTGTGCTGAGTCTTTGGTTGTACTCTATCTATACATACAAACACATGGCTGCATGTGACTCTAATATTACTAATGACACAGATGTGGTAAGCCTGGATGAAGTGGAGAGTCTGCCACACTGCTGTCAGGCCAAAAGTCTACACCTGAACGTCAACAAGAAAATTGAGCTGATTCTGGAGTTTGGGAGGAAACAGCAGAGGCACTGCCACCCTCTCCCTATTAACAGCATTTAGGTAGAGAGGGTGGAAAGTTTCAGATACCTTTGGATCCTCATCACAGACGAACTGATCTGGTCTAGGGACATCAACACCTTGGTGAAGAAGGCATGGCAACGTGGTGCTTCATGGATTTTAGGCTGCACTGTCAGATACTAAAGAACTTTTACACATCCAGCATTGAAATTATTCTGACAGTAAGTATTTTGGGAACAGCACACTACAGGACCACAAAGCTCTGCAGAGAGTGGTACAGTCAGCTGAACACATCACTGGGTGTACACTCACTAATCTCCAGGACAGCTACACCAAGTGATGTCAAACCAGGGCAAGGAAGATTATCAATGACACCAGTCCACCCAACAATGACCTCTTCTCTGTGCAGCCATCTGATAAACGCTACCAGCAGTCCTACCACATGCACTACACCTGAGGCTAAGCATGCTTGAATGGGAAACCATCTGGGAGAAAGCTTGGGTTCCTGCTGAAAGAGGTGTCGGTGAGGCCAGTAGTGGGCGCTTACCCTGTGGTCTGAATGTGGATCTCGATGGCCCAGTACAGTGATGGGGACATTGTGGTTTAAAAAACGTCGCCGTCCTTCGGATGAGACATGACTCTCTGTGGTTATGAAAGATCCCTGGGCAACCTTCCTAAAGTGCAGGGCATATCCTGATGACCAGGCTAAAATGCCCACCATGGCCTAGCCATTCTGTCCCCCTATTCATCCCCTGTGTCTAATTGTCTAACTATCTCTTTCACCACCTAACAGCTAATATGTGGTGAGTGTACTGGAGCAAGAATGGCTGCGGTTGCATCATCCAGGTGGAGAAACTGAGAAGGAGTTTCTGTTGACAATCCATTTGCATGTTGATTAAGGAAAGTATCCAGAGATACATGGATGCCCTATTGTTAACACTCTCACATGAATATTTTAAAGTCATCTATTTAGTTATTAGTTTTATTATTTGTTAGTATTATTTATTTCATATGTATAATTCTATTAATGAGTTTTGAAAGCATAAAGTCACGTGTTATTGTTTTGTCCTTTTATATTCTTCTTAAAGGCACAGTCATTGGAGTTGTGCAACTAAGCATTTCACCACATATTGTACGGTGTGTGACAAATAACATTCGATTTGATTTGAAATGATGGCACCCAGGAAATTAAAAATGGCAGCATTCCAAGGGTAGAAATATTTTTAGGTCATTCAAAACAGCTTTAAAACAGTTAAAGAATCGAAATCCTTGTACTAAATAACCTCAGTAGGAAGCAAGAAAAAACAAGCAACTGATTGGATGAAAATGGTTTCTATTCAAAACAATAAGAAAGAGAAGATACAAAACCCAGTGAAGAGAATTTATAAAAAAATAAGTCTAAATCACCTAGAAGTTTTACTTACAACAAATTTGCAAATTTGCAACAAACGTTGAATAGCACAAAACATTTTGCTGTACTCGGGGCAATAAGGGCCTTGTAGTAATAGATGGGGGTGTTGCAAGCATCATGGGGCTAATTTATAGGGGATCCTAGAGAGGGAATTTCAACTTGCCATCTCTGACTTACCTGTTTGTCATTTTCTTTACAACCTGAGTAGCTTTGACCCAATAGTGTAGCTAGTAGATAAAATTGCTAGATGGCAATTCATAGAATAGTGACCAGGATAAAGGAGCAAAGGGATTTGGCAGAGACAAAGTCTAATAACACTGGACAATGGAGATTTAGCTTTCTGAATGATTTTGTACGTGTTGTATGGGTCCAGAGTAAATTCCTTAGCCTACAATTGGGTATGACGTTAATCTGCATCCAGCCCTGCAAGGAGGTCCTCCAACTTGCATGGAAAGCCCAGGGATTGGTGGCTGGATTGGCACTCCAGCTACTGTAAGTAAGCCCACACTATTCCACTGCATTTAAATTTGTGTGGTGCTGAGGTCTCACCCATTGTACGGCTGCGCTCGGCTCCTAATTTGGGATACTGAAGTGGTTCGTCATGTGGTGGATGAGGCGATGCGCTGTATCAGTGCATGCTCTCTCTGTCTTATGGATTTTATCCTGCTGATCACAAAACCAACCTTGTACATTTTTCTATCACATACTGTTTTATTGTAATCAGCTCCTTTTCTGATTTACTTTCAGATTAGAAGTATACATATTGTACTGCATGTACACTTGGGAGGCCAGTTAAGCTACTAGCTGAACCAGGGGTTGGCGCTGTGTTGTAACGTCTCTCTACCTTCCTCTGCAGACTGATGGCCATTCCACCACTGATGCCACTTCTGTTATCTACCCTCCAGAACCCACATCTTCCTGCTTGGAACCCATGTGACTGGAAGTTTGGCCATATGTCATTTACAGTCAGGATAATGCTCTTTAATTTTTTCAGGTCTTTTAACACCTTTCAGTCTCATTGATTAGGAAAAAAAAGCTCAAGGCTTTGAATCTTGACACCCTCACAATCTCCTGGATCCTGGGCTACCTGACCAACAGACAGCAGTTAATGAGGCTGAGGGACTGTGTGTCAGAAATGGTGGTGTGTAACACTGGAGCACCACAGGGGACTGTCCTGTCTTCCTTCCTTTTTACTCTCAACACACCACAATTCCAGCACTTGCCATCTACAGAAATCTCTAGATCACTCATCTATCATATTCTTCATTCATAATGGAGATGAGTCAAAGTACAGGAAGGTTGTGGAGGGCATTGTGATGCAGGGACAACAATCTGCAACTCAACATCAGTAAAACAGAAGAGCTGGTGGTGGACTTCCGACATTCCAAGGAGCCTCTGAGAGCTGTTACCATCCAGGAGAAGAAGGGGTAGAGAGTTGATTCCAGTTGATTTTGCAACTTCTTTCATTGCACTAAGTATTATAGTTCGGTTGTGGCATCGATTTATTCGTGCAAATCTGAGAGAGGGGAGGGGGAGGCAGGACCTAAGGAGTAGGGAGCTGGACGGAGCCCTCCTCACTCACACACCAGCCTTCATTCGAGTCGCTCTACCTCTCACCACGTATTGGAGCGTACCTTGCCTCCTCTTAGCTAGCAATACCTGTTTGTTCAGCAGCCATTATCATCTAGAGATTGTTAAGGAGTAACATTTGAAGTTTTTGCGAGAGAGATCACAGCTACATGTGTTTTAGAGGGTAGCTGCTCATTGGCAGAGATATCATGGCCACGTGCTCTTCTCCCCATGCGGGGCACCTTCTCCCATCAGAACTGAACACGATCAGAAACAGTGGCAACGTTTGACGTTGAAGCGTACCTGCCTTCAGCTTGGCCAGAGATACCTTGACATATTTTTACATTTTTTGCCAAAGAGATCACAGCTACATTCTCGCCCCTGATAGCAAAACCAAAAATATTGTATATCGAGAGACCCTCGGATATGAAAGCTACCAATATAAATTCTTCTCAAAACAATTTATTACATTTTGTTTTAAATTTTTTTTATTGATTTTCAAAGTTTGTCCTGTTTCACTACTATGCAGGCGAAGCCGTGGGAGATAGCTAGTACTTCACAATAATCATCATTATCATCTAGCTTTGGTGTAAACAACTTCCTGATTATATTAGTGGCATGGATTTGCATTTCAAGAAATAATCATTTTGGCCTTCATCTCTTTCTGAGTGTTCTAATAAGACAGCTTGTGGCGACTGCATATTCTACAAAGACCTTCAGTTAAAACCTCTTTAGCGTTAGACCTGAGCGCCACTCGGGCAAACTGTATAGATGTGTCTCGCATATGCGTTAGACCCAAGGATTACTCGGGCTGTAAAAGTGCCAAGAGTGTTAGTGCCGAGCATTACTTGGGCAGTGGTATAGGCGTGTCTTGCGCAAGCGTCAGGCCCGAGCCTTACCTGGGCAACGGTGTAGATGCGTCTTCTCCTATCTTCATAATGGGATCTCACAAGAAACAATGTTTATCAGCAATGATGACAAAGTGAATCTGTCTTTGGGCACTGAAATGGAAACCGAAAGTGATTGTGGGAATCCGAGAATACACACATCACTCACACATGTGCAGCGTGCTCTTCATATTATTATTCATCATCATTATTTGTATCATTATTACACAATCTACACATCTAACTCTGTACTGTTAGTGTTTTGCATGTTTTGCAGTTGAAAGATGAGATTTAATAAAAACACAATTTTTCGAGCCAAAAAATGCAACACCTTTTGCATTTGTAAAATGTAACGCTAAGGAGGTTACAGAATCAGTGAGGTCACAAGCTGAGTCTCATTCTTCAACACCTTTGTAACACTTGGACTTTTTACATTTACATTTATTTGCTTAGCAGACACTTTTATCCAAAGCGACTTACAAAAGAGGTACACATAATCGATTAACATTAGGCCAGGGCCTGTTTGTTCAGCAAATGTAGAGGGACAAGTAATAAAAGTTGATTGCCACAAGTAAAAAGACGTAATAACTTATAATTTAAATCACAGATTATAATTAATAAAATAATTAAACTTGAAACCACCAATTAATCAAGAATACAAAAGAGCACTGAGCATAGTTTTTCTTTTCAATCAATTTGACAGATATTCACAGAACAGACGGGTCTTCAGTTGCTTCTTAAATACATTGAAGGAGTCAGCAGTATGGATGGAGGTGGGCAGCCCCTTCCACCAACTTGGGAACTATGCAGGAGACTTGATACCACACAGAGGTGGCATCACCAGACACTGTTCCCTGGCAGACCTGAGTGGGTGAGCAGGAGAAGAGCGCATCTTCCAGGCAGTGATGAACATGGAGAATGGTGTCACCAGAACATCATAACAATGGAAAAGCGGTGAGAGGGCAAGTGGAGTCCATTAGTGCTGGCCAGCTATTGATGGATACCGAAATGAGACGCAGCAGATGAACAGTGCAAATGAAAATCAGCAGCAGAACAATCTGAGCCTCAAATGAACTGCATGAGCATCGTTCAGCAATCAAGCACGATAAATTTAATACGTTAATTTCCTGTTTCTTCAAATTATTACATGATACTATCTATCTCAAATTAGATTTGTGTTCAGCTTGAAGCTGGCAATTACATTCACCACTTTTCAGGGAACAAATACGTATTGTGACAGATTAAGGCTGTATTGCTCCCTTGAACCCCTGTCCAAGTCTCCAGACACCAGATAAAAGTCCAAAAGTTGACTTTATTCAATTGCCACAGTGCACAAAGCACCCTCTCTTTCACTATACTCATACAAATCAATAATCACAAATACAATAAACCAATCCTCCGACTCCGAGACGCGTTGCCACCCTTCCACCCAGCTCAGCTCGCTGTCTGGGAGCTCCCACAGTCCTTTTATCTTCCCTGACCCGGAAGTGTTCCCAATCCCCAGTCCACGTGATTCTTTATCACTTCCGGGTCCTTTTCACCCTGGAAGCACGTCGCTCTTCCTATGACGCACTTCCGGGTTATAGGGCACGAATGATTCTTCGGCCCTCCCTGCAGCTCCCTCTTGCAGCCCCTGTGATATCCAGTAGGGTCGTGTATAAAAACTACATAGTCCATGACTCCCTGCTGGTCTTCGGGGCACCTCCATACTGCAGGGACGGCTCCATCTGGCGGCCTGGGGGTATTGGCCGGGATGACAAGCCGGCCAAAGACCACAGTATTTTCCAGTGAGAACAAAAGTGGAGGCTTCATGCCCAGGTGCTATACTAAGAAATAAGAAAGAAAACATAAATAATTAAAGGAAATAAGTAAAAAGAGGAAGGGAAGGCAAGGAGTGAGGCGAGGATATAACTAAACCCTCCCTAAAAACTACTCAGTTAGTAAGAACAAATTTACAATGAAATTATTCACTTCATTTATTACTAAAGCTAAACACATTTGAAGCTAAATGGACACTGATTTAAAAAAATGAACCCAAATGATTATGTAAGGGAAAAATGTCTCTATGAATTTGTAAAGTGCTTCTACCAGTCCAAATAAGATATCCTGTATTATTTGGACTAAATAGGAGATGATATGACTTGCTAACTTTTTATTTTGTTCCCTTTAACAGTTTACTGTATATGTAAGAAGTCCCATTCAATAATCCAGATATTTACAGAAGACCTTTCCTTCGGGTGCTCCGGTTCCCCCCACTGTCCTGAAACATGCTGATCAAGTGGACTGGTGATGCTAAATTGGCTCCAGTGTGTACTTGGATTGCAAATGTGTGTGTGTGTGTGTTCGCCTTGTGATGTACTGGCACCCTGTCCAGGGTTTGTTCCTGCCTTGTGTCTTATGCTATCTGGGATAGGCTTCATCACCCCCCGTGACCCTGTTCAGGAATTAAATGACAGACTGACAGATGACCTTTAACACTAGAATTCCTGAAGCCTATGAAAAAACTTGTAATCCCGGCCCACCTTAAATCCCTTTGCACCTCTCCATCAGCATCTTTTGTTTTGTAAATGCGTCAATCAGCACAAGCAGCAAGCAGCCTGCTGTCCCATCCCCTGCCTTGATGGCGCTCAGCTCTTCCAGCTCAAACCAAGGCTCCTTATCTGCGTGTGAGATCTGGAGTTGTATAGGGTAAATAATACTGTATATTATTATTTGGAATACATGCATTGCGTGTGTGTTCCATGTTTAGAAATATCTGGGTAAGCGTAGGATGAAAGGAAATGCTAGAAATGCTGAACACATACCTAAATCTGTGGCTAGGGATCTGCACTGGCAATCGGAAGGTTACCGGTTCGAATTCTGTAAATGCCAAAAGGGACTCTGCTCTGTTGGGCCCTTGAGTAAGGCCCTTAAACTGCAATTGCTGAGCGCTTTGAGTAGTGAGAAAAGCGCTATATAAATGCAAACAATTTATTTAAATCAGAAACTTTTTCCATGTTATACTAATAATGACATGAAGTGTATAATGTGTGAATAGTCCAAATATCAAATAAATATGTGTGCTTTTATTCAAGAATACAACCACAAAAAAGCATTAGATATACATGTGGCTATAACTGAGTTAAAAACCCAAGCTCAAATGTCAATTGGCAGGGAGTTTATGTGTATTCTTGAATGGTACAGAGGTAAGAACTGCTGCCTTATAACCCGAAAGTCCCAGGTTCCGTGTTTTTAGTGAGCTGCTGTTTTTATTATTATTCAGTTTTATTCTCTCAGCACCTGAGGGCTTTTGCCTTTTTCATTTTGTAGCACTCATTGATGAGTCCTTGTCCTTTTGTCTCTAATCACTTGCAATGTGGTTGGAGGAGTGGGCCACACCAAACAAACCTAACAGCAGAAATGGGTATGACTGCAGCCTACAATACCTATGACGCAGGTCACATAATGCCCACGACGTTGGTGGCGAAACGCCCTTTGAGTTAGATAACCCTCAAACAACCAAATCTTAACCATAAGCATAAAATGGGCATTTCATGACTGATGTTGTGGGCATTTCGTAAAGTCAAGCCGTTACATGACTGACCTCATAGGTATTGCGGGAATCAATTACACTCTGTTGGAACAGCAGTCTTAATACTTCTCCCATCCCTCAAATCATGTAATGCTATTTTTTTTCCATCAAGTTTACATGAGGTGTCAAAAGAACAGACAAAACACTAAAAAAAAGGTTTGGGGTAGCCGCCCCATATAAAGTAGGTTGGATTCAAATTGCAAAAATACGACCAGTCATTGTCATTGAGTTCAAAACAGAACTGACTTGCAGGAAACAAAATGGAGGTTTTATGGTCAGGCAGAGGAGGTGAGGTCAACAGAGTCGGAACTGGAAATGAGGTCACTGAGGCCAGAACTGGAAGTGATGTCATCAGGTCCAGCACCAGAAGTGATGTCATCGGGTCCAGAACTGGAAGTGATGTTATTGAGCCCGGAAACCGGAGGTGATGTCATCAGGGCCAGGCGGAATTTCCTGTAACTGGTCTGCAGAGGAAAGAGAGAAAGGGTTAGTGCACTCCGCCACCCCCTGGTCTGGCATGGAATTACTCACATTTGAGCCCTTTATCTATCTCCCATGCACACATATGTGACAGAGGATGTACATTGTCCCTGTGATCTGTCCCTTTACATCGAGAGGAATGTGTAGCGGCATATAGTTAATTGAGAGAACGTGAGACATTAATTGCTGGCGTGCCACTGTTAACAGGCCAGCTGAGTAAACTGAAGAAGAACATGAGACTATGTGTGGATTAGTTAAACTTGGTATTGATCTTGCTCCACTGTTCACTGAGACAGCATTTAGACCTGCAGATCATCACCTCTTAGTACCGTACTATGTGCAACAACAACAACAATATTTATTTCTATAGCACAATTTCAAACAAACAGTGTAGCTCATAGTGCTTTACAAGATGACAAAAAGAAGGTTATATGAAAATGAAAAACATATAAGATTATCCAAAAAGAATCTGTCTTGATCCCCTGCTAGTACGGTACTATCTCCGACACACTACAACTGACCTCATGTGCTCAGATTTGCTCTCTGATGTTCCCTGTATTTTGTAGGTAGTTTCTCAAGAGATGTCCATCACTACTGAGGAACTGCTCCAGGCCCTGTAGTGGCTGATGGGAAATGCAGTCCTTCACCTTCCATTAAATGTAATTGGTGATTGGGTGAGTTCTCCTTTTTTGATTTTTCTCTTCCTTGGATTTACTGTTTTTTTTTCTGATTCTGTCTTAAACATTTTGTTTTGTGGTTTTTGCATCAGGACATACTGTAATTGCTTATAATTACCTTTTTACACAATGTCTTTTTGTCTCCTTTTTTATTTGATAAGCACTTTCTTTCTTTTTTGTTAATAAATCTTCAATTTTTAGAAAGATTTTGTATGGATGTGTCTCTACTCCCAGTCATAGTTTGTACGGTTCTCCCTTAAAGCTTTTGATACTCTTGGCTATTCCTTTTGAATTTAAAAGCCTGGCCTTCATTTTGAGGCCTAGTGATGCCCACAGCCATCAATGTTTTTTCGGGGGCCAGGCGTGCCTCTGTGTGAGGCCTGATTTGTTTGTTATTTTTGAAGGCCTCACTCTTTTTTATTTTGCAGAGCCTGAGCTATCATTACAAATGTGACCCCAACCTTGCAGCTACTCATGGCAGCGTCCCACTGACTGAACACCAGCAAGGTTGCATGGGAGCCGTAGCTGTATTGGAACAGCTTGGTAGACAGGACTTTACTAGTTTTTTCAACTTTGTATTTGTTTTTCTTTTTGTTTTTGGATGTTTTCAGTTTTGATAGCTTCCTCATGTTTTCAACTCTACTTCATTCCTCATTTATGACTTTTGACTCATCTCTTGGGCCATCCTCTAAAATCCAATAAGTACTACAGTCGATTGCATGAAAAATTGCAGTGGCAGCTTAAACAGAGTTGCAGTGATGAAGTCACACATGATGACTTATGGTCCACACATACAAGCAACGGGACTTTAGTATTAGCAAAATAGAAGCTAAAATGGCCAAACTGGCAGCAGCCATGAACAACATAAATGCTGGAGTGATAATAATACAAAATAGTAACACATCCAAAATGACCAAAAAGAAACAAAAGTTCTGATGTAATTATGGTGTCACTATATAAGATGGTGATGTGAAGTTTTAATTGTTCTTATCTTTAGATTTTCAAAAAAGAAAAGCTTTGGTGTGTATTAGTTAGGGCAGGATATTAGGAGCCTTGCTTGTTTATATTTTTGACTGATTTAGTTGATGAAGACATCTGGAAGGTCTCTGAAGAAAGCCCATCTTTTCCTGACTTCTTTTCTTCCATATTTAACCTTTGTGGCTTACCTTCTTCATAAGATATTGCAACTGTGAGGCATGGCGGTGGGAGTGTCAGAGTCTGGGGCTTTACAGCCTCAGCACTGTATACACTGTGACGGGGGATCAAGTACCTTTTGCTTTGTGGATATCACTTTTAAGTATTGTTTTTGTCACAGATCCAGTGACAAAGGGTGGCTTGTTATAATACATTTTTCTTTACTATTTATGTCACTATATCTGGACAATACTGTTATGAGCTTCATTCACATTTGCATGCTATGTTTGGCACACAGGGGCTCAGCATTTAGAATTGCTAGCCAAGCGTAGACTAGATAGCCAAAGACAACTGGAGGATTGTATAGTCAGCTTAAACACAGTACAGTATTTCTGTCCCCTGTTTCAGTACAAAATCTTCTTTCCTTGTTGGCAGAATGAGAACCGGCATGTAGGCATTATGTTATTTCTGTATTTTGTGAAGGAAGGAGTTCAGTCCCTACCTGCCCTTGTTTGGAGACAGAGAAGACCAGCAAGTGAAGCAGACAGTATTAAAAGGCTTGGACAACAGCCAAACCCTTCGAAGCAAGTGTCGGACCTTCGTCCAAAAACCCTCTCAGCGTGGAGATGAAAAATGGCAGACTGCGTAGATCCAGACTCCCACCTGGATAAAAGCCTTTGTCATATGCTTCCTGTCTGTAACTGCGTCAACCCTCAGTAAATGTAAGCTAAAGTATATTTTTCTCATGTGATTCTTATACCGCCGTAATCACGATGGGAGTGATATCACCTTTTCTGGCATATTACTATATTGTTTAGTTACTTAATGTGCCGCAATTTCAAAAGAACACATTTCCGGAGAGCTAACGCCTCCAAAGGAAACAAAATTGGCGTAGCTGGCAGGATTGTGGCTACATTAATAACTATATATTATTTATAATATTATATATATATATATATATATATATATATATATATATATATATATATAAAAATATGCTTATAATGACGATATGAGAGGCTAAGTCAAAATATTTGTTATATTTGGGATGGTTGCGCACACTGTCATGGAGTCCCATGACCGAGATAAACCGCCTGAAAATGCCTGGCCTGAATTGGACTAGGGATATTAATTAATCCCATCAAAATACAAGAGGTGGTCTTGTCAAAATAGGCACAGTGCATGAGGCTGGAAAGAAAACCCGACACCTGTCGGCGACTCGTGGTAGCGTCTGCTACCTACGGTATGCGAGTGGACTTTAAAGTTCAAAACATAATTATAAAATGTGGGAATATAACGAAATGAAATCGGACAAAATAAATTGAAAACAACAAGATTGAAACTTATAGCATGAGACTGGCTGTCCAGTAAAATGAAATGGCACCCACAGGGGCAGCACAGATTAATGAACTGCCGTACGACGTCCAAAACCTGCCTGAAAAGTAAATGCCGTGTTGGGGAACACTGTTATTTAAATAAATTACATTACTAACCATTAGAAAACAATATTGAAAAGCATTAAAGAACTGAGCGTTATTGTTTTTAGTTGCGGCAGGCAGACAGACATGCAGGCAATGCACTTACCTTGCCGTTTGCGTAATAATCCAGCGGAGCTGAAAAACTTAAAGATAAAAATAAAGCCTTTAAAATCCATAAAGGCTCGATCACACTCGCTAAAATAATTTGTAGAAATCTTTAATGGCATTATAGCAGCAATATAAAAATACACGGTTCACCCACGTGTTAAAAAGTAGTCTGAAAGTTGCCCAGCTGTTCGAATCACTCTGCCTAAAAGGTTAAAGGTTAAAGGTTTTGGCAAAACCCCCACCTATTATGGTACTTTTAAGTTTTTGCCGTGTGTTTAAACACACAGAAATAATTGAAATCACCTTTTAAATATAGCTTAAATTACGAACCTACGTTATAAGCTAATGTTTAAAAAGAAACTGTAAAACGGAGTATGCATATAGCACTAAAATGCAAAAGAGCTCTAACTAACAATTGGAAAGAGAATAAATACTATTGGGTTTAAAACTTGCAATGAGAAACATGCCTTTGTACCTTCTGGTAAGTACTGGCCAAACTTTGTGTTAAGAAGGGATTAATTGGATAAGTGTGAAGTTAAAAAAAAAATGAGACAGTGTTTCACATTACAAAGAAAGATAATTATCAATATGTTTAATTGGTTTAAAGCAAATAAAAAGAGAATGTCTCCACTTTTGTTTAAGGCTTGTAAACGTGCAAAACATTTTTCCTTTTAAACCCTGATCAAGTTTAAAGGAAAAATGCTCTTTTAATAATACTAAATGAGAAGGGAGACAAGTTCTTGCGATAAGCAGCATGTGCCCGATTGTGCATGAATGGAAGTTGTGGATTTTGGGAACTCTTAAGGGAATATATGGTGGCGCAGTGGTTAGTACACTTGCCTGGTGATACGAGATAAAGGTTCAAGCATGTGTGTTTTCCTTGTTAAGTCAGGATATTCTTTGTGACCGCGTAACTTTTTCTGGGAATACTTTCTTGTTGTGGAATTGTGCTGCGTGATTTTCCCCACGAGTGGAGTTACCTTGCTGTTGCTGAATCCAAGGATCACCATGGAAATTTTTTTTTTTTTCTTTTGCTGCCGCTGAACTGGGGGTTCGCCACAGAACTTCCATGATTTGGAAAATAATAGGTAAGAAGTACTCCTAATAATTACAGTAGTATCAGCTTGCGGCCTGAGATGTTGTTTGATTAATAATAAGCATGAAGGAAAAGACGCGTTTAAGTGTGTTGCACGGTGAAACCTTATAGATAAACAAAAAAGCAAAACCTCGAGTGAGTTTATAGCACGTGTGCTAGAGAGCTTTGTGAATGAAATACAAGTGGAAGAGAACTTTATTCTGTGAATGAAGTGTTATTGTAAAAGAGAATGTGAGTATGTGAATATGTGAAGATATGTGAAAGAATGAAGCAATTGCCAAATACTGTGTGTAGAAATGACTGAAACGAGTGAAGGTTGATTGTCTGTTCTCCAGTGCACGAATTTCTGGTTTAGCCAAGTAATTTTGCTTGGGCATAAAGTGGGATTTAGAATCTAGCAATGAAAGACGAATAAATTATTTTTATTCAGAGTCTGGGGTGGCAGATGCGTGTTTATTTGTAAGTCTGTCTTTCTATGTTCGTCAGCTGACTAATTCAGAATGTTAAATAAAACTCTAGAAAATGGGAGACGTCCCATATAATAATATTCAAATTTAATTGTAATACATGTGAATATCTATACGTGATCATGACTGGTGATTGAGAACACAATCTGTGCCTGGTCTGTGTCTTTGAAACCTGCAAACAGATGCAGAGTTTAAATAAACCCATGACTTATTGACCTAGACGAATCTAAGAACAGTCTCTAGTATAGTCAGTCAAAGAGTTAAGAATTTTAAAATCTGAGTAAAGTATTATAAGCAGAAATAAAGAATATGCAACTTCACAACTATAGCTGTTCTTTTTCTCCAGATTCAGCAAATCCGGTGACCAACGGATGAAAAACACAAACTATGTTTCTATACAAGCTGCAAAAAAAAAAAAAAAGCTTTATAGCAAATTTGGGTAGAGAAATTAGAAATAATCTAATCAAAGCGTGGTGAATATTTATCAATCATAAATTAATGAACAGCAGCTATTGGAATCATTTTCTTGCATGCTGATTAGTGCAAGTGTAAAAATGTTTAAATAAAAAATGCAAACAAATTAAAACTAGAATGATTTCTTTCTCTAGTCTTCATATAAAAACAGTATAGAGGGTTTACATATTTTGATGTATAACAAATGATTGTTATTATCACTTCAGTAATTACAAAATGTATTAGAATTGAAATATATGTATTGATTTTTCTCTGTAAGTGATTAATTTTAGGAAGAGTTGTTATTACATCAGTGTATTAAGTTAATGCTCAGTGATAATGCACATAGCTAAATGGATTATTCAGTTATACATTAGAACCATTAGTCTATATGAACTGTTGTAAAATCTTACAGACATTTAAGAGATTTGTCTCTTAATAAGATGAGCTACAGGTTGATATGGTATAGATGTTATAAGATATTTTGTTTTAGAAAAACAAAACAAAAAAATAAAAACACTTACATTCAAATATGTAACATCCTGTTATAATTTAAGACACTTGGATAACTGAGGCAATGTGTTAATTTTGTGTAATGTATGATCCTACTGAAGAAACACAAGCCTGGTTTAAATGTATTAATCTATTTATTACTGTTACTTTATGAGACTGAACGGTGGGTCTAGAATTGTCATTCATAATGCTGCATTGTATGATACATATGTTTGGGAAAGAATTGCTTTATGTTATGTATTTGCTCTACCTTGCACCCTTCTTAAGTTAGCCTAGCAAGTATTTTAGTTTGGCCACTCAATTTAGTGGTTAAAGCCTCTCCATTCAGTGGTAAAGTTTTATTAATGAAGAAAACGGTGGTGTACACACAATTGAAGATTTAAAGAGACTGTACTGCACTAATGACTTTTGATCTGCTGCACATACCTGAGAATAGCTGGTGAAGAAACACTTGTTTTTCCAGAGGGAAAGTAGTACAGAACCAAAAGAAAGATTGTAAGTCCAGCTGAGTAAATCTGAAGTCATGATATGTGCAGACATTTTTGCTACAGAGACAAGTTTTATGGACTCTGGCAGGCACAGGCTGTAGCCACTGAGGTGATGTGACAGCTGTTGAAGGCTCCCATGAATGACTACTGAATACAGTGCAAGCCTAGAGGGAAGTGTGCCTCGGCTAAAACGGGACAGTCACCATGTGTACATCTCATGAGCTCCCTAATGGCAAAAGGACTGTTTACTTCTGTTCCAGTAACAAAAAATTTTAGCGTCTTGAAGCAGTCACACTTTGTTCAAAAGGATCTGCAAAGCTACCAATCTACAAAGCCACCAAGAAAAAGACTTTGTTAACAAACCACTGGGTTGGACAAGGCATATATATAGCAAGCCTAGGAATATACTTGAAACTGTTATAAGAAGGGCTCAAAGGTATGAGGATATGCATGATTTATCAATGATGTGAACTTGTAAATTGAAAGGGAATAGAACATCTGATAGTGAAGTTGGGGAGGATAAAAGATAGTGAACGAACGATTATGCAATAATACTAGTTAAGAACAAGTAATAATTAAAGCAATAGATCTAGAATAGCATCTGAGTTATGTTACAACTATTGTAACTCATAAAGGGATCAGACACCAAAGGGTGGGGCACATACAGTACAGGCCAAAAGTTTGGACACACCTCCTCATTCAATGTGT
>JANRMT010062791.1:153605845-153641979 GCA_026402145.1 Polypterus bichir lapradei | reverse complement strand
CTAACCGAAACCAATGTACGTACTTATTTCGGTGGTATGATGCCACTGTCGGCCACCATATTGAACTTTTCAACAGTCTTTGTTACTTATGGGCCCATCTTCAAGAAATTTGGTACACGGGTTCCCAACGCTAACTGAATCCTATTTACGTACATATATACGTCCATAGCCTGCAGCTTGGTCACCATGTGAGGCGGCGTTGGGTCTCCCATCCCATCACCTCCCACGTTGTTGGCTGCCTGCCTATATAAGGCCGTCCGTCGCTCCAGTCTCTACATTCCCTTCCTTGCTTCACCACGGGATTCACGTCTCCCTGCTGATAACTACAGCCTTTTTGTTTAATCCACGGCTTCTCCGCTGTTTTATTGTTTGTTTATTACAATTATAGTTATTGTATAGGTATTTTACACTTACTTTACATTACTCAGGTACCCATTTCCTTCATCATTCCAACCCCCATTACCATGTCTATCGAGGTAATCACCATCGATCAAAGAATTGTCACTTACCGAGTGGTTTCCATGCCCGGAGATGGCACCTACCTTTTCCATTCTCTGTGTTACATATTGCACGGGCATATCAGGCTCACTCTTGATATCTGGAAGAACATTGTGTCTTATGTATTGAATGACTGGGACAGGTTCAAGGTGTGGACTGATGACGGTACAGGAGATAATTATACTACACAGGAGCACTAGAAGAGTGAAATGCTTAAGCCCTTCACCTATGGTTCTGCATGTGAGTTGATGGCTGCCGCTGAATTGTTCGGTTGGTGCTTTCAAGTGTACCGAAATGGCCAAATATTGTACACCTTTCGACAACTGCCAATGCCTCTTAAACATCTTACATTCATAGGTGACAATTTCAGTAGTGAACACTTTGATGTTTATGAATGTTTAAACTCTCAAAAGCTGGATGTGAAGTTATGGATGAAACCGGTTGTAAGCTTACAACGCTTGACAGATGCCGAATGTCTCTTCAACACAAGTCCTACAAATACTGTCGTAATTGAAACAAACCATGAAACTGAAATCAATTATTACAGCAGCAATCCATGCTGTGAGATTTGAAACAAGATTACTGTTCACATGGCCAACTGTAAGTTGCATGCTCAAGAGTAAGCTCAGCGCACAGCTTGGTCATGTTACAACCGGAGGGCCGAACTGACAACGTGGTATACAAAGAGATCCTTAACAAATAATTATTGCCATATTTTCCCTCACTTTTAAAAGGTTAAATTTTCTTCTTAATAAAAATTTTAATGCAGTACTTCGCCGCTGCGAAGCGCGGGTATTTTGCTATATATATATATATATAGATATAGATATGGGAACAACACTCATATCAATGACAAAACAATTACATTAACAATCATGTTACGTTATTTTTTAAATTTTTCCTTTTCTTTTTCATACCTTCTTTAACACACTACTTCTCCGCTGCGAAGCGCGGGTATTCTGCTAGTACACCATAAGCAGTATTTGAAAGTCAAATCTAAGTGACACGGGCAACCATTGTAGTGATGCCATAACTGGGGAGATGTGCTCAGATTTTCTTTTTCTAGTTAAGATTCTTGCTGCTGCACTCTGCACTAACTGTAACCAATTGATGTCTTTCTCAGGTAGTCATGTAAGGGAGTGTGTTACAGTAATCTAGCCGACTAAAAACAAAAGTGTTAAATAACTAATCAATCATCACACAAAAGCCAGGAGTAATTTGAACATTGCTTCATGGATCCCTTCATAGCCATCATTTACCCATCTTCTCATAACTATTTCCAGCATTACATTGCTCCCTGTCACACAGCAAAAGTCTTCTGAAACTGGTGTCACGAACATGACAAGGAGTTCAGTGTTCTCCGGTGGCCTTCCCAAACAGAACAACTTTGTGCAGCTGACAGATCTGTGAAAATTACACGATACAGTCATGTCAACATGGTAGCAGAATCTCAAAGGAATTTTTTCAACATCTCGCTGAATCCATGAAACAAGGAATTGAGGCTCTTCTGAGAGCAAAAGGAGGCCCTACCCAGTGTTACTATGGTGGTCCTAAGAATTTGTGCAGTGAGTGTTATTCTTTATGACATGTAAGCTCAGCTTGAGCACAGGCAGAGATGAAAAGGGCTTAAGAGAGTGACGGTGTGGGTCGGCCCCTCACTGCCATGTCCCATCACCACCGATAGTCATGACTGGGATGAGCTGAGAAGATGAGGACAAACACACTAAGGCAAGGGTTGCTGAAAAAGTGAACAGTGCTTTTATTAAAGACAATTAAAAAAGAAGAGTCCAAACAAATAGTGTGGTGCTTCAAAAAGTCATTAATAAATAATCCATAAAAATAAAAGATACTGGTGGAGGTTAAAAACAGCTCAATAAATAATCCATTAAAAACGATGAGGTTTAAAAACCAGAGCCCATCCATAGAAACAATGAGCCCCAATGCTTCCCTTTAAACCTGGCATCTCCTCCCCTTATCCCATTGACAGGTGCAGTCAAACTTCAAATTGGGGCCCTGTTTCATGCCGCCTTTCCTTCAGCATCTACAGGGCAACCCAACGAGCCCCACACTGTTGACCCTTGAGGGGAGACGCCATAAATCGGGTTGCTCCTATTCCCAGAATAGCGCTAAGTAGGTCCACCCCTTTCGCATCCCTCAGGCTCACTCCTGACCACCTGCCTCACTCCATTAAGCTCTGGTGCTCTCACGATCCGACTCTACGTCTTCCATTTCCTTTAACCTCATTCTTTCTGGGTCACTGGCCAGTCTGTTTTCCTCTTGACCTCCGACCTGTTTTTTTTTTTTCCTGAGCTCCCCTTTTATATGCTGGGGAAGCGGTTACAGGTTTGAACTCCTGATTGCTGCCTTGGGCTGATATTAAGCCAATCAGACCACCCACATGGTCGGCCGACCACCTTGCACCAATCTGGAGACGAGGCGTCTTCTCTGCAGATCTCTGCTCCACAGCCTAGCATGAGTGCGTTCATTATTTATATATTATAATGGCCACTTTTCCTGAGCCGTTGACCCACTATACCACAGGGTTTGGTAAGGGGAGATCAGCTTTCCAAACTTGAAGGTAAGTATTCCTCACAAGCTAGGAAACGAGTATCTGTTCTGAGATTCAGAGACAGGCTTGTCACGATTGAGTTTTGTATCTCTTTCTGTTCTGTTGCTGTTTTTGAATTTTCATTTCCCCCTCAGCAGAATTCATTGCAGAATTTCGGGTTATCATCTTTGATTTTCGTTTGTGCCATCTGGCTTTTCAAGGGAGACCCCATTTCCTTGTATCCTGTTTCTAGAGTGGTTGTCACCATGGGATGACCGAAAGTCACAACCTGAGATGTCAGTGGGTCAGCAATATGAAGGCCAGCATTGTGATCTTCTTGTTTTGTCCATGTTTGTGAATACAACAAAGAAAAAGAGTAGGGTTCTCATTAGCATTTCCATTTTGATTTTTGGTAACAAATTCCACTGTTAATTAACTACGACTTTTCTCTAATGTCTGTCTTTGGTTATATGAAATCGTTTTAGTTTTCGACTTCTCTACTGCATTATGTGATTCACGATTTTGGTTTCATGTCCTAGGCTTGTGTATATCATGAAGCGATTTTGTTATTAATATTTTACAAGGTTTTTCTCGTATTTTGATAGGCTCTTTTGTAACCACAGTGTTTTATTAAGACAAGAAATCCGATTATGCTATTAGTTTTTGAGTTCAGTTAGTATTTAACTTCCTCAACGTTACATTTTTTCTCGAAAAGCCATGTAAAAAGTCTTGTATATTTTGGCTTGAAAACTTACATCTCTCTCTATATATATAAAATTCAACATCTGCCTGTCTGTATGTCTGTCTGCTTTCACGAGAAAACTACTTAACGGATTTAGATCGGGTTTTTTTTCCATAATTTGCTTGAACACTCCAGTTGATTTTGCATAGTTTGCTTGTAGTACTGATTTATTTGCGCGAATCCGAGAGACACGCAGCAGGCTGAGAGGAGGGAGGATGGGCCCTCACACTCACGTGCCAGCCTCGGGGTGTATCTTACAGCCATTTAGCTAGCGAACTAGAGAACTACTTTATGGATTTAGATCGGGCTTTTTTCTATAATTTTCTTGAACATTCCAGTTGATTTCGTAACTTCTCTTATCACGCTAAGAATCATAGTTGGATTGCAGTACTGATTTATTTGTGCGAATCCGAGGCAGAGGTTGCATGCCGAGGGGAGATGGAAGCGTGACGTCAGGAGGCTCTCCTCACTGTCCTGTTTCACTACTACACGAGCGGAGCCACGGGGGAGGGCTAGTACTTATTAAATCTCATCTTTCTACTGTAAAATGTACAAAACAAAGTACGAAGTCAGAAGCATAGAAATTATAATAACGAAACAAATAATAATGAATAATAATAATAATAATAAAAATAATGCAGATACCATAGGTATTGTGGAAATGTGTCACTTGTGTGGTGAAATACACAAATCCAACATCTCAATTGGGACAATAGTAACGTGATTCCTTGTGAATTGTCTGCTGCACATGTGCGACTGACATGAGTGTCACTTTCAGATCACTTTGGATTTCATTGTCCATTTCAGTTTAGCTGCCAGAAGACAGTTTCACTTTGTCATCACTGCTCATTTCACTGTCAAGAGCATGCAACACCTGGGCTGCTGGAAAACGTTCCTTACGAGACGCCATTATGAGGTTATGAGAGGATGTGTCTTCACTGTTCCTTGGGTAACACTCGGGCCTGACACTTACAGAAGACACACCCATGTCATTTCCCGAGCAATGGTCGGCACTAACGCTGCTGGTGCTTTCACAGCTCGAGTAAACCTCGGGTCTAACGCTTATGTGAGATGAATCTATAGAGTTGCCCGAGTGATGCTTGGGACTAACACTGAGGAGGTTAAAATGGCGAAAATAATTTTGAGTCATTTCCGACACCATTTTGCTTTGTCATCGATTCGGCTGTTTTGGGAGCCCATCATAAGGATTCGGTTCCTGGCATAGAGGTCGTGACTTATGGAGTCAGTTATGCAACCTCTGAGGCATCCATTTCCTTTCTGAGATTTGTGGATAGAAACTCTCCTTTGTCAGTGTATCTCTCTGTAAAAGTGTGAGGAAACACCTCAAAATGTGATCATTTAAAAGCACTCTGCCTTGTTTGTGTTTAATTCTTTGCAAGCACCGTCCTTATAATAAAAAGAAAAAAGGCACTTGTTCACTTACCAGCTTGTTCCCTGGGTGCTCACGTGGAGCGGCCATTTGTTGTCAGGCTTGGAGTGGACATGGTGACGCGTGTGTTCATTCCAAGGGCCCTCAGGTGTAGACACATACCTCTTACCCACCGTGCTTCACTCTTACCCGCCGTGCTTCAACCCAGTGTTCTTCTGGTGTTTGGGAATTATGGTGCTGCAAAGTAATTGGCATATGACGGACGGCGGTCGCAGGTATACGAACCAGAAGTGATGTGGAGGAATGACAATGTGCGCTGCAATCTGCAGAGACATCGTTAGGCAACAGGCGTATGACCAGGGACAGAGAGAGACTTAGGTCAGGTGATGATTTTATCACTAGCCAATGAAAGTTCAGTTCAGACCAGGAGAAGCTGAATACGCGGAGAATTAAGGAGGCTGCAGAGTGATTTACTGGTAGGGGAACACACCATTATTCCAATTTGTCTGTTTTTTGTTTGGATAGTGAGAGAGAAAGCAGGCTAAGCATTCTTTTAGCTTTAAGGGCTGATTCCTTGGACCTCGTTCAAAAAGGGATTGATTTTTTTTTTTCTTTGGAAGATTTTTCAAGGTGTGTGTCATGAGGTGAATATAATTTATTTTAAACATTTTTTTCATTTGTTTTTCATTTTCATTAATTATTGTAGTGCTTGTGTGCATATTTTCTCTATGAGAAGTCAAGCAAAAATGACACCTTTTATTGTCTAGCTAAAAAGATTACAATATGCGAGCTTTCGAGGCAACTCAGGTCCCCTTCTGATAGTCATTTTGCTTGACTTCTCATTACATCCATAATGGCTAACACGGTACAACACCCAATATTTTCTCTATGGAACATTTATTTTATTAATAAATACACCTTTTTACTTGTTATATCAGCTGTGTCTGCCTCTCTCATTGTCCCACTGGTTCTCTGTCCCGATTGTTCTTGTTCCCGAGTTCTTGCTAGACCCTACAGTGACACCGAGGTATGACAAAAAGTTTTAGTGATCTTTTTGTTCTAATATTGTGAATTCATTTTTAGATTTGGCTCCAATGATAATATATCTTTATCTTTATAGTCATGACTTTTCCTGGTCCAACTCCTTTCTAAAGCTGCTAGCGCTCCACCCTCTAGCGGGACAGTTTACTACAGAATTGGGTTTTCACTATTGACCTTTGCTTTTTAGTAAGTGCTGACCATCTCTCTGGGCCATGGAGTCAGTCCATTCTAATCTCATGAAGTTTATCTCTCACTCCCGTCCTCATTCTCTCTCTCTGTGATAATACAACAACAACATTTATTTCTATAGCACATTTTCATACAAATGATGTAGCTCAAAGTGCTTTACAGGATGAAGAAAGAGATAAAAAGACAAAATATAAGAGCAAAATTAGAATAAAAGTAAGGTCCGAAGGCCAAGAGGACAGAAAAAACAAAGAAAAACTCCAGACAGCTGGAGAAAAAAAAAAAAAATCTGCTGGGGTTCCAGGCCACAAGACCACCCAGCCCCCTCTAGGCAGTCTACCTAGCATAAATGACCCCAATCAGTCCTCATGGATTTCAGGCTTCACATGGAAGAATTAGATGATGATGGTCATGTGGATCTCTGGCCTTCAATCCGTCAATACAGGGACAGTATGGTGCTTTGATCAGGTGGTGGTGATGCAGATTGAAAACCGGAAAAAGAACACCAGAGAAAGTAGAGGGGTTAGTATGGCATGTGGAGCCATGATAAAAACGATAATTAAATGCATATACAGAATATCAGGGTTACACTAAAATGAAGCTCTGAGAAAGCCATGTTAAAATAATGAGTTTTTAGCAGTTTTTTAAGGTGCTCCACTGTATTAGCCCGGTGAATTTCTATCGGTCAGCTATTCCAGATTTTAGGTGCATAACAGCAGAAGGCCGACTCACCACTTCTTTTAAGTTTAGCTCTTGGAATTCTAAGCAGACACTCATTTGGAGATGTAAAGGTATGATTTGTAGTGTAAGGTGTGAGCCATTCTGAAATATAGGAAGGAGCAGATTATTTAAGGCTTTGTAAACCATAAGCAGTATATTCAAGTCAATTCTAACTGACACGAGTAACAAATGTAGTGACATCAGAACTGGAGAGATGTGCTTGAATTTTTTTTTCCTAGTTAGGATTCTGGCAGCTGCATTCTACACACATTGCAATCGACTGATGTCTTTTTATGGGTAATCCTGAGAGGATAATAGACAAGGAACCTCCCCAAAGATGTGCTCAGAAGCATTGCAAAATATATTCTGACCAACAACAGAACTCCAGGTTAATAGACAGCCCACAGTTCAATAATACGAGTGAAGGTGGCACATATTATATAAACGTCTAGACCTTAAAATGTAGATTAGGGCTTGGGACGCTAAGCTATTTTGGGGTGAATGGGACTCTCCAAGTCTTTTATGGATTGATCTGCTAGTGCACCCTAAGCTATGACACAGAGGACCGCTGCCACCTAGTGACTGGAGGAAATAAACACCCTCTGGAGACAGTCCTTCCCTGTCCTCCAGTTCTATTCTGGCCAGGGATGGTGCTACACATATGTCTGGTGGGGACGCCTGTCCATTCATCTGATTCTTCCTGCCCGGGTAAGGAACCATCTTCACTACTGGCTGGGATGTCCATCTATCCATTTGGGGAGCCTTGTCCGGGTATGACATCTTTCCGTTTCTTGGGCAGGATGCCTTTCTATCCCCATGGGGCCTCCCGTCCTGGCAAGGTATCTTCCCATTTTCTTGTCAGGATGCCCATACATCCCATGTGCCACCTGCAAAGCTAATGTATGGTGAGTGTACTGGTGCAATAATGGCTGCCGTTGCATCGTCCAGGTGGATGCTGCACATTGGTGGTGCTTGAAGTGGTACCTGTCTGTCTTAGCGGTTTAACTAGTGAGAATATCTCTCTATAAATGTAATTATTTATTTATTATTATTATTTGTCTCCTCTCCTGAAGACTGAAGTCACATTTGTAATTTTCTAGTTCTCCAGTACTTCTCCTTTCTGAAGTGACTGCTACAAATGCCCTGATTATAATTCAGTCAATCAAGATGTACAAAGTATAAACATATAAAAGTTAAGCAATGTTCATTCAAATATGCTTTAGGATGCAGGTGACAATTTCTTTAGCGTAAAGGGGGATCGGGAGATGAAACATAAGTCAGAAACCAAGTAAGAGTTTGTATCCAGAAAATCCATTCATACCAAAGCCTAAACAAAAAACTAAAATTCATACTGGGGACACAAAGCAAGAGCCTTATTACCGTAAATGAAAAGAAAATAAAGCAAAGTGCACACCACAAGTATTTTGGTTTTTATTTGAAATCTTGATGATAACCGTAACCATGAAAACCAAATAATGCAAAGCTCACAAAATGGTGAAGTCCTACAAAATCAAGATGGCATAAAAAAAATATATTACAAATATTTCTTGAAAGAGTGTCATTATACTCAACATGACTAGAGTTGAACGAAACAATGTAAAATCCAAATGAGAAGGCAAAATGAGGTCAGAAAATCGAAATTCCAAACTCTCTCCAACATCTCCCACTGGAGGCCTTGACCTGTGGCAATGAAAGAAAGAAAGAAAGAAAGAAAGAAAGAAAGAAAGAAAGAAAGAAAGAAAGAAAGAAAGAAAGAAAGAAACAAAGAAAGAAAGAAAAATTCCAAGCTCCTGACTTTTGCTTCTAAAATTTATATTATGATTTATTGGGTTATGGTTTTGTTTAGATGAGCGATAGGACGGACGCTAGGTTTCAATTTTCTGGATTGTTTCACATTTCAATTAACTTAAATACCCTGTTCCTGTGCAAAGCTTACCACCTGCAGGGTGTCCTCCATGTATAAGGGACTGTAACACCGTAAATGTGCCTTTCTAGAATAGTAGAGATGATGTCCTCACTGGCCTCCTTTTCCATCTCCCTGTCCTTAAATTGCCTGGGGGCTGGCAGTTGGATGCACTTGTACAGTATGCTGAGTTACCTTCAGTCTGCCATTAAGATGGAGTGTTGACTGCTCTCATCTCACACCACACTAGTTCTCTTTTATTTGATAAACTGCTAACCTGGGCTATCTGTTATATGGTGAACTTCTCACTCCCGTTCACTCTTGTTCATGCCCACATTTGACTTATTTAACCACACTTCCACCCTGTTGCCGAGTATAATGTTGTGATGATGTTATGTTTGTCACACACGTGCGACTAGGAGGGAGCTGAGTGGGCCAAGTGAAGGGAATTACACACCAGGCCAGGGGGTGGCAGGGTGTGCTAAACCTACTTCTGCTATCTCTGCAGGCCAGATATGGGAAAACCTACCTGATTTATCATCAACAACGTCACTTCTGATTACGGCACCATAAAAGACATCGCTTCCAGTTCTGGCCACAGATGGCATCCCTTCCGGGTTTGGCCTTTAAAGCCGCCATCATATCACTGCTTGAGCAGTTCAGTTTTGATACTCAACAAGAACACATCATCTATACCCTTTTGCAGCCAGGGACAATATATGGGTGGCTTCCCCATACCTTTTTCATATATTGAGACTGATTCTTTTAAATGCTGTATACGTGCTCCACAGAGACAACTCCCACTTGGACAAAGCCAGCACCTCAGTCTGGATCATACTTTTTGTTTGTAAGGCTAAGGGGATGCGTGTCAGAAATGGTGGTGTGTAACACTGGGATCACCTCAGGGAACTGTCCTGTCTTCCTTTCTGTTTGCCATCAACACACCAGACATCCAGTACAATACCAGTGCTTGCCATCTACAGGAATTTTCAGGTGACTTGTCCATTGTAGGCTGCATTCATAATGGAGATGAGTCAAACTACGGGAAGGTTGTGGAGGACTTTGTCTTGTGGTGCAGGGATAACAATCTGCAACTCAACATCAGTAAAACAGAAGAGCTGGTGGTGGACTTCCTGCATACCAAGGAGCCTCTGAGATTTGTCTTCATTTGGGAAAGGGGGGCATGGAAGAGGTGCAAAGCTACAAGTACCTGGGGGTCCACATGAACAACAAACTGGACTGGCCAGACAAGACACTGTGGCACCATACAAGAAGGACCAGAGCAGACTGGGCTTGCTGAGGAGACTCAAGTCATTTGATGTATGCAGTAAGCTGCTGGAAATGTTTTACCAGTCCATAGTAGCCAGTGTGGTGTTCTACGCTGTAGTCTCCTTGGAAAACAACTTGAGCTCAAAAGATACGCAATGTCTGGACAAACATATCAGAAAAGCCTGCCCCACCACAGGGCCAACTCTGTACACTCCTGTGGAAAAGAGGATGACAGCAAAATTAGATGCCAGCATGAAAAATGCCCTGTATCCCCTTCTGGAGGTGCTGTCTTGGAACATTTTTAGCTGAAAGTTCATTCCACCATGGGGTGCTAAGAAGCATCCCTGGAGGTCTTTTCTGCCCACTGCTTTCAGACGTTGAAATGGTAAGAGCTCGGGATGGGGAAGCAGTGCCACCTGACAGACGCAAGTGAGAAGCACTGGGATTGTTTTTTGTCCTTGATGGGCAGGTCAAATGAACTGTCCCAACTGCCCCAGTTATTAAAGTCGTCCCAGTGAAGGCAGTTAGGTGTCCACTGGGTTTAAACTGATATGTCAATTCCCTTCTCTGTACGCAGAAAAAAAAGAGAAAGACATAAAATATTGAGCGGAGGTTTCAATTGAATTATTCAGGATGCCTGTGCAGTGCCTGTAGGGGGCACTGTGACCCCCCTCATTGAAATGTGCCAATTAGCATGTGATCGCACAGGTGCTTGCATGCCAGGCTGTCATTAATTACATTACCTGTTCAATTACCTCGGACACGTGTGTATTCCTCTTCAGTTCTTCTCCCCACATGCAGCTGATTTGTACGCACGCCTGCTAATTGATTCAACAGGTCCGCGCCGTCTTTTGCATTACAAACAGTACTTGAGCATTGAAACATTTAAGGCTTTCACATCTCAATCAGCTCTGATATGCGATTCATTGAATTCTCTTGAAATTGGCAGACGAAAGGAATACAGAATGAGTTGGGTTTGATTAGATGAGAACATTTTGCAGGGTCGTCCGCTTCATCATCTCTCAGAAACACGACAAGCACAGTGATGATTTACTGCTCAGAGAGAATGGAGAAGAGAAGAAATTTGATGTCCGTGCTTTCATCCATTTTCTGAATCCACTTCATCTAGTGGGGAGTCTGGACCAATCCTGACAGCATTCAGTGTAAGGCAGGAATCACAGTCGGTGGGGCTCAACGGATGTGAGCAACACTGGAGCAGCACAAGGAGCAGAGCTGTCTCCTTTACTCTTCACTCTGTACACCTCTGGCGATAAATGAATCACCAGGTGATGTCACCTGAAGAAACTCTCAGATGATTCTGCACTAATGGGGTGTATTGATAAAGGAGAGGAGAGGAGTCAGGGGGAGAAGTTTGAGAATTTTTTGCAGCTCAACATCAGCAAAACCAAAGAACTGCTTATTGACTTTAACGCACGCCTCTGTGTCCAGTCACTGTTCAAGGAGTGCTTGGGGGTCCACATTAATGACAGTTAGGACTGGTCTCGTAATGCAGAGGAACTAAATAAGAATAGGCAGAGCAAGCTCTTCTTTCTTAGGAGACTGCTTTACTTTAATGTGAAAAATGACATCCTTGACATCTTCTACAACTCTGTGATGGTCAGTGTGGTGTGCTGAGCTGGTAACATCACTTCAAGAGAGGCTCACCGAATGAACAAGCTAACTAAAAGGGCAGGTTCAGTTATGAGACACACTCTGGACCCCCTGGAGGTCATAGCAAAGGAGAGAACTATTCTATTATATAGTATCTATCTATCTATCTATCTATCTTAGTGCCTTTCGTATCTATCTATCTATCTTATAGTGTCTTTCATATCTACATATCTATCTATCTATCTATTATTTAGTGTCTTTCATATCTATCTATCTATCTATCTATCTATCTATTATATAGTGCCTTTCACATCTATCTGTCTATCTATTATTGAGTGCTTTACTATCTCTCTATCTCACTCTGTAAAGGGTGCCAGTCCATAATGTGGCACACTTGATTATTTGTGCACGCCAATCAACCAACCATTTTGTGTCCTCAGTCAACCTAACTGGAACATTTTATGTGAAATCTCAGCAGACATGGAGAGAACATACAAACTCCACACAGTGATAGGGTCAAAAGTAAAACAAAGTCACCTGGCATAACAATAGGCAGTGTGAACAAGCTGGGGAGTCCACCGGGACTGCATGCTTGATATTTCACAGGGCTTTATATTTGTATTCCCCCTTTTTACCAGGCATGGAGCCCAGTTGTTCCCACAGTTGCTCATTTTGATATGGCTGGTCATTCTCCCCACTGGACAGCTCTGACTCAACAGATTCCTCTCCACACCTCAGTACACACCACATAAGGCTCATTCCCTATTATAAAGAGTCTTGTTGAGGTGTGAAGAAGGAGATGCTGGAGGTGTTCGTTATGTCTTCCTGAAGGATCTTGGTTTGTTAGTAGACTCATTATTATCTACATCACGATAGTGATAGAAATGATCAAGAAGGGTAATATAACAATAGGTGTGGAGTACAAGCTGAAGGAAGCTTTGATGAACGTTATAATGCACCAGCAAGACCTCACCTGGATGAGTGAGTGCAGTTTTGGTCTCCATATTACAACAAGTAGGAAAACGGGCACATGGAGTAACATTCAGGTACAATTGGAGATGTAGTTAGCAGGTCATAAAGTTAAGACATTTTTACATTTCCTAGTCATTTAAAGAGCTGGTTATCACAATTCTTTTCATTACATATTTTTGTAACAGGGAGTCATAATCCAAAATATCAGCAATAATAGAATGTAGTAGCATTCTCGTAGCGTGTCTAAAATATGTTTTTTAAATACCATTTTCTATTATTATGTGGCTGAAATTGCTTTCTTAGACAGCAGATTCCACCTCATCATGTTAAGATTCATATGCTGTTAACATGGAGGGTCTTATTATATACTAATTATAGTTCAGATTTCTTAAACATATCATTTTTCAGAGAAGCACCCACTTGTAATTGTCACACACGTGCACCTTGGGGAGAGCTTTAAGTTTCTGGTGGTGGTAATTCCTCGCTGATCCTCAGGGTGGTACTGTACACTGATCCCTCTTCTCTTCTTCCCTCTGCAGCAGAAATGACTGACAACCTTGTCACCTCTGACCTCACTTCCGGTGTCTGTCCACCTGGACCCACCTCTTCCTGTCTGGCCTGTATTGAACTGGACATGTTGCCATCTTGGACAGTCTAATCTCAGACTGATGTCTCCAGAGACTTCACTTCACCGAAAAGCTTTAATTATTTTTGCATTTACAATGTTCAGGGTGGTGGTATTGCCCCAAACCTTTATCTTGTTTTTGTCCTCTTTTCACATCTCATCTAAAAAGTCCATCCATCCATTATCCAACCCGCTATATCCTAACTACAGGGTCACGGGGATCTGCTAGAGCAAGGCAGGAATAAACCCTGGGCAGGGCACACACACTAGGGACAATTTAAGATCGCCAATACACCTAACCTGCACGTCTTTGGACTGTGGGAGGAAACCCACGCAGACACTGGGACAACATGCAAACTCCATGCAGGGAGGACCCGAGAAGCGAACCCAGGTTTCCTTACTGCGAGGCAGCAGCGCTACCACTGCGCCACCGTGCCGCCTCCTGCTAAAGTCTCAAGATAAAATTGTTTGCTACATCATAGATTAGAGATCATTGTGACACATTGCAAATAAATTGCAATGTCAGAGACATACTGAATCATTAACATCTTTAAATATAATATGATAGATACCATGGCTGTCCGTTTGTCTGTCCAGGATTTTAAATTACCTGCAGCTCGTAAACCGTTTGGTCTATTGACCTGAAATTTGATATACGTATACTACATGACGGCTACTATCTGCTTTCGGGGTGATGATTGACCTCCAAGGTTATTCCTCTTTTTATTTTTATTTGATTTTATTGTAGAATCAACTCTCGGCAGCCCGTGTGGCGCACGCATATGGGTGTCGTTCTCCACCTTCGCTATCACTTGCCCTTCCTCTTCATATCTTAAATCATTCTTGAGGCCGATTGAAGACTTAAGGCCCAGCTTAAGTGAAAAGTTAAGAAAAACGTACTAAGTAATTGCAACACAAACAACGTGAAAAGATGCCGACAAAAGAAGAGAATAAGCGGGCCGCTAGGGTGGAGAAAAGAAGAGCTGCTCACGAGGCAGGAAGCGTATCAACCTCTGAGCAAACGAATGCTAAACGTACAGAGAAAGAGGATGAAAGCGATGAATGCTCAAGTCGAGTGTATTCACTGCACGTTATTGTGCAGTGCGGGGTTACTGGTCCTTAGATAATGCAGCCGTGAGCACACGTTCAGTTACTGAAGCATAAAGTGTCACCGAGCCATTGTTCATACATTTCTACATAAGTTACTTCAAGGAGCAGGAGGAGCAGGCTACAGTGGCGGAGCTTCAAACAAGAATTCACGTGGCCACAGACACAAGCATAGGATGGGGTGGTGGCTGAAGTCAATCTGTTAGCATGTAATGAGACCGACTGTTTCATTCTTGAGGTTAGGAGCACACGCTGATACAGCGCATTGTCGCACCCACCACATGACAAATCAACTCAGGATCCCCAGATTAGGACCCGAGTGCAGCCATGCAATGGGTGTCACCTCAGCACCACACTAGTTCAGTGTGAGGTTTTTTATGATGGCTGGAGTACCAATTCTGCCACCAACACCCAGGTTTTACCCTGCGGGTTTGATAAATAAATAAACAGTACCATTACTACCATATTGACTAAATAAAGAATATTATTAGTGAATTCAGCAAATAAATGCACATTGAACATCAAACTTTCCTTATATGATAACATTCAGCTATCCAATCCCACCTACGTCTGGCTCCACCTCCTACATCTGACTCCACCCCATCCTGTATCCACAGTATGCACGGCTGCAGGTGTTTCGCAGTTTTAAAACCTGCAGCAGCTATCAAACAAGGAAAAGGAAAAATATTCTAAAAATATACAAGCTGAAGTACTGCGGTGGGCTGGCACCCTGCCCAGAGTTTCTTTCCTGCCTTGTGCCCTGTGTTGGCCGGGATTGGCTCCAGCAGACTCCTGTGACCCTGTAGTTAGGATATAGCGGGTTGGATGATGGATGGATTGACAAGCTGAAGTAACCTTCCTTAAGGTAAAATTGAAACAGTAATCCAAATTGAGGTGGCACAGAATGTTTCTCTGCTTTAAGATAGACGAGTTCACAAGTTCACTATGATTTTCAATGAATGTGACAGGTGTCCGGTCACACTTACAGGTAATCTAACTTAGACACTGTTAAAATGTCCGACTACGCCATCCAGTTTTATTAAGAGACTCTTAATGTACAGATAATAATCTTGAGATGTACAGATAATAGCGTACTGGGTTCTTTAAATTGGGCTGTGAATAAACACACAATGAAAGACACGGCAGCAATTTTAGGAAAAGCAACAGTAACCTGACAATATCAAGTACACCAAGAAGATAAAAGAGCACAAGAACCTCTAAAAATATCAGGAGTTAACAAGCACTCGTTTTAACAAAAAAAGCACACAGTCCACACTCTAAAAGTGGTGTGGCATCCGGCCTGCGCACCGTGTTACCACACAATTAACTGTCCACGGATACACTCTATTCACCAGATGCTTGTTCCCCAACAGAAGTTTTGCAGAATTGTTTGAATCCCTGTCAGTGTCTCTTCCTCTTTCTTTCTTTCTTTTCCAATTCTGGGCTCCTTGGGTTGCTATGATGACCTCAGCGTGCCTCGCTTCTTGTCCGCCATCTTTGCTCGGTCCTTTCGCGAGTCCTCCCTCTCTTGCTGGACCCACAATTGCCGTCTCTTCCACCGTGGAGGTCAGTGTCGCCGTCCGTGTGTCTCACGTCTTGCCAGTCATGTACCCTTGTCTGCCTGTGAGCCCCTGTGCTCTGTGTGAGTGGTCTTAGCAGTGTTCTCAGTGGATCGTCCTTCACTGCACCACCCACTGCACAGAAGTATATATCTGCTTCAGTCCCTGTCTAGATTAACATGATGATCAGTCAAACAATGGTACGTACCAATTTCTTGGGCTTGACATACGAGGGACGGTCAAAAAGTTTCTGCACTTTTATATTTTCATTGGAAATAGTGAGGGTGGGAATAGTAATTGGTCGTGTCTGAGAGTGTCATGTGACTGGGAACATTGCATCGCAAAGGAAGGTGACTATGTAGAAAAGTGGTGTAATTTGTTTTTGAAATTCTTAATAAATAAGAGTAAAAAAAAAAGTACGGAAATTTTTTGAATGCCCCTCGTATAATGTAAACACGGGTTAAACAAAAAGTATTGTTGCCAACTACCAAGGAGTACACCTATAATCATATCTTATCATGCTGCTGTCGTATCCAGGTAAGAGCGGCGTCAGTAGGATCCTTAAGATCTTCTTCGGTACATGTAGGGCCTTGGGAACATTCATGGAGAATGTGGTCCATTGTTTGGGTGGGCTCACCACAGGGACATTCAGCGCTTGTTGTGAGGCCCCATCTAAACAGGTTGTCCCTTGTTTTGCCCACCTTTGACCTAGCTTGGTTAAGCGCGACCCAGTCTTTCCTAGAGAGGGATGTTCCACTGGGTAGATGCTCTTGAGGTGTAGGAGGAGCTTCATTGGGAGAGCTATAGTCGGTCTCTCGCCACCTCTCGAGTCTATGTTTTGTGGACTGCTTTGGATTAAGGGGTTCCACTGTGGCGAAGCTCCGATGTACACCTATAATGATTAGAACTCAATGTCCTCAGACGTTTAAATTTTTAAGCCATGTAAATCGAAACATTTTCTAAGGAAGCAGGCAGTTCTGTGATCACAATACTGTATTGAGCGCATGTTTAAGCCATTCAGACTTAAAAGCAAGTGACTCTTTTGCAAGACGCGTAAATATCTGTGTCCTGTAGACAGCCATCACAATAACCTGCAACACAATTACTCAAGAAATTTGCCTTTCCACTGATCACCCCAGTCCCATCAATGGGGCCTATTGCCCCTTCATCTACTGGCTTTTACATTTAATTTTTACAAGTTTCTTTGGCTAAGAGGGAAAAAAAACACCCAGTGTACAAAATGTTCCTCTCTGACATGAAATTTCAAAGTTGTGTGCTGTTTTCAACATATCTCAGTGCAAATTGAACCATCCTGAAAACATTCCTTGAAGAATAAGGATGCCAGTTTTAAACAAAATTGGTTCAATGTGAGATGAGTTGTTGCTTGTGGACAGTGTAAGGACGCTAGGGGTCGCTGTCGCCCCTTTAACCCCAACAGACAGAAGCTCAGGACACAAGGTAAAAGCACTCAGAAGTATTTTAATTCTTCTTCTTTTAAGCAGTGCCTCCAAAGCACCCCAGCCACAATAAACAGGCAAGTGAATACACAATAATAATAATAATAATAATAATAATAATAACAATAATAATAAAATATTCTCTCCTCCACACCTCTCAGCAAGCTCTGTCCTATACCTCCCGACTCCGGCTCACTTGCTGGGTCTCCAGCAGTCCTTTAAATCGTCCTTGACCCGGAAGTGCTTCTGTTCTTCCTCCCACATGAATGCCAGCACTTCTGGGTCAGATGGAGAATCCTAATTCTTTAATCAGCCCGGAACTACTTTGGGGCTTCCGTCCTCATGACTTCATACTACTTCAGCATGACTCCCCTTTCACAGCTCCCCCTGGCGGCACCCAACAGGAATGAGAAACTGGACTCCAAGTCCCAGGATGCCCTGCAGGAATCCGGGGCACCGCTACACACCAGGGGAGCTGCCATCTAGCGTTTTGGGGGAGGCAGTGTCCTGTAAAAGCTGCCTTCCCCCATCCTTCCATCTCAAGGGAGTCCCAGCCGAGATGAGCTGCCAGCCGTTTGCCATAACAGACAAAAAGGCAGAAAGACATTCCTGGCTATTGCAGTAGGTGCTTTTTGTATTCTGTGTAAATGTGGCTAAAAAGGCATAGAGAAAATCCAAGGGAGGGAGACTTTGATTCATTGTGAGACTGAGAGGTCCGAGCTATGAAGAGAGAATGAAGGAGCAAATGGAGATTAAGAAATGTCGTGAATAAAGGAATTAGCACAGTGGATAACAGATGTCACTTAAAAATTAATTCTTTAACGGGAACACACGGACACTGTGTTTGGAAACTGACATTGGAAACTTGTCAAGGGCAGAATTTGCACAATTGTTAGATTTCTTTGTTTTTCTTATGCAAAAAATAAAAAAATAGACACACATGGAATAAATGACCAACTAAAGTGTTGGAGAGCAGGACCTTCAAACCTCGACTTGATGATATTTTGCTGTTCACTTCACAAGTGTTCTAAGGTTATGATGTTGTGATTCTGCAGTAGTTGGGATGTATAAGCAATAGGGGAGGGAGTGATGGATGCAAATGTTAAAAGTCAACCTTGACTTGATTGTATGAAATGTTATATGGGTTTTAATAAATGCAATAAAGTTAAAATTCATTCTAAAAACTGCACAAAGTTTAGGAAAACTTGCCTCTAGGTGTGTAGGGAAAGCAGTGTGGATGCTAGAGGAAGACAAATGAAGATACATTTTAAAATGAATTGTTTCCAAAATGTAGACACTGAAAATGGGAAAAGAAGTGAGCAGGACAGCAACATCAAAATTCTCCCTTGCGAAGAGGTTTAAATGAATTGATGAACATTTGTGCTACTGTGACTGCTGTGTGTAGTGATTAGGAGTCCCAAAATACAGCAAAATAGATATGAGGCCTCCTAAAAGAACCATCAAGGCAGGGCCTTAACTTAACCAGCCTGCCCAAGGAGAGTCACCCAAAATCCAGCTATGCTCAAAACTGCTACCTGCAGGCTTTCGGCCTAGCCAAGTCCAGAAATGGGAAGCTGGCAAAATAATAAGAAATGTCCCAAAATAGAGAAAAAGCCTGTCCTAGAAGAGGGATAACCATAAACCTTCAACTTGAATGTAAAGGACAAGCAAGAAAACTTTATAAAGATGTGATTTAGCAGAAAAGAAAGAAGACAAAGGACAAAAATAGGCAAAAGGAATGATATAAAAGGCAATCCTAAACAAACAAACCCCAATCTTCAAATCAGATCTTATTCAAAAAGCGGACGCCATCAGTATACACCAGGGTTCAATTTTAAGATTAGGCACCCTGGTGTACCTGGCCTTACCCCCTTGAACCTTAAGTTCAGGGTTTGTAGTAGGGGCTTTTTGAACAAGACCCCACAAATCAAGAAAACAAAATCCAAGAACCAAAGTAAAATGAGCAAAGAAATAGCAAAACTCACAAAGGTCCCTCACAATAAAATGAAGTTTAGCTTCTTTTAATAGCCAGAGGGAGGGCTCAAAAGGAGTGATGACATCACTGTGGCCCCGCCTCCCTACACTCCTCCCACAGACACAAGGAAACATATGGACCTTTAAAGGCATAGTACATAATAACAGAAATAACATACAACTATGATAAGTAATAATTCAGAATTGACAAAAACCAGCAATGAAAATTACATAAATACACAACACTAGGGATTTTGCAGTGAAACACCTAAAAGTTCACTTAATCTAATCTAACCCCTGCAGATTTTGTTTTCATTCTGGAGTTTTTTTTTGTTTGCATGTTCTGTCCTCCCTGGCCATCAGACCTTACTTTTATTCTTTGTTAATTAGTATTGCCTAATTTTATTTTTATATTTTGTGTGTTTCCTCTTTCTTCAAACTGTAAAGCACTTTGAGTTACATAATTTGTATGAAAATGTGTTATAGAAATAAATGTTTTTGTTGTAATCTAACTCATTGATTTATTGATATTAATATACTATCACATTAAGCTGTAACGATCAAAAAGTCAGAATATGACGGCACGTGATTATTTTAAAAGAGACAAAACGTCTAAGCATATAGCTGTGACGTGACCAAGTCTATGACAGATTTGTTCCTTTCCAACAGAGACATTATGTAGGCTCTGCTGAAGAAGAAGGGGCTGTTGCATCAAACGAGATTAAAGGACAGCCATACAAAAATCTAAATCCAGAACAAATACGGCTAAAATTAGTAACAACATCTGAGCTGAAGAGTTCTTTCCAAATTTAGCCAAGCTAGCTGCTGTTAGCCATACCTGTGAGCACAGCTGAATGTGAAAGGGGAATTTATGCCCTAAAAAGAATAAAAACCTGTTGGAAGACTCGCATGAGTCAGAGCGTGCTAAATAATCGGATGCCATCTTCTCGGGAGGGTCGACGTCCAATTAATGCCGATTATGAAAAGAAAGTTTCCGAAAGAAGGTTTAATGTATAAAGTGTTAAGCTTGGCAATCACTACGAGTGTTGAACAGTTTTTATTACTTAATGATTAAATAATACTGCCCACTTATCTTTTTCCTTTTTAAACCACTCTGCTGCTCTTTCATCCCACCCACCTAAAAAAAAAATTCCTGTGGAGAACAAGGAGTACTTGACATCAGAAAGAGAAGGTTAATGGCATTATCATTCCCACAACTCCATAAAACTTAATTATGACTATTGACCTTTCATGTAGCTTTATATGCTTGACGTAGCTCATTGGTGGTGGTCATTTTTAAAATTGGATTTAGGTTCACGTCTTCTTAGGAGGTCCTCGTTTGTTTTTTTGCTCTTGGGCCCATTAAGTTCTAATAGCACCACTGGCGGTGAGGCGGCATTGCTAACCACTGAGACACCATGTCACTCCAAATTTAACATGACACTCTCAGAATACTGAGAGACTGGCTTTTCATTATTTTGCCAGTTCGAGAGCATAGGCAGTTCAATTATATATTTATTCTTTTTTTTTTGATTGGCCAGAAAATGAAATGTAACCAAAAGTCAAGCTTAAATTAGTAACCAGCAATCCATAAGAACAAAAATCAGAATAACTATTGCAAGTTTGTAAAATCCTCCATAATAAAAGGATAAGTGTCTGTGTGTCCGTCTGTGTGTCTGTCTGTCAATTCGCTATTTTTCTGTCATTCGAAAATATGGCGCATCACTAACAATTTTAGCAATAAAATGCATTGAATTTGTCATTCCAACAGATGGTGCACCACAAACATTAGCACTGTATTTATTAATTCCATACTAAATGGCATATAACAGACACATATGCATTGCATGGTGCATTGCAAACATAACGCCAGGGTCTTTAGTTTTCAACACAGCTTACAGGTCACACAGCTAGTCCAACTGAACAAAAAGACAAGTGTCTGGGTGTCTGATTGTGTGTCCATCCATTTGCTATTTCTCTGTCATTTCAAAAGATGGCACATTACAAATATTTTTAGCAATAAAATGCATTGCATTTGCAATTCCAACAGATGGTGCATCACAAACATTAACACTGCTTTTACAAATCCCATACCAAATGGTTTATAAGAGAGACACTCGCATTGCATGGTGCATTGCAAGAATGTTAACGCTGAGGGTTATGTTGATTACACAATTTTAAGCCCATCTTACAGGTCACACAGCTAGTCCACCTTAACCAAAGGACAAGTGCCTGGGTGTCCATCCATTTGCTATTTCTCTGTGATTTCAAAAGATGGCACATTGCAAATATCTTTAGCAATAAATGCATTACATTTGTAATTCCAACAGATGGTGCATCACAAACATTAACACTGCTTTTACTTTTTACTGAGGCTAGGGATTTGCACTGGCAATCAGAAGGTTGCTGGTTTAAACCCCTTAAATGCCAAAAGTGGCTCTACTTCATTGGGCCTTTGAGCAAGGCCCTTAATCTGCAATTGCTCCATGCTGGGTATGACATTAATCTGCATCCAGTCCTACATGTAGGCCCTCCAACCTGCAGGGAAAACCTCGGGGTTGGTGGCAGGATTCGCACTCCAACCACCATAAAAATCCTCACACTGGTTGCATTCCATCTGAACTTGTGTGGTGCTGGGTCCCAATCTGGGATCCTGAGTTGGTTTGTCATGTGGTGAGTGCGGCAGTGCGCTGTATCAGCATGTGCTCCTAACTTCTACAAATCCCATCGCAAATGGCATATAACAGGGTCATTTGCATTGCATGATGCACTGCAAACATTAACACTGATGTCAACATTGATTACTTAGATTTCAAACCATGTTAGGCGGGTAGCACAGCTAGTAACCATTTAATACTACCAAACCACACAAACAGAGGTTTTTGTTTCAATCCAATCTCAGATGAAGAGCAATCTATTGCATTTTGTCGATGATGTCACTCATTATTGTTGTCCAAACTGTTTATTTTAGTGAGCTGCTCAAAAGCTGGCAGCACCCATAATGAAAATAAATTGATGTGGGGAAGATGAGATAGGATATTAACATCTTGGAAATGAACATAAAGAAAATTTAAAGAACAGAAATTAAAATGAAATAAAAAAAAAAATCAGACGTGGGCATCAATAGGCTTTGTGCCCTAGGAACCAAATTACCTGAACTATTCTATAACATTTTAATAGTTATTTAACAGTCTGATGCTGATCTTTCTGATCATAAAATAGATCAGTAGGATAGCAATTGATGAGAAGAATTCATAATTACAGAATTGCGGTATTTGTGGGTTCCTCTAGAGTGCCTCTTTTTCTTGCTCGATTTGACTCAAAAACTAATCACTACATCGTCATCTCATAACAGGCTTAAGTTTCGAGTTAGGTGTTTTTCTGTCCAGCCATTTTAGCTCTAAGCCATCCTCAAGAAACGGTGACACACAGACACACACACACTCATCATTGAGATATAATAATAATAATAATAATAATAATAAATTTTATTTATATAGCATCTTTCAATGTTTTTGGCATCAGGGGACCCTTAAAATGTTGAAATCAAAATGTTTGACGAATCTAAAGCTTTCGCTCTCCTCCCATAGATGATAGGTTATGGTGGTGGGAGGGTGCAAAGCAAAACGTTTAATTAAAGAAACTAGGGGGCTCGCCCACCCCTGGGTTTGGTTTACCGGATATACAGTTCAAAGAGATTGTTATTTTCATGGGAATTGTTACATATGCATTATTTTCACTTTTACTTTAAAACTTTTGTAAAAACAATACTGTACTTGTCCTTTATTTCTGGCCCCGGGCATGGTTAAATGTCTTTCTCGCAGGATGTATAATGCTGCTCGTGTTGTGAAGCGGGTGGGGAGCAGCTAAATGCACGCTAAGGAGAAGCGGTTGGATCATTTGCTGGCTTGTTCCTGCTGCTGGCGAGCTGTGTATTCTGCTTGTCGTGCTGCACGTCGATCATTTAAAAGCCTGTACAGCAGCTGTCCTTTTACCACTTCGAGTCTCTGCCGCTCGCATTGTGAATGGGGGGGAGAGAGGGGGTTTGGCTTAACACATGCTAAGGAGAAACATTCAGATCATCTGCTGGCTGCAGCTAGCGAGCTGTGTCTTCTGTTTGTTGCTTGTCATTGTTTTAAGAGCTGGGAGCACATGAAGCATGTCTGCCAAAAGCATTCCAACAACTGCTAGGTTAGATGTCCGTGAACCTGTTTTAAATGTTGTCTCACTGCCTTGTCTCGCGGAACGTCAAATTGTCTTCTGAGAAGATCACATCTCGTCTCCCTCCCAAGATTTTTTTTTTATAATAGAGAGATCAATTCTCCATGGGTGGCACAGTGGCGCAGTGGGTAGTGCTGCTGCCTCGCAGTAAGGAGACCCGGGTCCACCCTGCGTGGAGTTTTCATGTTCTCTCTGTATCTGCGTGGGTTTCCTCCGGGTACTCCGGTTTCCTCCCACAGTCCAAAGACATGCAGGTTAGGTGCATTGGCGATTCTAAATTGTCCCTAGTGTGTGCTTGGTGTGAGTGTCCTGCGGTGGGCTGGCACCCTGTCTGGGGATTTGTTCCTGCCTGTGTTGGCTGGGATTGGCTCCAGAAGACCCCCGTGACCCTGTGTTAGGATATAGCGGGTTGGAGAATGACTGACTGACTAATTCTCCATGATTCAAAATCCCAATAAGAAGGTAGAAAAGAAAACAACAAACCAGAAATATCATATTAAAATATGTGAAGATCTCGACTGTTACACTCAGCGTACTTATAAGGTGTGACAATAGAAAAACTGTGTGTGTGTATCTGTGCAGCAGTGGCCACCGTCACCTTCAGAGTAATCTCCTTACACAGCTCTGCATTTAGTTAGAAGAGGGTGCCATTGCTGAAAACATACCTGGAACTCCATTACTGGAATACTCTTGAGTTCCTTCTGGGAAATCAGTCATCTCATCTCGTATACCAACTGTCTAGAAACTTCTGAATACAGTACTTTCAGAAAATGACGTTTTTAGGTTGAGTGTGAAGCCCATTCTGCACCTCTTCTTTTATCTCGTCATCACCTAAAGAGTCATAATAAGATTTCCTCTGCCATTACTCAAAGGCAGTGCTGGGTAGAGTTGCCCAAATCCTGAAGTAAAACTACCGTTACTCTTAAAAGTTCACCAAAAGTAAAAAGCTTCATTCACAAATGATTACAAACAAATATTTAAAGGTAAAAAATATCAAGCCAAAAACCTACTCAAGCACTCTGGCTGAGGCTTTTAATGTACTGAAACAACCACAGTAAAATAAACACTTTAAAATAAGTGCAGTAAGACTTTATCATAAATGGAATCAACTTCTTCTTCTTCATCATCATCTTGTCACATTTCTATGTGGGGTCCATGTGCCTCATCAGCCTTCTCCAATCATCTCGGTCCTGCACCTCCTCCCCAGTCAGCCCCTTTTCCTTCAGATCTTCTTTTACTTTGTCTGTCCTCTGAAATGGCCAAACATGTGGTTAACTACAAAAATAAAATGACTCTTTTCAGTTGTGATGTATGTGTTTTACACAAGTCAACTACATTTTTAGCTGCTTGTAAATCTTTGCAAAATGATCGGCAGGATCGTCTGCATTTTAGACTAAATGAACTTTAAACAAAATGCTGCCTTTATCACTCAGCCCTCCTGAGATGGTAACTTAAAGGAATACACCGTCAGTTAGGTCAGGTTGGGGAGCATGCACTGGTACAGCATGTTGACACACCCACCACAAGATGAAACAGCTTGGGATCCCAGTTGGCAACCATTCAGGTAGACATGGCGTCCACTCCTACCCTTCGGAAATGACCCTCTTTCTGCTGCAGCCAGGTGTTACGTGAGTGTCCCCCCCTGGCCCAGCTACTCGGGTCCTCAACAATAAGCCAGATCACCCTCAGGGAATTGCGCCACATGGCCATAGTGTTGTAACTGACGCTCCCTCACAATGCAGGTAATGTGCCTCATTCGGGACTCTATGAGCAACTGCTCAGTCAACACAAAGTCAAACCAGCGGTGCTCAAGGATTCTCTAAAGAGACACAGAACTGAAGGAGTCCAGTCTTCATCTCAGGTCCCTGGATAGCGGCCATGTTTAGCAAGACAGGAAGCACCAGGACTCTAAAGACTTGGACCTTCGTCCTTAAGCCAATATATCGGGAGCGCCACACACCCCTTTCTAGTGACCTCATGACCTCACATGTTCTTCCAATCCGTCTACTGACTTCATAAGAAGAGTCACCAGAGACATGAGTGTCACTGCCAAGGTAAGTAAACCTCTCGACAAGGTCGACACTCTCTCGCAGACACACACACTGCTGACGGCCTTCAATGACCTTTAATGACCAATACACCATCCAAAAATGATATTTATTTTATCTGTTACTTACCCCACATTGTTTTTAGTGATGGCCGAGAAAAGCTTTTAATCTCATGTTTTCCTGGATAATGATGATTAGAGAATTCCCATGGCGATGGGCTTCAAAGGTGACTCACATTGATTAACATCAAATAATATCAAAATGTCCATGAAAAAAAAAAATCTCAAATCTCTCCCGGTGTTTAATCCACATGTTTGGTAGCCTATCGTGTAATCACTGAGTTCCAACTCATGCGTCTTTGCTAAAATATACTTAAATAAAGCCCTTCTGGAATATTCTGTCATGCCTGACAGTGAGGTGAATTCAAATGATAGTGAGCTTTTGAAATAAAGACCTGACTCCCCCTCATTCATTGATCAGATTGTGGCAAGCATCGAATTTAAAATTTTATCTGTTTCATTTAATGCAATTAGCAACGTCTATAATGTTCCATGATTAATGCTGCTGCTTATTGACGTGCAATTGAAGAAACAAGCAGAGCCGCGTGTCTCGGTAAGCTGGAGGTGGAGTTCATGTAAGCTAAAATGTCTGCCTGTTCTGGTGTTCAAAGATGACAACATGTGGTATAAAACTGTTCTTCTTTATTTCCAGTTGTAGCTGGGTGTTGAGTTTACGCAGATGTCAGTGTTCTTTACCTTTACTCAGCTGGCTTACCAATGGCCTCATATTGCCAAGCCAGTGACAGAATAGGAGTGCAGACCATCACTCTGACTCCAAAATAATTAGCCTAAATGCATACTTTTGTTTTTATGATAAGAATTTCAAGTTATTTTAATTTCTGAGTTAGTGTGACTTACTACTGTTTACAAACCTTAAGGTTATAGTCTCCTAGAAAACAATCCAACTCTGGATTAATAGGTAAGTTCAGAGGTGTAACAGATGGCTGGCAGCTCAACCCGGCCGAGACTCCCCTGAGATGGAAGGATGGGGGAAGGCAGCTTTTCTATGACACTGGCTCCCTTAAGGCACTAGATGACAGCTTCCCTGGAGTGCAGCAGTGCCCCGGATTCCGCAGGGCACTGTGGGACATGTAGTTTAATAGTACAACCCTGCTGGGTACTGTGAGTGCCACCAGGGGATGCTGCAAGAGAACCTAGGGAGTCATGTCTCACCCATAGCCCGGAAGTACTACCAAGTCACAGGGACGAAAGCCCAGAAGTACTTCCAGGTTGAAGAAAATTCAAGTTCTCCATCTGACCCGGAGGTGCTGGCAAGTTACATGGATGGAAGGACAAAAGCACTATTTAAAGGACTGTTGGGAACCCAGCAAGAGAGCCAGAGTCAGGTGGAGGTGGACAAAGCTTACTGGGAAGTGTGGAGGAGATAGAGAAAGAGAATTGTATTTATTGTTATTGTATTTACTTGTATTAGTGGTGACTGTGATGCTTAGGGAACTGTTTTGGGGAAGAAAAAGAATTAAAAATACTTCTCAGTGCTTTTACCTTACATCCTGCATGTCTGTCTGTTGGGTTTAAGGGGCAACAGTGACCCCTAGCATCCACAGAGGGTAAATGCTATTTAAATAGTGAGTGCTTCATACTAAAACCTCAGAGATATTAGCTGACCTAATGTGTGTTACATAAATCAGAACATTTGAGCAATAACAGAGCAATAACATGACAGATCAATTAAGGCAAATAGAGGAACCTGGCTAAATTACAAAGGTGGCGATGACTATAACATAGAGGGGTACACATTTTAGGAAGGATAGACAGAACAGAAAAGGAGGGGGTTGCTGTATATGTCAAACAGAATTTAAATGCAAGTATTTCTTAATTGGTCAATGAGCCCATCTTAGTGAGGACGTCTGGCTTTGTCTGGAAAGCATAAGGGAAAGATGCCTAATTTTAGGAGTTTGTTCTAAACACCCCAAAGTAGACAACAATTTTAACACACATCTTTTTAGTAATATTACAAAGGCAACTTCACAGGGAATGTTAGAGTCTTAAGGGAGTTTCACTACCCAAATATTAACTGGGATAACCTTGTAAATAGAGGAGTACAAGAGCAGGAGTTTTTAGAGGTAATAAGTGACTGGTTTTTAACATGGTATGTTAAAGCACCAACACGGGGTGAAGCCTGTCTGGATTTAGTATTTCATAATAATCAGGATAGGATTGAGGGTGTGGAGGTGATTGAACCTCTAAGGTAATAACATAATTCCCAGTGTTTTGGAAGAATACGAATGTAAAGACTAAAATTGTTAAGTTTAACTTTGGCAGGGCAAATTTTAAGCAAATGTGGCAAAGTCTAAGAAGGATGGACTGGGATAAGCTTTTAATGTGGAGACTGTTGAGGAGCAGTTGAACAGGTTTAAAAAATTTTCACATATAATGCAGGACAGATACATATCTAAATTTGGAATTAAAAACTCTGTTGTGGGTTAATAAAGACTTAAAAGAGAAGCTGCAAGGGAAAAACAGAAGAATCAGGTGTATAAGATCAGTAACTCCAATGTGAATCATAGACATATGAGAACATGAAGGTAACCATTATGAAAGATATTAGGGAGGTTGAAAGACAGATAGGGAGGAATAGAGCAGATAAGGTTAAGGAAGACCCTAAGAGATTATTTCTGTATTTTAGTAGTAAAAGAACAATCAAGGAAGAGGCAAAGTGTTTCAGGAAGAGTAAAGAGGAATTAAAAATTACAGACAGTAAATGAGCAGGTGCTTTAAATGATCATTTTTCTGACATCTTCACAAGTGAGGAAGTGGATAACCTCTCACCGGTAAAAGGGACTACTAGGGAGGTATTTGGAAATTGTAGAGGGAGAAGAGCTGCTTAGACTAAATAGGCTGAAATCAAACAAATCTCTAGACCAGATAATTGCTATCTTTGAGTTCTAAAGGAAGCTTGTAAGTACATATATACTGTAAACCCTTGATGTGTATTTTTACGAAGTCACTATGCACTGGGGAAGTTCTGAAGGACGGGAAAATGGCAAATAGTATCCCGCTATATGAAAAGGGGGATCAGGCAGATCCAAGCAACTATAGGCCAGTAAGCTTAATACACATAACAGAAAATTAATGGATGGAATAATTAAGCATAAGATTGAGCAGCACATGGCAAGGACAGGAGTTTTACTGAACATACAGCATGGGGTTAGAAGAGGAAGGTCCTGTTTTACTGACATGTTCTAGTTGACCTAATTTTAAAGTCAGAGTCTCGATCCACTGTACTAATTCTCTTCATAATTTTCAACACTTCAGTCATGTCTCCTTTTAATCTTCTTTTGCTTAAACTGTATAGGCTCAGCTCTTTAAATCTTTCCTCATAATTCAACCCCTGTAGGAACCTGGACCTTTTCTAGCGCTTCTATGTCCTTTTTGTAGCCTGGAAACCAAAACTGTACACAGTACCCAAGATGAGGCCTCACCAGTGTGTTATAAAGATTGAGCAGAACCTCCTTGGACTTGTACTCCACACATCAGGGTGCTGTATAACCTGACTTCTGAACACTGCCTGGCAGTCGAAAGCTTAGAGTCCACTATGACTCCTAAATCTTTCTTATAAGGTGCACTCTCGATTATCAGACCTCCCATTGTGAATTACATTAAACTATAAATATTCTATATTTAAATACAAATGACCCCCGAAATTCATGGGGGTCACATTCCTAGAGCATCCGCGAATTGTGAAAAACCGCAAATTTTGGATGTGGTCAAAAACATGCATATAAATGCCTATTTTATAGTTTGAACCCTAAATATGCCCCCAAAACACTTTAATTTCATTTCAAACTCAGCTTAATACATTACCCTAAAACAAAGAATGTAAAGGTAAACCCATATACTGTACAGTACTATACTGCTATGTCTCCTGCAGTACTAGAATGTAAAATACCGATGTTACCGCTAGATGTACTATAATTCATGCAAGTGCATTTTCTTTGGTATGTGCTCTCGTTTTCTTTGGTATAAGTAGGGTAAATACGTAATTATTTAATGTAATGTAATGTAATAATAATAATACTAACTTTTTACATTTATATAGCACTTTTCTCACTGCTCAAAGCTCATTACATGGAGTGGGGAGCCACTTCAAGCACCACCAATGTGCAGCATCCACCTGGATGATGCGATGGCAGCCATTTTTATTCCAGTACACTCACCACACTTTAGCTGTCAGGTGGTAAAGTGGTGAGAGAGAGAGAGAGAGAGATAGCCAATCAGAGACAGGGGTCGCTATACAGGTATGTACTGTAATTCATGCAAGTGCATTTTCTTTGGTATGTGCTGTCGTTTTCTTTGGTATAAGTAGGGTAAATACGTAATAATTTAATTTAATAAAAATACAGTAAAATGTATGGGTACTCACCGATAATGAATGATATTGATTGAAGATGATGATGATGATGAATTAACTGTGCAGTACAATGAAGGTACAGTATGTAATGAAGATAATGACTGCACAGCAAAGCAGAGGATTTACAGCTCCTCAGGTGGCTACTGAGGCATAACTTTTTAGTCAGTCAGTCATTTATTGTCTAACCCGCTATATCCTAACACAGGGTCACGGGGGTTTGCTGGAGCCAATCCCAGCCAGCACAGGGTGCAAGGCAGGAACAAATCCCAGGCTGGGTGCCAGCCCACCAAAGGTAACTTTTTAGTTCTCAGCAAATCCAGTAATTCAACCTTCTCCTGGACTGTTTAAAACTTTTTCTGGCACTTAGGTTCATAGCCAGAAGCCTTAGAAGGTGCAGGGAGTTTGGGTGGCATCTTAGGGCTTTAAGAAGAGCAAAACGAAAAACACGAGAACGCTCAGCGAAACACTCAAGATAGCTACACACGGTAAACTGTTATGATATGGGAATGCTGGCCTGCATCTGCTGTAGAAGTGTCACAGAGCAACAGGCAATCAGCAGCAAAGAGAAATGAACAACTCTCTAGGATTGGCTACTTTCACCATCACAAGCCGCCTTTTCCTCTACGGTTGCTTTGTGTTCTCTCTACAGTACAGTATTGCCACGAAAAAAGCCATAAACAAATTATGGAGGATATTTGCGGTTTCCGCTAACAATAATTAGTTAGGTTCAAAGGAAAAATCCACGAACGTCTGAGGCCACAAACTCTGAACCGCAACTTCGTAGGGGTCTACAGTACAATTAAAAATTCATAAGTTCTATTTCCTTTCTGGTACTACTTCGAGTGATCAGACATCAGTTTCGATTTGTATTACAGCCAGAAGATGAACCATAGTTGTAATAATGGAAACTAGGAAGTCAAATGCACTAAATAGCCAAAGCAAAATGCCCAACCAAAATCATCATCAAAAGGAGAAAGCACAGTACGAGTAATCCTAAACTGGAGAACTAACAACAAAGAAAAACACTTGCCAAGTTGCCATCTCAGATGCAGTGATGTCACGTATTGTGCACTCAGGTTATCTCACATGGCAATATATTTTTAAAGGAATAAAGCCTTGATACAAATTCTGAAAATGCATTTAGCCCCCCTAAAAGCCTTTGTAAGGAATTTATCTTTCTTGGAAAAAGTCCAGAATCTTCAGGAAAAAAAATTTAAGAGAACCAAATCAAAACATTTATCAAACGATTTAAAATAAAGCCTCAGAGTTTAGGTAGCAAACTGAACATGTGTTACACCTAATCCAAGGCCTGACTATTAAAAAATACTCAGCAAAAATTAATATTCAGATCGCACACCTCAAAGGCTAACTACTAGCATGTGCTTGCGGAAAACGGCTAGTCTAATCCAGCATGAATTATAAAGACAGCAAGCAAATAATCAATCAGTTCTATAATTTATAATTTATGAATGGCAAACTTAAAATTACATACAGTAACAAAGAATAAAGGGATAGAAAGTACCAAATAAAAAATGCTAAAACTGAGCATCCTGGTAGAAAGGGCTACAGACCTCCCAGTTAAACATTCATCAAACCTGTTCCCTTTTTAGACATCATGAGTGTCTCAAACATAAGATTTAAAGTCAGAGGCCAAAGTTCAGCCAATGGGACACAGCAGAGGTAGCAGTGGAGGTGGTCGTGGTGGTGGGACTGTCCCGTATACAATGTACAGTGGTGCGTTGGTTTGTGAGTATAATTCGTTCCGGAAATGTGCTTGTAATCCAAAGCCCTCGTATATCAAAGCGAATTTTCCCATACGATACATAATAATAGAAACTCAGATGATTCATTCTACAACCCAAAAATATTCATTTAAAAATGATTAATACAAAATATAAAGTAAAAATACGTAAAACAAATTAGCTTGCACTTTACCTTTGAAAAGAACCGTGGCTGGTGTGAGGGAGATGAGAGAGAGGAGAGGAGGAGGAGGAGGAGGAGGGTTATTATGTAGGACGACTTTCACTCTAACTAACGGAATCCTGCTATCTTGTTGGCTCACTGGAATCTTTTTCTTTTTTTTTTGCAGCTTTAACAAGGAACCTCTCCAATGACAGTTGCTTTTGCCTGAAGAGTCACTACACTTGGACAGAAACTTAAAAAAAAAATGCTTTACCGACTGTAAGGTTTCTAAACTCTTTTGGGATTCCCCCTAATGGGATGTCATGCAGAAGAGCGTCCCGAATCCACCGCAGGCTCCCAGCTCTGTAGCAGTTCACCGTAAAAGCGAATCCGAAAAGATCGCGGACATGCTATAAGCGCCTGCCATTGATGGCTGATGCAAGGAACATTTTAAATGCAAGAGCACAGTATTACTTGGCCACTAACCTGGTACAACTCTGCCTGACTGTTGTGTCTGTGTATAAGAGAGTGGCAGGTCCCGCTACAATAAATAACCGTGCTGTTCATGTTTCAAGCTGAATAAAACTGGTTTTGCTAAAGTACTGAGACTCGGCCTCATGTTGCAGCACACACATGTGGTGACAATGCTATAGTAAACAGTATACGCTCATATGGATGTTGACTATACGAGTGAGGCACGCCAACTGAGACCGAGCATGGGAGACGATTACCCACAATCCCGCAGCGAGAGAGAGAGAAGAACCATTGGCTCAGTTGTGATCACGTGACGCTTGGCAGTTAAAGCATATACCAGCGTTTCTCAACCTTTACGTATTTGCGACCCAAGTTTTCATAAAAGTTTTAATTGCGCCCCCCCCTAACTTTTTTTTGAAAGGAGCCCACTAATTCCAATTTGTTCTTTTTTAATTAATGATATATCATAGATGCATATTTTATTATACCTACTTAACTTTTATCGACAATTTTCTAACTCTATATTTATTTTTCTAGTATCAGAATGTAGTTTAAGTTAATTTGTATTAAGTTAATTTGTATTAAGTTTTGTTAAGATGTATTTTTCAAATTTTTGATTCGTGTTTTCTTTTTTTCACATCTTTGTGCCCCGCTTTTTGTTACTTTGCGCCCCCCTAGGGGGGCCCGTCCCACAGTTTGAGAACCACTGGCATTTACGTACTATTCGTATTGCAAGACCTCGCTCGTTTATTAAGTAAAAATTTATTTGAAAATTTAGCTTGTCCTGCAAAACGCTCGCAGACCAGGTTACTTGCAATCCAAGGATTTACTGTTGTGGAAACTGGTCCGGACACATACAGACGGACACCATAGGTACAAAACCCAACACACGTTCATTCATATTTAACTATTATTTAGAGTGCACACAACCCCAAAACTCCCCCAAAGTCCAGGCCTCAACAATGACATTTCCTTCTTCAGGCCGCCTCCTTTCCTCTCCTCCCAAGCTCCATCTTTCTCCGCTCCCGACTCAAGCCATCGAATGAAGGGAGGCGGCCCCTTTTATACACACCCGGACGTGCTCCAGGTGCCTCCCGAGTAGCTTCCGCCGGCACTCCCAAGTGTGGCAGAAGTACCGGCTGCGCACCCGGAAGCACTCTGGGTGTCCCTCATCTTCTTCCCTCCAGCACATCCGGGTGTGGCGGAAGTGCTGAGGGCCAGGGCTCCTCAGGCATTGGGGTGCCTCCTGGCGGTGACCACGGGCCCATATAGGGTTGAGCTTCTAAGCTGTGTTCGCATGGTCCCCAAAGCTACCAGGGTGATCACCCCCTCGTGGTCTGGAGAAGGCGTAATCCCTCCTCCGGTCATTCCAGGCCTCCCGGCTGGGTGCCACCCCTAGCTGCTTGCCACACTGTACAGGGAAATTCGTACTTGAATACGGAGTTGGGGTAGTTACTCAAAGAAATTGCAAATAATAATAATAATAATAATAAAAATAATAACTATTCACATTTATATAGCACTTTTCTCACTGCTCAAAGCTCATTGCATGGAGTGGGGAGCCACTTCAAGCACCACCAATGTGCAGCATCCACCTGGATGATGCAACGGCAGCCATTTTTATTCCAGTACACTCACCACACTTTAGCTGTCAGGTGGTAAAGTGGTGAGAGAGAGATAGCCAATCAGAGACAGGGTTCGATTATGGGTTCATAATAGCCAGGCTGTGGTGGGCAATGTAGCCAGGACATTGGAATACAAAGGATGCCCAGGGATCTTTGATGACCACAGAGAGTCAGGACCTGTTTTACGTCTCATCCAAAGGACGCCACCAGATTTACAGCACACTGTCCCCGTCACTGCACTGGACCACTGGCCAGAGGGTAATTGTCCCCTGTTGAAATTTCTAATTACTTCTCTCCTATTATAACAGGATTACTTTACCTTTTTGCTTACTGGAAATTTTATATTATTCCCTAAACTGATGCAAATATGGACCTGTTGAAAAGTACAAAAATGTCGCGAAAATGTCCTTTCTGTGTTTTAATAAAGAGGAAACAATCAATAACAATGAGCAGCAGTTAAATAAGTAAACATCAACACTATGTCATTTCAGACATAAGAAACCCCAAGTAGAGGCCTCAAATTCATAAACAGAAAAAAAAACGTACAAATTAAATGAACGTAAACACATGAACACCTGCAAAAATCGAATCTGGAAACGGTAAAACAGTAACAGCCTTGCTGGTGTAGCGGCCAGTAGACAAGAGCACTTACTGATATGGTGGGTCAGCTGCCTACGATTTGTATGGTGTAGCCCGAGCATTACACGTTGTCTCAGGGTCTCTCCCATCTTTACACCAAAAGTCAGATGGTGACCAAACGACAGCAATTTCATTCTGTAACTCGTTTACATTCACTAATAGCCAAGGTTAAACTTTCAGTTACTTTACTTGGATGCAGACGCCATCTTCACTGAAACATTAAAGAAATGGGATATGTGGCTATATTTTATGATACATTAGAAACATATGACAAGAACAGGCCATTCAAGCCAAGACAGCTTGCCAATCCTATTGTGACGGGTGGCCAGGACCATTACTAAGCAGGAATGCCAACAGAATGGAAGAACCGAGGGAGAGACCACATTGGAGTCACTATTTTCCCCAAAACACTAGAGGGCAGCCCCCCTGTGTTGCTACAGCACCACGGATCCCCGCAGGGCATGATGGAACTTGTAGTTTGGAACAGCCCTGTTGGATCTGTGGGTTGCCACCAGGGGGTGCTGCAGGTGCATCTGGGTCCTTGGAAGAAGTGCAGCCAGAAGAAGGTCGAGAAACACCTGGAGCACTTTAGCGTGCTCTGTAAAAAGAGCCGCCTCACCACCAGTCGGGGAGCCAGAGTCGGAAGGTGGAGGGCAAAGCTTGCAAGGAGGAGTGGAGGCAAAGAAGAGAGAAAGTAAGAGAAAGAAAGGATGGTGTTTATTTCTGTTTGATGCTTTGTAATGTGCTCTCTAGTGGGGAGTAAAAGAAAAACACTTCCCCACTGAAGAATAAAAAAACGCGATGTGTTGAACTTGTGTCTTAGCCTGTCTGTGTTGGGGTTGAGGGAGCTGCATGTGCCCTGGTGGACCACACTATCCACGTCATTTCTCCAAAGTTACACCATGTTGAGTTTTGAAAGTTACTAAAGTCCTCCTTTCTACCACACAACTTGAACACACAGCACTTGCAATGTTTTCATCTGATTGGATATCAAAGACATTTTGTTTGCATCTGTAAATCTGAGTCCATAAAAGTCTGTACATCACAAGGAACAAAACTATGAAGGTAACTATGACATTCTCAATTATAGAATTCCCAGACACATACTACAGTTCACTTTACTTCATCTTCTGTGCTATAACAGCAGATAGATAGATAGATAGATAGATAGATAGATAGATAGATAGATAGA
>JANRMT010062791.1:153580610-153596554 GCA_026402145.1 Polypterus bichir lapradei | reverse complement strand
AGATAGATAGATAGATAGATAGATAGATAGATAGATAGATAGATAGACTTTATTTATTCCCACAGAGGAAATTGACTTATTATAGAAGTTCTCTAAATACACAATTATGGTTTGGACACACACCAGAATGACTAAAAAGGAACAAAATTAAAAAGAAAGAAAAGGTTGGACTTGGCAGTCCCAGTCCCAGTCCCAGTGTAGGCATTGTGCAGACATATTACTGTTGGTGTAAAGGAGCCCCCTGGTTGTGTTTCCTGACACACTTCTGTTGAACTTCTGCTGTTGGCTGAAGGTCCTCAGTGTTTGTGTGTCAGAGAGAGGATGTGCAGGTTTGTTCATAATGGCACTCAGTTTTGTTTTAATTCTCGCCTTCACTATGTGCTCCTGGGGATCTAGAGTGCATCCTTTAACTGAGCTTGCCCTTTTAATTAGCTTGTTGATTCGGTGGGACACTCTTGAAGTGATGTTACCAGCCCAGCACACCACACTGGCCATCACAGAGTTGTAGAAGATGTGAAGGATGTCACTACCCACATTAAGGGAACACAGTCTCCTAAGGGAAAAAGAGTCTGCTTTGCCCTTTCTTCTATAGTTCCTCTGTGTTCCGACACCAGTCCAACCTGTCATTAATGTGGACCCTCACAGTGTGCTACGGCACAAGAGCTGAGAAAGGGAAAGAGAATGAAATGACTCTGAGCCGTGTTTTCTGCAGTGCCGCAGTGCACCCTTTAGCTTCTTTTTCAGTTTGCTTATTAAACGGGACTACCGGGTGGGTATCCTAATGATTTCTGCTGCCTTGCTTGGCTCCGTCCACCAGTCACAGGAGAAGAGCTGAGATTGCAGCGGAACTTGTTAAAACGCTTTTACGTGGGCACTGACTCTGCCAGGTGGCATGTTTTTTGGTGGGATCTCGATACTTTGGAAATGGGAAACTGTGTTGGAAAGTCTTCACGGAGTCGTGAAAATTGTCATGCCCTGCTGTTGTTAGTCCTCAGGTGACTAGATCAGTGACAGTAGTCATGACCTTAGGCACCCCTCTCCAACCAGAGTTTGTGTAATGTGCCACCAGCTTTAGTGTTTCATGGTACTAGAACTCTACATTCATCTTTTGAATTGGATCGAGGGATTTTTTGTTCTTTGGTCTTATCCATGGTGGGTTTTGTCTTTCTAGTTGTTTAACACTGACTCTGTTTCTTCTTGTGGTCCCTTTAAAAGCCCGCCATCTCCATCAATGTCAGTACAGGCCCGACTGTAAAGCCCCATACGTGTTCCCTTTAATATGCTGAAAAGTTTTTCTTGTTTATTTAAATGTAAGTCATCTTTAAGGAACACCTTCAGGGAAGCTTTACGATAAATGCCACCCCCCCCCCCCCAAAACCCCCCCAAACTCGGTGGATGAGAAGAATAGCTGAGTTACAGTAAAAAATGACAATGTGTCAGAATTGCAATGAGCTCTCATTACACACACTGAGTGATCGTACACAGAAAAGGAGCCGCTCTCCGCACGTCCCGCATGTCACATCCAGCATGGAAATGAGATGGCACATTTTCATAAAGAAGAGTTCCTTCGGGTCAGTTTGCTCCTACACCTTGGTTTTAGTTGCCCTAAGGGAACAAATATTGCTTTTTCACATCTTTCTTTCTCCTTTACAAGATTTTATTTCTTCATTTCTTTTATCTACACATGTGAAAACAAGCAGCTGTCATTACTTTAATAGCTAAATAGCACGTATCTGGGAGGTGTAAGAAGGACCAAGTGAATTTATCTTGTTTCTGGGTGGCAGGATGGCACTCTGGAATTTCAGGCTGGGCACTACCTGTGCAGAGTTTGCCTTCATTTTTTTTTTTTACCCCCAGCTTGGTTGATTTAGCGACTGTCAATTGGCACTGCATGAGTGTTAGTGCCCTCTGAGTGACCACCACACTCTTAGTTAGTTAACCCTCTGCTGCTGGTGTAGGATTCTATTAAGTGAAAAAAGGTTTTGGGTATCAAGACAATAACCCTGAAAGATGCCAGATGAAAAGACAATTTGAGGGAGCTCCATCCATCGTCTCGTGAATAATGGCTGTTGTGACATTTCAGCCAGGTTTCATTCCCTGAATTCATAAAGGATCTGGACCCTTCACTTTCTGCACACTTCATTGTGTTGACGTTTTAATTTTACATGCCCATCAATCTACATTTTAATAACCCATAATGACAAAAGTGAAACATGTTTTCAGAAAGGTTTCCAATTTATCGAAACAGAAAAAGTGAAAATTCTCCTTCATTAAAGTACGTATACCCTTAATTCAGTACTTTGTAGATGCCCCTTTTCTAGCAATTCCAGCTTTAAGTCTTCTTGGCCTAGTCTCTACAAGCGTTGTACACTTGGGTTTGGGCAGGGCAGATCCTCTCAAGCTCTATCAGATTGAAAGGGTGTGGAAGAAAATCAATTTAGATATATTAATTAAATCTTATCTGAAATTTAGAGCCTCTTACTATTAGAAACCAGGCAGGAGAAGAACCGTTCTATACGTCTTTTAATGTCTCTTCAGTGAAGAAGGAGCATTCTCACAAGCAGTCTATAACAGCATGGTCAGAATGGTCAAATTATCAAAGTGTAGAGCTCTGTTTTATAAGAAAATGAATTTAGATAACAGTGTCAATCAAGACATGCGTTTACTCTGGTTGGTTCATCAGCTTATACCCAAATGACATATAAAGTAAAAGTCAATCTTATTATTTTTCTAGTTCTTCTTATACCTTTGAGTTGAGCTACCACCCCTGAAATCTCTGTGCATACAGCAACTGTCCATTCTGATTGTCTGGGACATCTGCTGACTTCTTAGTCATCTCTTAGTCATCCTTCAGTACATTTGTGTATTATATCTGGTACATTCTTTACTTAGGGTGGCAAGGTGGCACATCCATGCGTGGAGTTTCCATGTTCTCCCCGTGTTGGCGTGGGTTTCCTCCGGGTGCTCTGGTTTCCTACCACGATCCAAAGACATGCAGGTTAGGTAGCATTGGCGATCCTAAATTATTCAACAACAACAACAACATTTATTTATATAGCACATTGTCATACAAAAAAATGTAGCTCAAAGTGCTTTACAAAATGAAGAATTGAAAAATAAAAGACACTGTAAAAAATAAAATAAGTCAACATTAATTAACATAGAATAAGTAAGGACCAGGGTGGACAGAAAACACAAAAAAAACTCCAGACGGCTGGAGAAAAAAAATAAAATCTGCAGGGATTCCAGACCATGAGACCTCCCAGTCCCCTCTGAGCAATATTTTATTCTTGGTGTGCATGTGTGTGTGTGTGTGTGCCCTGCAGTGGGCTGGTGCCCTGCCTGGGATTTGCTCCTGCCTTGCGTCTTGTGCTGGCTGGGACTGGCTCCAACAGACCCCCATGACCCTGTGTTAGGATATAGCGGGATGGAAAATGACTGACTGACTGACAATTCTTATATTTCAATGTACACACTGCAAATAAAAATACTTTTACATTGGAATTATAATACGTTACATCTAAATGATATTACCTGGGAAGCGTCTGTTATCTGCCATCTTCAGGTCTCTCCACAGATGTTCTATGGGGTTTAATTCTGGGCTTTGGCTGAGCCACTCAAGGACTGTTAACGACTTATTCTGCATTGTCTCGAATGAACGCTTCGGGTCACTGTCGTGAACCTCAATGACTTCTCTGTATTTGGCTGCTTTCATCCATTCCTCGTTTCTGAGCAGTGTCCCTGTCCCTACCACAGAGAATCTCCACCATGGCATGATGTTGCCACCTCCATGCTTCACCACAGAGATGGTATTAGGCAGGTGATGAGCAGTGCCTGGTCTTCATCAGACATAGTGCTTGGATTTCTGCCCAAAGAGTTCAGTTTTTGTCTCATCATACCCAGTGTTGTGCAAGTTCATACCTCACAAGAACTCACTCAAAGTTCAGTCCATGCAGATTACAATGAATAAATTCACGTTCAGAGTTCACCATTTCAACTTTGAACTAGTTCATGTTCAGTTTGTTTTGTATTTTTTAAAGAGTGAGAATAAATGACCCATGAGTTTACTTTTTTCAATTTTGCATGTCTTATATTAGGCTATTACAGTGTTCTTGAATAAAATACAATAATTATGAAAACTTTTTTTATTTAAATACACTTTATTGAGTTATATCCAGCAACAAACATGTATAACCATATATGCTAATATCCTAACGGTCAAAAAAGAAATTAAATAGATGCAAGTATCCATATAAATTATACAATACAATACAATACAGTTTATTTTTGTATAGCCCAAAATCACACAGGAAGTGCCACAATGGGCTTTAACAGGCCCTGCCTCTTGACAGCCCCCCAGCCTTGACTCTCTGAGAAGACAAGAAAAAACTCCCAAAAAAACCTTGCAGGGAAAAATGGAAGAAACCTTGGGAAAGGCAGTTCAAAGAGAGACCCCTTTCCAGGTAGGTTGGGCGTGCAGTGGGTGTCAAAAGAAGGGGTTCAATACAATACAATACACAGAACAGAACAAATCCTTAATACAGCATAATAATAAAAATTTTAGAAGTACAGAGCAGAATTTAACAGTAGATGATATCACATAATAAGATTTTGATATTTTTAGAGTGCTGGAGACCTCATCCGTCAAGCTGCCTCCCCATTTGGCCATTCCACGGCTAAAACGTTGCTCGGCCAGCCAATCCGATGAAAGGGCCCCTCTTTCCCATGATTCCTGTGATCCTCCACCAGGGATGACTTTACCATAGGCAGGCAAACAACTTGGCAGGTGGGCCGTGGCACCAATTGCCACATTTGAGTACCGAGAACAGAAACAGAATAGGTGAGGGTTAGTAACAAATTATAACAATCATGTTACTTATGTTTTAGTGCTAATGACTAACAACAGAGATGCAGTATGTACAGTTAATTAGCAGCTCTAGTCAGGATATGCTAAACTGAAGTAGTAAGTCTTCAGCCGGGATTTAAAGGCTGGGACCGAAGGGGCATCTCTTATAGAAGCAGGAAGACCATTCCACAGTGTAGGGGCCCTGTAACTAAAAGCTCGACCTCCCACTGTTATTTTATTAATCCTTGGAATCATAAGCAGACCGGCATCTTGAGATCTTAATGTGTGCTCAGGTTTGTAAGTCATGATAAGTTCAGACGAGTAAGCCGGACCATGGTCATTTAATGCTTTATATGTTAAAAGGAGGATTTTGAAATGTGCCCTAAACTTAACCGGGTGCCAGTGTAAGGATTTAAGAACTGGAGTTATGTGTTCATATTTTCTTGTTCTTGTAATAATTCTTGCAGCCGCATTTTGGATTAACTGGAGGCTGTATAAAGAACAGTTTGAACAGCCAGTGAACACCGCATTACAGTAGTCAATCCTACTAGAGATAAATGCATGAATTAATTTCTCACAATCCTGTTTATTTAGAAAGCGCCTTAATTTCCTAACATTTTAATTACCGCTCTGTTTCCAGCCATGTGAAACAAATGATGGCTATGGAACCAGCGTGTAGGTGAACTAACCTGTTACACTGCCGGTCAAAATTCGCGTCACATATTGCATGTCAAACGGGGAAAAATATAAAGTGGCCTCGTGAAGTACGTTTTCCTAAAAGCAAAAGCAGAGCTTCACCGTGTGCTTGCGTCAGAGGGAGTGTAGCTTAAGCACAAGCAGGCAGACACAGACAGGGCCTGTTTGATTTTACGTTATATTTTCCGAATACAAATAAATGGCAAAAAATTTGTACAAAATAAATATTCGTAAAAATCCACTATTTGTGCTTATCCGAATACCGTATTCGGATTCGGCTCCACTCCTACATTACAGGGGTTTAATCTGGACTTAAACCAGATCCAGAATGTCACATAAAACTGAACCAAACATTTCCCACCACAGCCACAAATATACACAAGTACACTAAAACCACAATACTTTGCCTTCTCTCTTCCCTCTCTCTCTCTCTCTCTCTCTCTCTGTCTCTCAGTCACTGCCTCTTCCACAACTCCACTCAAGCTTTGTCTTCCACCTCCTGACTCAGGCTCTATGATGTGAGGCAGGCAGCTCATTTTATTTTAGCCCTCCCAAACACTTCCAATCTTCCACACATGTGGTTTGTAAGCACTTTCCACTCCTACAGTTCCCCCCTGGCAGCCCCCAAAGGACCCAACAGGGTTGTCCCTCAGGACTATAATACCTGACATGCCCTGCTGGCACGGGGATCCAAGCCTGGGCTTGCTGCCATCTAGTGTCCTGGAGGAGACAAAGCCCTGTGTAAGCTGTCTCCCCCTGTCCTTCCACCTTAAGGGCATCCAGGCCAGGTAGGTACACCGACCATCTCTCACACCCTAACACCCTGACTGGGATGGAGTGCATTTTCTACCATGAGTTCTGTTTTCTTTTTTACTATTCCTGGTTTACTTAGTTTAACTTCTGATTTCTGAATTTTGCCCTTGAATAGCATTTTGGACTTGTTGTCCTTCTCTTTCCTTTTCATGCAAAACTTTTTGCCTCATCTTTCCTTTTTAACTATTTTGGGCTTCTTATTGTTTTGTGACTGAATAAGTTTTGTATTTTATAAAACTTTATTAAGTCACTCAAAACAGAGGTGAAAAACATTTTATGTACTGTGAACATTTAAAGCATATTTTTGTACTTTAAAAAATGTGAACAATATTTTTGGCATGTGCAGGCCAAAGCCTGTCTGTTGAGTTAGGGGTCAGGTCTATCTCTGGAAAGGCAAGTATAAGTCTTGGTCTGCTCTCTGGGCCTTTGTGGAGGGCTTTCTCCCCTTTTGCCATGTTTGTGCCGCCTTTTCACAACAGATGTTTCCAGTTGCCAAGTTTGTTTTAAACTGAATGTGAGTGTCCTGATAAAAACCAAAATCCAGGCCTTTAATGATTTCTTAGGCACAGCCATCAGCAGTGTGTCTGTCTGCAGTGAGACTGTTGACCGCATCGAGAGGTTTATTTACCTCGGCAGTGACATTCATGTCTCTGGTGACTCTTCCTATGAAGTCAATAGACGGATTGGGAGAGCATGTGAGGTCATGAGGTTGCTGGCAAGAGGTGTGTGGCATAAGGATGAAGGTCCAAGTCTTTAGAGTCCTGGTACTTCCTGTCTTGCTATATGGTTGCGAGACATGGCCGCTATCCAGGGACCTGAGACGAAGACTGGACTCGTTCAGTTCTGTGTCTCTTTAGTGTATCCTTGAGTACCGCTGGTTTGACTTTGTGTTGAATGAGCGGTTGCTAACGGAGTCCTGAATGAGGCACATTACCTGCACTGTGAGGGAATGTCAGCTACGGCACTACGGCCATGTGGCATGGTTCCCAGAGGGTTATCCGGCTCACAGGATCCTCATTGTTAAGGACCTGAGCGACTGGACCATGCAAAGGGTATGCCCACGTAACTCCTGGCTGTGGCAGACAGATCGTCATTTCCAGAGGATGGAATTGCGTGCCATCGTGCCTGCCTGGAGGGCTGCCAACCAGGACCTCGAGCTGTTTTGTTGTGTGGTGAGTGAGGCAATGCGCTGTACCAGTGCATGCTCCCCACCCTGAATAGACTGGAAGAAGAGAAGCTGGGGGCAGGGTTACTGGTCTTCTTCTTTCAGGTACTGGTCTTCCTGCCTAAGGATGCTGTGCCACTCCCATATCCTTTCTCTGCTGTTCACTTGAAACTCTTTTCCGTAAAATCCAATGTATCCCAGGATTCACTTGAAATGGGTGATGGCTAAAGGTGATTACATGCATTCCTGGATCATCTGAGATTTGGATGATATAATGATTACGTGTGGTTCTCTCCCTGTGTATAAGAAATTTGATTTTTGGATTAGTGTTAGTGGCTTTGACGAAAGCACCTTTGCTTTATTTCTTGACCACATCTTATCTCCCGATCCTCCATCGTAAAATTTTTACCAACTTGATTGTTTTTTCAATCAGTGCACCTGGAGGACGTGAGATAAGTCAATGCATGGGAGTTTGTCACAACTTAAGGGTCTACCTAATCCACAAAGAGAGTGGGTGTGAAGATGTATGGGGGCTCTAAAAACGATATACTTCTCAGGGGCCCAAAACACTACAAATGATCTGCTTGTGGCCGATATTCCTGGTCCTACAGGTTGTCACAAACGTGCGATTGGGAGACATCTGAATGACCTTAAGAATAGTACTACCACACCTGACCAGGGGGTGGCGAGCTGCACTAACTCTATTTCTTAATCTTCTGCAGACTATCCACGGGAAATCTCGCTAGGTCCCAGCGCCAGTGAGGACGCCACTTCTGTTTTTGGTGCCACGAATGACGCCACTTCCATGTCCAGCACCATTGATGACGTCACTTCTGATATCAAAGTCATCATTTACGGTTCCGGTGCCAGCGTAAGCGATGACATCACTTCTGGTCCAGAAGACATCACTTCCGGTCCCAATGACATCACTTCCGGTCTCAGGATTTAAAGCCACCATCTTTTCCTATTATATTCAGTTCTGTTTTGGACTCAACCCTGTGAACATCACAATCAATTTCTACCCATCTGCAGCCAAGGCACAATATACGGGTGGCTGCCCCAAACCTTTTTATGTAAACTGAATTAATTGACCTGGATAACATAATGAAGGAAATATCTGTTTTAATTGAATAAGATCACATGAAGGCAGAAATCAAAAATGTATTAGGCCACTTGGCAGGAAAGTGACTAACTAACCCAGTTAGAAAGTGGGTTTCATGCAGTAAAACATAAAGCGAGTGATGCTAGCAAACTTTTGAAAGAGAGGGAAATTATTACAAATGTTGGAGTCAAGATGTTTGCTACAGATAGGAGAACATAGCAGGCTGTAACAGAATCTGGGTGTAAAGGAGTAAAGCCAAAGGTGTATGTGAATGGTACCCCACAGGAGGATGCCACTGGATAGAAGTGGGGGTCAATGGTTATGAACGGTAGGTGGTGCACGAAAGAACTAAATCATAAGTTCAGGCTGACTAAATGAATGCCCTACAGTACAATTGCTTGGCCTGCTATTCATGATAAGACGATAAGCTCAGCTATGTGAGAGGAGCACTGACAGGGTGGTTCAGTCATATATGGACCCTGGATGCCTCCCACATTCCACTGTGAGAACCCTAACCCTAACCCAGGTCAGACACATTTGGGCACTTACTCTACATCTTTGGCTAGCTTCTGGGAATGTTTCAGGCAGAATTGGAGTCTAAGACTGGAGTGACTTTTGTGTTTTCAGTTTAGAGTGCAGCCACAATTACTATTTCTAGACTCAGATAAGAAAAAGTGAGGGTCAGTGCACAGAGACTTCAGACACGTGGGTTTAGAGTTATGCACAAATCTTAAGTCTGAGCAGCAGAGAGGCTGGTTTTGGCCATGTGAAAAGAATTGTCACGCACAGGTAGGAGTCAGGTACAAATTAAGCAAACAACCTGTAGCTGCGCTTACCAAAAATGACCAAAGTTCAGCAGCTGTAGGTTGCAAAATGGGATTCAGCAATAGCTTGACACATTGAAATGATGCCACAGACAAAATATTTCTGTTTAAAAATTTTAGTAAAGATTCAAAGTAAAACAGTTCACACAAAATAGAATGTAAGAGACGCTGGCAGCTCAACCCAGCCGGGACACCCCTGAGATAGAAGGACAGGGGGAAGGCAGCTCTTTTTTGTAGGACACTGCCTCCCCCAAAACATTAGATGGCAGCTGCCCTGGACTGCAGCGATGCCCCAGATTCCCGCAAGGCACTATGGGACTTTGAGTTTGGCAACACAGCCCTGTTGGGTACCACCAGGGGACGCTGTGGGAAGATGGTGTAAGAACAAATTCTCACCCAGCCCACAAGTACTAGTACGACAACACTGAGAGCTGTGAAAGGACCTGGGGAGTTGTGCTTCCCTTGCAGCCCAGAAGTACTAGGAAGTCACGAGGATGGAAGACCCGAAGTACTTCCGGGCTGATTAAAGAACTTTCATTTTCCGTCTGAACCGGAAGTGCTGGCAAGTCACACGGATGGAAGAGCAGAAGCACTTCCCAGTCAAGAACTATAGAAAGGACTGCTGAAGACCCACCAGAGTCGGGAGGAGTAGGACAGAGCTTGCTGGGAGGTGTGGAGGAGACATTGTGTTTATTACTATTATTATTGTATATTTTCTTGCCTGTTTATTGTGGCTGGGGTGCAATGCTTAAAAGAAGAAGAATTAAAGTTCTTCTTTTTGCTTTTACCCCGTGTCTACGTCTGTCTGTTGGGTTTAACGGGGCAACAGCGCCCCCAAGCATCTTACAAGAGAAAGGACTGGTATTGCAAGAAAAGTTCTGTTTAAAGCTTAAACATCTTGTTTCATTTCTTTACGTTCTCTCATACAGTTGAACCATTTCTAAACAGTCAGAAAACTGTATGCCTATCCCATTTATATGTTGTAAACAGGTCTTGCAGTCCCTGCTAGTGCCAGGACCTGTTGCAAACAACAACTGACTCAATTAACGCACTGCATCTTAGTTACTGTGTAGCAAGAAAGTCCTATCTGATATTAACTTACAGGGGACAAAAGGCCATACCATTGTCTATGGCCAGGAAAGAAAATTATATTCTATTCAAATTAAGCAAACACTAGTATGAGTTTAACTTAGAGCATTAACTTTCTAAGATTGGCTCTTACACAAGCCTTTTGCGAAAACCAATATGTTACACCAGGTCAAAGTCAAAATGAAGTTCCAGGGTTTTATTGTATTCTTTGCTAATATCTGTATTAGATTTTTACTTTCATTTTAGTTTTGAATTTTTGATAATGTGTATTGTTCTGTTCTTCATTGCCATCATTTTGATTTCCTACTTTATTAATGAGCTCTGCCATTTTAACGAATGGCGTTGTTAGCAAAGCGATCCCATTGCCATCCCATGGTTATTATTGATTGGCATGAATCACAGCATGAAGGAAGTGTGAGATGGGATGAAGATCATCACTGGCTGTAGCTCAAAGCGGGGTGCCACCATCGAGAAAGACGTGGAGACAGCAAACCAGATGAACATCTTCTTTAACAGGTTTGACCACCCTAACTCACTCTCACCTCAGAGTACTGCACCCTCCACCCATCCTTCTGCTGATACCAGCATAGCAGAGACATCCCCACCCACAATTACAACAGCCCAGGTAAGCAGAGAACTGAGGAGACTTCGTGCCAGCAAAGCAGTGGGTCCAGATGGAGTATCGCCAAGACTGCTAAAGGTCTGTGCGTTGGAGCTGGGGAGTCCTCTACAGCGCATCTTCAACCTGAGCCTGGAACAGGGGAGAGTCCCGAGGCTTTGGAAAACATCTTGCATCACCCCAGTCCCAAAGGTATCGCGTCCTAGTGAGCTGAATGCTTCACCACCTGAGGCCACGCCCTTGACCCTCTGCAGTTCGCATACCAGGAGAACGTGGGAGCAAAGGATGCTATCATCGATATGCTACACTGATCCCTCTCCCACTTGGACAGAGGCAGTGGTGCTGTAAGAATTATGCTTCTGGACTTATCTAGTGCCTTCAACACCATCCAACCTCTGCTCCTTATGGACAAGCTGTCAGAGATGGGAGTAGATTCATACCTGGTGGCATGGATCGTGGACTATCTTACAGACAGACCTCAGTATGTGCGTCTCGGGAACTGCAAGTCTGATATTGTGGTCAGCAACACAGGAGCACCGCAGAGAACTGTACTTTCTCCAGTCCTGTTCAGCCTGTATACATCGGACTTCTGAGCAGGCTCCTGTCAATCATGGAGAATCCACTGCATCCACTGAACAGGATCATCTCCAGACAGAGGAGCAGCTTCAGCGACAGACTGCTGTCACCATCCTGCTCCACTGACAGACTGAGGAGATCGTTCCTCCCCCACACTATGCGACTCTTCAGTTCCACCTCTTAGTAAACATTAACATTATACAAAGTTATTGTCTGTTTTACCTGCTTTTTTATCACTCTTTAATTTAATATTGTTTTTGATCAGTGTGCTACTGCTGGAGTATGTGAATTTCCCCTTGGGATTAATAAAGTATCTATCTATCTATCTATCTATCTATCTATCTATCTATCTATCTATCTATCTATCTATCTATCTATCTATCATTTCAACTCCCTTTACTGATTAAATTCTTTGAATTAAACATTCAGGTAAAATTATTAATTTGATTAGTTTGATTCATCAACAGGATCCAGGGTCAGTTGCAGTAAAAAAAGCATTTATGCTGGGGCTCCGCTCTGAATGAATGGCAGAGCAAATATATAAACAAGTAGTTCATATATAATAAATGACACATTTAACATGTTAATTCACATCTTATAAGATTGTCCTGTTTGAAAACACAAAGTATGACAACACAGTTAAAATACATAATAAAATGATACATCACTGAATCAAATGAATATGAATTGAGCGCCTCGTTCTTGGATAATGATTTAATTAGTGAATCAAATCAATGGGAACTGTGCACCTCATTCTCGGGTAATGACTCTTTTTATGGCTCAAATGAATGAGAATCATGTGCCTCATTCTCGGGTGAAGATTTAGTTTGTAAATACAATAAATAAGAATCACGTGCCTCATTCTTGATTAATTTCACAGTTCAAATGAATTAGAATTGTGTGCCTCTTTCTCGGATAATCACTCAGTTTACAAATTAAATGAGTCAGAATTGTGCATCTCTTTCTCGATAAATGATTCAGTTCATTAATCGAGCGAATTAAAATCATGCACCTCATACTCAGGTAACGGTTCAATTTCTGAATCACATGAACAAGAATGTGTACTTTTTTCTCAGGTAATTATTTAGTTTGTGAATCAAATGAATAAAAGTTGTGCACCTCATTCTCGGGTAATGATTCAATTAGTGAATCAAATCAACGGTTCGATTTCTGAATCACATGAACAAGAATGTATACTTTTTTCTCAGGTAATTATTTAGTTTGTGAATCAAATGAATAAAAGTTGTGTGCCTCATTTTTGGGTAATGATTCAGTTCACAGTTAAAATGAATGAGATTTTTGCTCCTCTTTCTGAAGTAATGGTTCAGTTTGTGAATCGAATGAGAATTGCGTGACACTTTCTCGGGTAATGATTCAGTTTACAAATCAACTGAGCAAGAATTTGATTCAGTCTCTCCATGCCTTACTATTATTAGGGACATGTTTTCATTTCTGTTAAAGTCCCAATTTTTATTAATCTTGCTGCCCAACCCTAACAAAGGCAAATGACAATCGTGCAGATTTGCCTAAATATCGTCTTACTTCCAACCCTTTTTTTATCTCTAAAGTTTTGCAGAAGGATGTTGACTTGCAGCTTATTTAATTTCTCTTGAGTTATATGAAGTCTTTCAGTCCGGTGCTTGAGACTTCCACAGTCCTGGGACCACAAAGGTGAGAGCTGAGTAGCAGAAGGTCTAGGCTGATGCTACTTTTGGTCCCATTGACCATGGCATTCTATTACATCATTTGAGGGGTTCTGAAATCTGTGGTACTGTACTAGAGTGGAACACTTGTTATTTTGCTGAATGGAAGGAAAATATTACTATAGGGAAACATGCAATCCGAGCTCTGTCTGTTTACTTCTGGAGTTCCCCAGGGGTTGACACTCGGTCCTATTATATTTTTGATCTATCTGCTGCCCCAGGCCATGTATTTTCATTGTTATGTGGATGACACACACATTTATCTCCAGATCTCTCCTAATAATTTCACTGTAGTAACTAAGGTCACTGTAAAACGGGAATCAGTTGAGACTGCAATCACAATGATACTGCAATAGTGTAGGGCAGAAGTCAAGCTATAAGATACCCAGGTGGCAGGTAAACTGGCTATACTATCATTGTCCACGACAATAGGCCTCTGTTGATAAAGGGCTGCATGCCATAATTTTTGGTTTGGAGTCGCAAAGATAATGACTCCTGTGATAACAATGCAAGTCCGGTACACTAGGGGATAATGAGAAGCATGTCTGGGGTCCCACATGCCATTTAATGGTAAGAGCGAGATTGTTAATCTGATAGCTGTGTCCCAGCTCCTCAATATGATGGTTAGGAATACCGAGAGTTACCTGTTCTTTATCTATACGTTTTGGGGAAGCTGAAACTGTTGGAAGATAACCACATCATACTTGAGGTTATTGCGGGAAAGAACCAAGAAATGGGATAGAAAGATGAAGGCAATCAAACTGTTCTAATGGAGCAGTGCAAAATATGGCAAAATGGTATGAGGCCTCTATAGACCCATAAAACAGGCAAGGGTCTTCCATAGCATACCTAGAATAGGCCTCGCCCAGTGGAGTCTGATTCCAAACTCTACTGGCAGGCTTCTGCCTCTCTAAGTCCCCAAAAATGGGGAAAAGGCTATTAGTTTTCAAAAACACCTTAAAATATTTAAAATGTACATCAGGGAAGAAGAAAATCTGTAATAATACACGTTTCAATTAAGAAACAAGTCCACAAAAAATATTTATAAATTAAGAATTTATTTATATAAACAAAAGAAAAACCAAAAATGGCGAAAAGGGCAAAATAAGGCCTAAAAAGTCCAAATCAAAGTACAGAAGCAATAATCCAAAAGGTCATAAAATCTAATACTCACAAGAACATAAATGAGACACTGTACTCCCCAGTCCAGATAATATACAGGCTGAGGGCGGTCCTTCAGTGGTGACATCAGGGAGGCCCTGCCTCTTGAGGTTTCACCCATGAAACACAAGGAACATAGAAAAACACAGAAGCCCAATACATCGATGCTATGCCAAGTTCCTTTTTAGTCTTTCTTGTATGTGTTCAGACTATATAGTGTGTGTGTGTATATATACGAGTGATGTTCAAACAGTTTCAGCACTTTTATATTTCTGTTGGAGACAGTGAAGGCGGGAGGAGTAGTAATTGGTCGTGTCTGAGAGTGTCATGTGATTAGTTCTGTCCTGGCAAGCCAGCTGCCCTTGCAGTTTAGTATAAGAGTTGTCACCCTGTGGTGAAGATGGCTGAGAAACTTAGAAATTGCACCAAAGAGGAACAGAGTTCTGTCGTACGTTTTTAGTGGGCAGATAGTGTGCCAGGAGCACAAATTCATCTCTGCATGTGTGTTCAGTATGGGGATGAAATTCTCTCTTGTAGAGTCGTCTATGAGTGGATTGAAATGTTTGAAAATGGCCGTACTAGTGTGATGGATGCAGAGCGCTCTGGACGTCCAGCTACAACCATGCGATGATGATGTGAAAGGAGAGGTGCATCAATGGCTATGCGCTCAACCAAAAACAATTTTTGCTGATGCAGTTAAAAAGTTGGTATATATATTATGGACGCTAGAGGTCACTGTTGCCCCTTTAAACCCAACAGACAGACAATCAGGACACCAGGTAAAAGCACTAAGAAGTATTTTAATACTTTGTCTTCTTTGTTCAGTGCCCCTAAGCATCACAGTCACAAATAACAGGCAAGTAATAATAATAATACACACACGTCTCTCTCTATATATATATATCTCCTCCACACCTCCCACCGACTCTGGCTCACTTGCTGGGTCTTCAGCAGTCTTTTATATAGTACTTGACCCGGAAGTGCTTCTTCTCTTCTGTTCACATGATTTGTCAGCATTTCCGACACAAACGGAGATTTAAAATTCTTTAACCAGCCCGGAAGTACTTGTCGTAACTTCCTAATACTTCCGGGCTATAAGACAAGCATGACTCCCCCGGTCGTTCCACAGCACTCCTTGGCAGCATCCAAGCACTAGGATGCCCAGTGGGAATCCAGAGCACTGCTATACTCCAGGGGAGCTGCCATCTAGCATCTTGGGGGAGGCAGTGACCAAAAGTAGCTGCCTTCCCCCATCCTTTCATTCTTGGGGTGTCTCGGCTGAGTTGAGCTGCCAGCCATCCATTACAACATTTTATATATATATATATATATATATATATATATATATAT
>JANRMT010062791.1:153551382-153571378 GCA_026402145.1 Polypterus bichir lapradei | reverse complement strand
TTTTGTTCAACCCACTGAATTAAAGCTGAAAGTCTGCACTTCAACTGCATCTGAGTTGTTTCATTTAAAATTCATTGTGGTAATGTACAGAACCAAAATTAGAAAAAAGTTGTCTCTGTCCAAATATTTATGGACCTTCGGCTGCTTCTGTCCTGTGCCCTGCTATGTATGAGGGCTATAGCAGGATTTGGAGCATTTTGTTTGTGTACATAATAGCGTATAAGGGGGTGAATAAGGTCACCCTAGGACCACAACAAGACACTTGGCGTAGTCAGCAGGATGGGATTTACAAAGTGGGTAGGTGGAGTTCAGTGGTGATGCTGCACAGAAAAGATGGGGGTTGACACGGAGAGAGTGATCCTCTGACCTCACCAGGAAGCACTTTGCTTACAGTGTTTAGAGATGGTCTCTGTGTGGCTGACTAATGAGAGTCCTCCTATTAGCTCACGCTGCAAGTAGACCGCTTCTAATCCAGACGTTAGGAGTCTGTGACTGACCACCGGCAATTCACCATAGTGCAAATCTTTGAACTGAGTTGCCTCATGGTGTGAGTCCATAGCAATTCACATGATGATTTGTACTGTGAATGGCTAGAGGTTTAAGGGGGACTCTGGGCCTACTCTGTAGCTTAGGCCAAGTACAAGTGATTTTCTTCTTTACTTATCCTAAAGGGCCACCCCCTATACATTAGTAACACTTCATAACTTCAACAGTAATTCTTTCAGCTATCTACTGTATCTATCAATCTATCAGTCTTATAAAGTATCTATCTATCTATCTATCTATCTATCTATCTATCTATCTATCTATCTATCTATCTATCTATCTATCTATCTATCTATCTATCTATCTATCTATCCAATTGCGATTTACAAATACATACACAATGTAGCCAAACGTTATATATAAGTTTGTTGGACATCCCATTCCAAAACCATGTGACAGCCTCCACTCTACTCTCTCCTCAAGATTTTGGACTGTGTCTGTTGGGATTTGTGCCTCTTCATTTCAAGTAGCATTTGTGTGGCTAGGTGCTGATGTTGGACGAGAAGACCTGGATCAGAATGGGTGTTTCAGTTCGCTCAGTTGAGTTGAGTTCAGGGATGTGTGCGGGCCACTTGAGATTCTCCATGTATCTTTATGGATCTGGCTTTGTGCACAGGGGCACAGTCTTGTTGGAACACAAAGGGGCCTCCCCCAAACTGTTGTCAAAAAAGTTGGAAATGCACAATGGTGCACAATTAAATGTCTTTGTTTGCTTCAGCCTTAAAAAGGATCCTTCACTGGAACCAAGGGGCCTAGCCCAATCCCTGAAAAACACCTCAGAGCATTATTCTGCTTACGCCAAGCCTTGCACTAGGCACTATGCAGTCCAGAAGGTAGCGCTCTCCTGGCGTCTGCCAAATCGAGGTTCATTCATCAGACTGTCAGATAGTGAAGTGTGATTCATCACTGCAGAGAACTTGTTTCCACTGCTCCAGAGTCCAATGGCGAGGTGATTTACGCCACTCCAGCTGACGCTTAGCACTGCACATGGTGATTTTTGGCTTTAGTTGTTTATCCGCCTATTCTGCATGTTGTTCTAATATGGGATGTTATGTGGGCATTGTTTTGCAGTTGCTAAGAGACTGGATTTTGAACCCCTAATGTTGCTTGTTCAAGTCCCACCTCCTCCCACACAAGTCACTTAAGCTGTTTTTCTCCAGCTGTAAGTCATTGATGTACACGATTGTACTGTAGACTCAATTTGTAAGTTGCTTTGGAGAAAGTTGTCTGCCAAATCTACAATAATGATAGTTAATATGGATAGAATACCTCCAAACTGAACATAGACAGCGGACATGCTGCGAGGCGGTCCCACCCATCACACCTCAGTGTTACTGCCTGTGTGTTCCTCCTCCAAGGCTTATGCTGCCCTCCTACAGTTCAATGGACTGGCACCTTGGCTCCAGCTTCCCCAAGACCCTGCTCAGCATAAGTGGGTTTTTAAAGATGGACAGATGAATTTCATAACATGACTTCAAATTTCTAAATAGTCTGATTGCTTTCGATTCACGCCCTCGACCCTCCATAAAAGATTATATTTGTATTTTTTCCTTTTCTTTTCAAAAGTACAGACAATCAAATTCTCTTAAAGATAAGTAGGATTAAGTCTCCAACCCCCTTGTGTTATGGTGGCCATTTTCTTCCCACCACCCAGTTACAGTAAAAGGAACCCAAGAATGTGTTTACATGTCTTTGCCAGGCGCTGGCAGCGCTTTTGCCCCTGTCACTCTGTCGTCCTTTTTTTTTTTTTTTTTTTGCTCCTGCTGTCACTACGGTGAAGACATCCAAACTCGACTCGAGATCAGACAGAGGATATCTGGTGGGCAGATGCGTGCTGGGAATTTCATTGGGAAAGCTTATTTTTAAAAGCCCACGTCTTTTTTTCCAAGTTGAAGATTCACAGCCGGTATTAAATGAACTGTGTTTGTGAATGACAGAGATGGATGTGTGTCAGTGAGGCAGCTGGGCTTTCCTCCATGTTGCATAATCTCCAGTTCAGAAGCGAGAGCCTACGCGCTACTAACTCACTCATGTATGTAGTGCACAGTTCCATTATGGCATTAAGAACTGGAGGGCTGCATGGTGGCGCTGCTGCCTCACTGTAAGGAGCCCGGGGTTCGCCCTCTAGATCCACCCTGTGTGGAGATTGCATGGTCTGTCTGTGTCTGTGTGGGGTGTGGGCTCCATGGTTTCTTCTCACAGTCAAGAGATATGCAGGTTAGGTGGATTGGCAATGCTAAATTGGTTCTAGCATGGGTGTGTTTGCCCTATGCAGGGATGGTTCCTGCCTTGTGCCCTGTGGTAGATGGGATACACACCAGCCTCCTACGTGACCCTGGTCTGGATGAAGTGGACTAGAAAATGACATGACATGATATTAAGTACTGGGTGGCTGTTGTGCTGGACACTGAGACACAAGCAAAGCTATGTGGGAAAATATGAGACACATCCTGACCATAGTAGGCCTAAGAGGAAGAGTTGGTGAGTGAAGTATTAAATGCAGGAAAGTGCTGATTAGATCTGAACCCTGACATGAAAGAAGCCTTTTTCACAGATCTATAGATATGTCCATTGTAATAACCATTTAGTGCTTATAGACTGTAAATGAAAGGCTGCTCCATTATGCATCTGACTCATTTGTTTTCGAACTTCCCTAAGTCCAGGTCAGGGTCAGCAGTAATGGGCACAGTCGCATACACACTCACCCACCATCTGAAGCTATGTCCACAATATCTCAGTCCACAGTCGTGTTTTCACTCTTCACACATGATGTAGCCATTTGCATGCACATTGGTGGAAAGCCATCTTGGAAGGATGGTAACACCACCGGGACCATGAGTTATCACAAAACTGTAGCAACAGGTAAATTATTTGCCTAATTTAGTGCGAGTATGACATATTCAAACTGCACAGAATGCAGGTAAGCACCAAGGACAGCAACTCTTCTATGCCCGCGAATGTCAGACTATGGTTTTCTTCGGTGAATGGTGACCAATCATGGAATAAGATCTAATGAGTTGTAATGAGTGAGATCCAATCAGGGAAGGACCACGTAATCAGCACAAACCAGTCAGAGCATGTGTTTTCAAAAGACCCATCCACCGGCGTTTTCAGAAGTAAATGGGTCTGGGGAACGCTTTCAAAAGTCTCTGTTTTTGGGTAGCGTGGACCAAAGCTGAAAACAGAGGCTAACGTCTGCATTTTTAAATGGAGATGTGGTAGTGTGAATGTAGCCTGAGGCTCTCCGATTAACTTCACATGCATGTCCAGAGACACCAGGAGAACATGCACACTCCACACAAACGGTGTCCAGGCTAAGATCTGAACCCTTGAACTTTGGAGCAGTGAGACAACAACACTACTATGCATAATATAAGAGGATCATGCGATAAATATTGTAAGAGAATAGACAAGACTGAGTAAAGGTTTGAGGCACCCGAAGGCAAACACTGTAAACTGAATGGAAAAATAAACATGGTAAACAAATTGAGAAAAAACATCTTTTTAAACTCGAGTGTAAATCTCGACTGCCCTAAGATGGTGAATCCTCCAGCTTTAAGGACTTCCACCAGGAAGAGGCGGATCCAGGCAGACAGACACCGGAAATGACATTGGAGGTGGAAAAACTGTGAATCTTTTGGTCTGAAGAGTGAGGAATAGTAGAGACATTAGTACACAGCGCCAACTCCTGGAGTGGCCGGTTATTACCATTACTACAGCCCTACACCTGCTTCCTATGCACATACGCATAACAATTTTAACAATAACTGAAGGATATGGAAAACTCCTTGGATATCCAGAAACTGTAGTTTATCACTGTGCGAGTCCCTAAAGCTGCCTGCACGAAAAACTGTAATCTACTTAGAAAATTCTGCTGTCCACTAAAGTCACCTTGGAAAAAGGCATCAGACAAATCAAATATGATAACAGTGATAATATGGGAAGAAAACCAGAGTGCTCCTAGAAAACCTACAGGGAAAACATACCAGTTGTGCACAGACATTGGCCAGGCATGAGCTACTGCACCCCTGATAGGCTAATGCCACATGCAACCGGTGTTAACTGTGCTAATTTCAGTACCGGAAGTAAATGATCACATAATGGCACCTCCCACTTTATTGTAATGTTACAACAATTGGAACTGTAAAGGGAAAATATCTTTGATACAATAAGCATATCTCATCAAGGGGGGGCACTCATCGTCATGGTCCTCAAAGCAAGGTATTCATATGAGTATGCTGACTTCCCAAACACCCCATCCCGCTCCTTATTTTGATGTATATAAGAAGAGGGAGGAACATAGGGTTACGTACAAGAGTGGAGGAAGATGCACACAGGTAGATTACATCCTTTGCAGAAGAGTTGATCTGGAGGAGATTGAAGACTGCAAAGTGGTGGCAGACAGGTATCAGCAAGAGTGAAACGGAAGGTCTACAGGACGATAGTGAGACCAGCTATGTTATATGGGTTGGAGACGGTGGCACTGACCAGAAAGCAGGAGACAGAGCTGGAGGTGGCAGAGTTAATGATGCTAAGATTTGCACTGGGTGTGACGAGGATGGACAGGATTAGAAATGAGAACATTAAAGGGTCAGCTCAAGTTGGACGGTTGGGATACAAAGTCAGAGAGGTGAGATTGTGTTGGTTTGGACATGTGCAGAGGAGAGATTCTGGGTATATTGGAAGGAGAATGGTAAAGATAGAGCTGCCAGGCAAGAGGAAAAGAGGAAGGCCTAAGTAGGGCAGATTTTTTTCGCGATACAACAAAACTTATGCGACAGTTCGTTTTGGGGGGGATGATGTCGTCACGCACACCAGTTTATCGATAAAAAGACAGTTGGATGGAAACAGGCTGGAGACAGCAAATTTCGCACATTTTTTTTACGTATATTCTGTTTGTCGATAACAAAACGTCGCAAAAAACTGGATGGAAACTTGAAAGTTTATGGATGTGGTGAGAGAGGACATGCAGGTGATGGGTGTGACAGAGCAAGATGGAGAGGACAGGAAGATATATGGAAGAAGATGATCTGCTGTGGCAACTCCTAACAGGAGCAACCGAAAGAAGAAGAAGAAGATAGTGCAGCGGAGCGGGGGGAAGCGCATGTGTGTGTGAGCTGGTGGTGACAAAGCAGCTGGGAGCTGACTGGGAGGGGGGATTATCAATTATTTGCTCTAGTTATCATTCTGGTACCGATGCTGAAGTGTTGAATGCTGGTATCGGTACTAAAGTGAAAATTTTAGTACCATTCAAACACGCCATGCAAAAATGATGTGTTATATAGTGCATTTTACGTGAAGTCTTACAAGTATGGAAGTAAGAATAATACTTGCAAATACATGCAGACATATATGTATAAAAATGTTATGCGGTGCTTCTATTCAAAGTGGTTTTTAAATCATAAAGGCAGATTTCAAGACAGTGGGGTAGCTAGCTAACTGAAGGCCCCTGTGCTGTACCCTGAGGTGGGTCCCTCCTGTCTAGCATAACTGTTAGTTATTTATTTGCAACTAGATCCTAGGGGCCGGCTGGGCAGTGGTGTCCAGGACCGTGTCATTATCAGATCACACGCTGGTGACAAACAAACCGGCTCTCCAAATGGAATTTGTAATAACTTTTATTAATTGCTTTATTACAGTTGCTGTACGTTAGCAAAAATAAAGTAAATTGTGGGAATGGAATGTGGGAGATGTGGGTAGTAGTAGTACTAATACATAAATAGATGTAAGATGTGGACCCGCTTGCTTTTCCAAGACAACTTTGTGAACGAAGATGATTAAAATGTAACATAAGCTAGAAAGTAGAAACTGTTCTGTACTATAAAATGAAGCCATTTCAATTTGTAGCAAATTAAAACGACAACAGCAGCTGACAGAATACTACTACACAATCGACTTGCTTTACACAAGTTCTGAGAAAATGGACATCATAAAGTCAGGTGTCAATGGTTCCAAAAAATTTGCCTTGTCAGTAGGAAATCACTTGGTCATATATACTGCTTGTCTGTCTTTTGTAGTTTCTCCATTTTTAACGGTTTTAACAGATGACACCTGATCTGAAGCGATTGTATCGCTACTTCCAGACTCACTCACTACACTGTCTGCATAACCTTCTTGCTAACGTTGTGATGATTTACCAGCATCAGTATTCTTGGTTACTACTGCTGGCCCTCGCTCAGTTTTGAGAAAGGTAGAAATCTTGGTAAGCTTAGCATTTTTCAATTCCTGCTGCAGGCGTGCCTTACGGTGAGCAGCACCACTCTTATAATGTTTGCCGGATCCACTGCTACTGGCCAACATGGTGTCGTCTGGTGAGAGTATAAAAAGCGTCAAATTGTTCAAATATTTGGCATTTGCCGACTAATGGGGACCATAACTTAACAGCAGAATTGCTATGATTTACCATTTATGAGTTTGAATTTTACAAACTGTTGACTTTAAATCAAAGTACAAAAGTAACAATTATTTACGATAATAATATATACTTACACTGTCCATGTGACATCCTTTAAAACTTCTTCCATTCACGTTTGCAATGGCAAGCCAAAGATCGCCAAATTTAGGAATGTACACTTCTCTGTAAGGTGGACTAGAACGTGTTGTGCCTCTGATTAGGATCCGAGCATCCGAACTCCCGAAATCTAAATTTGTCTAAACTGTAGGCCTGCCAAATGTGTAATATTATCATGGATTGGATTGTACTTGCCTGGTGATGGTACAAACATGTCACTGAAAGCGTGAATGAATAACGCAATGAACTGTGCAAGTGATTTAAGTTATTCAGTTTTTTTTAAATCTATATAGCCCTGAGTGAGCCCGTCCAAGCTCGTAGGCCCTTGTGCTTTGCACAATCTGCACAATCCATTGCTACGCCACAGGTCCAAGCGTTTCTATCTATCCATTCATTTTCTGACCCAGTTAAACCCATCCATGGTCACGTGGGTGCATTATGCCATATTTTTCAATTGAAATCAGGTCATTATATATAGCGCCCTTCACCATGTACAGGCTCAGACTGCTTGCACATGTTTATAGCTTATAATTTGGTGACAGGAATCATTACTGTACGGAACTTTACTTCGGAAAAAAGAAAAACGAAAGAAAAAAGAATGGTTCGCCACTGGCTCGGATGTCTTTTCTTTTAATTCCTTCTTTTTGACGTGTATTATTCTGAATACTGATCTTCTTATATATTTAATAGTAGCCATATTACCTGTCCAAGACAGCTAATAGAATACATTTAAAAATATTTGATATCTCTTGCCCTATGTTTTCCTTCATGCTCTTTACTTTTTGTCCTCACGTGTCCGAACCTCTCTCTGACAGGCTTTGGACTCTGTTGTAATTTTCAAGTCACCTCCTGTTCTGGTTTTACAGTTGCCATCTTTGCAGGCGACTCTTTCAGCCTCCTATGCCTTTACTAGCGTCTGTTCACTGACGCTCCCTCTGTCAAGTGCATTCCTGTAATGCCTGCTTCTCAAACTCTGTCATTATTTTTGAAGCTCACCTCCAATCTGATTTCATACTTCACGTCTTTGATGGTACCACTCGGTGTGGCTCCTGCAGCTTTACTCCTCCTGCTGTGTCTCACACTCAGACTTCCTCTTTTGACTGCATCACCAAAGCCAAGCTGACCAATCACACTAAAGCCAAGCTGACCAATCACACTAAAGCCAAGCTGACCAATTAGATTGGTTGCAGGGACTGGACACACAGACCATAGGGTTTTATTATAATTAGTCGACTTTGTTATGTCATATGGATGTCATTGAGCCTTTTGGGGTAGTGCCGCCTGACATTGCAGCTGGGTGCCCACCTCAAGTGTGATTTAAATGGCAGCAACCCATATAACTGCTGAACTTTTCTTATTTGGCTTTCTGTGAAAAATTTGGATTTGTGTCCTAATGATTGCTTTCCTTTGTTTATTGACTTTTTGACTAGTTTAATGGCACTTTACTTTTAATTCTGGCCTGACATTGTTTGTCATGGTTTGCCTCTTCAGTTCTTTTTATTTTTTGTTTTTGTTAATAAATCATTCAGTAAAATAAGTAACTCCATTTTTGTTTTGTATGCCAATGTATGTGTTATGTTTTTCTCCTCTCCCCAATTTTGACATGTTTGATATGTACACACTGTCCCTTTATTGTTGGGCCCTAGCAGGACAGAAGCCTCCTTCTTGAGTTTGGGTTAAGGCTCATTTTTGGTTGGTAGGCTTCTGTGGAGAAATCGACACACATTCCTGAAGGAGACGCCTCCCCTCTTGAGTTCAGAGAGCCAGGCAGATCACAACACATCATGTTACAGTTAAATACAGAATGATATCCTTACTGTCATGGTCTCTGTTTCTCATCCTTTATTTATATCTTTTCTAATTGCTTTCCTGGCAATCTCTATATGGAATCTTGGGTTTTAACACACAAGAATTCTGAATGTTTTGTCAGATGAGATTTATCAATGTTGTATTCTTGTCCAATGTCACTTGTTCCCATGCAGCCCCCCAGAATAATGTTGACCCGCTTATGTCCACCCAGAGAACCATAGACTCATGGAGTAAGTTACCAAGTCGTGTGGCAGACAGTGGGACTTTAGGGACCTTCAAAAGTCACCTTGATGTTATTTTAGAATGAATTGGACCAAACTGGCGAGCTTTGTTGGGCTGAATGGCTTGTTCTCATCCCAATTGTTCTAATATTGACCGCTTTTGTAAGTCACTTTGGGTGATAGCAACTGCTAAACAGATAAATGTAAAAATGTAATGTATCTGGCATATTTTTAAAAGTACATGTTTTATCTGAGCTCAGTCATTTTTGGGCCAAAATAGCTGGCATATCCCTGGCAGTGTTTTCCAGGATGTAGAGTGGCATCCTTGTTGGTGACATCATTTGAGCAGTGCTGACGTGTCCAAGTTTGGCAGATTACCCCTTGTTTTTGTTATTTTTGCTCTTTCCTGGTTTTGGATCTGTCCTCTTGTTTTTTAACTATCATTTTGGTTCTCTATTTAACTGGGAATTACCTTGTTGTAAATCAGGGGTGGGCAACGTCAGTCCTGGTGGGCCACAAGTCGTTGCAGGTTTTTGTTCCAGACTAGTTGCTTAATTAGAAAACAATCCTTGCCAATAATTTAGTTTCATGACTTGTTAGTGCCATGTCAGGTCATTCTTGTATCTATCCTAGATTTTTTTTTTCCTTTCTAAAGATATCCATCAAATGATTTGGAATCTAAAACAGATGAGTAATTCTCAGTCCTTCACTTTTTTCCCTTCACTATTTAATTAAACAAAATGGTGCACAATGAATACATGCAGGTGTAAATGGAAACCAGCTAAAAGGAGAAATGGCGGTTTCTTTTTTAATTTGCATCTTATTGCTAATAAGGGGCAATTAAAAACTGAGAATGCAGCTGTGTAAGACTTAAATAAGCAACAAGGGTTCAAAATCTTAATGAGTAAGACAAATAGACTTAGATCTGTGGGAGGAGTCAAGCTAGCAAACAAGACGGCGTGTGAGTGGACACTACGGATTACCAGCCTCTCGACTGCTTCAAGCTGTTTTGTATTTTTTTTTTCAGAAAGTGTCTTTCAGTGGGTAACTGCTGTTATATACTATTTGAAATTGGCAAAAAAAATATCAAATTCTCACTTAGAGAACCTGTACAAAACGTTTTAAAACCTGGCAAGATCGAATCAATAACATTTTAGAATAAACATCAACAGTACACAGTAACAGGGATTGTGAAAGAGAGGTGAAAAAGAGAGTGCAGGCAGGGTGGAGAAGAGTGTCAGGAGTAATCTTTGACAGACGGGTATCAGCAAGAGTGAAAGGGAAGGTCTACAGGATGGTAGTGAGACCAGCTGTGTTATATGGGTTGGAGACGGTGGCACTGACCAGAAAGCAGGAGATGGAGATGGAGGTGGCAGAGTTAAAGATGCTAAGATTTGCATTGGGTGTGAGGAGGATGGACAGGATTAGAAATGAGTACATTAGAGGGTCAGCTCAGTTTGGACGGAGAGGCGAGATTGCATTGGTTTGGACATGTGCAGAGGAGAGATGCTGGGTGTGATGAGAGAAGGGTGCTAAGGATAGAGCTGCCAGAGAAGGGGAAAAGAGGAAGGCCTAAGCCAGCATTTCTCAACCTTTAAGTTTTTGCGACTCGAGTTTTAATAACAGTTTTAATCGCGCCCCCCTAACGTTTTTTTTGAAAGGAGCCCACTAATACCAATTTGTTCTTTTTTAATTAATGATATATCATAGATGCATATTTTATTATACCTACTTAACGTTTATTGACATTTATCTAACTCTATATTTATTTCTCTAGTATCAGAATGTAGTTTAAGTTAATTTGTTTTGGTTTCAATAGATGTATTTTTCATATTTTTGTTGTCTTTTTTTCACATCTTTGCGCCCCCCTTTTTGTTACTTCGCGCCCCACAGTTTGAGAGCCACTGGCCTAAGAGAAGGTTTATGGATGTGATGAGAGAGGACATGCAGGTGATGGGTGTAACAGAACAAGACGGAGAGGACAAGACTATATGGAAGAAGATGATCTGCTATGGCAACCCCTAATGGGAGCAGCCAAAAGAAGAAGAAGATTGGAGAGAGAGGATTTTCTTCTCTTTTTTTTATTATTTTTTTGCCTACTCTTAAAGTTTTACTCTGGCTGTTTGCCTAGCTCTCTTTCTCATTGGTGGGGGTTGATTTGATTTGAATTTAGTCTTGTCAAGTTTGACTTGCTTATATGGAATGTTACTTGCTTTTAATAAATTCAATAAAATGTTAAAAAAAGAAGAAAAAAAATAAAAAGAAAGTGCCTTTCAGTTTCTGAGTGGTGAGACTAATGGCTATGTAATAGGTCTGTGAATTTAAATGCAGTAGGGGCTCATGGAACACAAAACAGAGTGACATTTGTCATAAATAAGTATTTTAAGTTGATTTCTGTGTGAGACCATTTCTTTGTGTGCTTCTGAGAAAACTGAATTTTTTGGGAAAAAAAAAATCAGCCCTGGGACAAATGGGAAAAAAATAGGCCAAAAAGAGTTAAAATATATATTTTGATCACTAGTGGGTACTTAGCAAATGAGGATAAAGTGGACGCCCTTTCACTTTTTCCAAGTTGCTGTTTTGTGGTAACTGCTTCTGTACCCTTGGTAGACCATATTGTTTGTGAGGATCCTTGAACTGTCTGTTTGCATTGCTCCTTCTGGTCAATGGCGGTTCATTGAATGCCCTTGGTGGTGTCGGTGAGTTATTAAGATTTATTGTGCTTTTCTGAATTCGCTGGCTTTTCTCACCTCTGTTCTGTTTTTGAGTATTCTCTTTGGATTTGTGTTTTTTGGGATTTGGTTTGCCTATTTAAGGCAACTCCTGGTGCGCCTTTTAGACTCCTTGGAGCTTTTGTTTTTTGGAAAAAATATTGTTATTTATAAAGAATCTTCATCTGCCCTTATTGTTCACAAGCCAAAGGGTGAAGGATCCTTCCACTTGTGAGGCTCATTGCAACACTTTAAGGTTAGGGTTGAGGTTAAGATTGGGAGCCTGCACTGATACAGCGCGCTGCACCCACCATACGATGAACCACCTCAGGATTTCAGATTAGGACAGCCGTGCAACGGGTGACACCTCAGTACCACACTAGCTCGAATGGAATGGGAATCAGAATTTCCTGCTCCCAAGTTCATGACAAGGTAAGGGTTCATCTTGGGAAACACTTTTGGTGGTAAGAAGTACAGTTTGTGGCAGCTGATGTGACATTGTTGGGTTTGTGCTGCTCTCTGAATCACATCAGAGCTTCTGAGCAATCCACTCCACGCTCATCCTCGAGTGACAGTCATTGGTCACTTCTGGCCAGCAGCAAGCTTGGTCCAATATCTTAACCCTTCCACGATGAAAGTGTTTTATAGGAATATCACAACACTTTCATGTCAGTATGGACTCATTTGGGGTCTCCCAGTCAGTCACTTCTGGTGATCCAACTGGCAGACCACCCAGGTTAGTGGTGTTCAGTCCATGTCTTGATATCTGTTTTGATTCATATTCTTTCTTTATCCTTTGGGACCGTCAGTTCTTTCAACCTGTTACAGAGTTGGCTTTGATTTCTAGCGAAATGACACGCTTGTGTTAATAGTGCTAAGGAATTGCCTTCTGCAGATAATGACATTTAAATGTATTTGTACTCTGCATTTGTAATGATCTTGTGCTAATGAGTTCTTGTGTATTTATGTTTTCAAAATAATTTTAGTCACCTTTTAAAGTCTGTCCATCTATTCATTTCTTTATGACGCGTTTACCCATTTCGAAGTCACTCAGCACAGGACAAGCTGATTTTCTCCTTTCCTCTCTTTCCGGATTGGATATTGATGGCAAAAAGAACCGACATCCCATGATGCTACAGCAGTAATGATCAACAGGCAAAGACTTGGGGTCAGAGTGTGTTTTAGAAATACAAGGATGCAGTTGCACTAAAGTGGCTGTAGGGTGTGGTGGGCACCATGGTGTGTGGGTGCCTCCTCGCTCTTTGTGATTGTGTTTCTCACCAGATGTCCCTTCTTTATGCCCTCTTATTGTGTATTCTCTCTGACTCAATTAGTTTGTATTCAGACTGTCAAGGACTATTTAATAAAGAGGCCATCTTGATACTTCAGCAAATGCTACATTTTATGTGTAAAGTTGTGTCTCGTTTAATGACGACATAATATGGTTCCAACCAGAGCGTCATTAGTCGATTTCGTCATTAAGTGAGACACGACTGTGTATTAAGGGGGGTCAGGGGCGTACCTCTGTGTCTGATGATATTTTGCCACGCTGACTTTGGATATAAAGCCACACGTTTGCATCGCTGCATTCCACATGTAGTGAGCTGAGAAAACCTACTCACGAGCCGGCAACACAGAGGGACGTGGTTTGCTGTAATTTTTGCCGTAATGATGTGTCAAGTATATACCTGACCTGACCTAACCAACCCTAAGCTAACCTAATATCAGCATAATGCATACATCACATAAATTAGAGGCAGCACCATACAAAACCATTAAAAAAAATCTAAATATACATATATATTGTATTATTTACCACTCAAACGATCTGCTGTGATAGTCTTTACAGTGTAGTGACATCCGTCTGTTTGCTGCGCTGCCTCCAGAACCACCAGCGGGGAGAGAGGCTGAATGTAAGCAGCAAGAAGTTGCATCCAATTCAGTCCCTCTCGACCTCCCGGCAAAAATGTCAATCAAACCTCGAAATCAATGATTTTTCACTATCAATACTAGACCTCACCCTACTGTACGGATCATTGCAAGGTCCAAATTCAGCTCTCTTGAAACGAGGTATTCCCCTTTATGAACACTCCGCCAGCTGCAAGGAACCCACGCTCATTTCTGCAGCTGTGTACGTAATTATCGATTCTATTCATAACATAGAACTGGAGCACAAACTAATAAATGACCTATAAAGGATGGCACACTGCAAAATACACAGATTGTACCCCCATAAAATCAGACATTTCAGTTTTGGCAAATCATGACACGGCCTTCCTCTTTGTCGCGTCCCCTGAAATGCCATCTCATACTCCCAGGTTGGGAACTCTTGTAGTGCGGGGAAGTAAGGCAGATACAAACTGGGGAAGGCATCCTACACGAGCTCCTAAAGGACCACTGGGGTCATGAAGCATCCTAACCTTCATATCCAAGCACCAAAATGCCATCTTTTTAAAGACTGAATTGTTAATATTTCTGAAAATATGGACTGGCAGAAGAACATGTCCAATATATTTAAATATCGAACCCCTTCTAGGATTGTGCTCATCTTACAAAATAGGGCTCTGTACAGATCATTAGAGGTATGGCAGTACAGAGGTTAACATAGAATGGATAAAATAAATACGCTTTAGGTCGTGCAGTGCACTTCCTTGGTTTTGATCTGACATTTTTATGATTCATTTGATTCTTCGTATCCCACAAAGTGTGTAGAGATCTCCCTGCTACCTTGTCTCATAAAGTGGGCTATATCTTTTAGATGATTTTATTGATTTACTGTCTGTATGGTGAAGTGGTGTATGCACCCCTATACACACACACACACACACACACACACGCACACGCACGGAATCAGTTGTAATGGTGGGCATAAAACACCCAGATGTTTGAGAGCATCTTGAAACGGCTTGGCATCCTTTCCAGAGTAGAATTAGATGCCACAACCCCATGCAGGGAAAAAAAAAGGCTGAATATGTATTATGCTTAGATATGATTTTTAATGCATAAGAAAATAATAACATCTTCAGTGCGTTGGTTTGCCAAGTGCCTCATGCCAAGTGAGTCAGTCCATTTATTAATGCAACTCCTATCAGTTATTCCGGAGGAGATATAGAAAACCTTTGTATTCTGTGATCTTTCGTTTGACGGTAATTGCCTCTGCTGGAAAATGTGGAAGGGGTTAATAAGTTGTTTTCATCCAACAGTTTAAAATGCAGGAATCTTGATAAATGTGGTGCTCCTTGTAAATGACTGTGGGTAGATGGTTTCACAGGCCCAGATGATCCTCAGGGGGCCATTCTGATACTATTGGAAATAGCAACCAAAAAATGGAGGGAATGATCTAAGTGTACAAGCTCGCCATGGGTATATTTCAGATGTCAATGATGAGAGCGTCAATCTGTGGGAGGATGACATCTGATCAAAGCACCAACTGGTCTGCCAAGGATGGGGGTCCTGCGACTTATGGTCTGGTGAGGTCTTCCTGCCCAATGTTGCGTTGTGCTTTGCTGACTACAGGCAGCCTCTTTCTTTTTTATGTTTCATATTGATTTGATATCCAGATTGACTTCTGATCATAAACTAGGGGGCAGAGGCTCGACCTGGGCTGCTTACGGCCTTAGACGCAATCGTCTCTGGCTCGATTATTAACCGGCTTGATTTTATTGTTGTCATATTATTATTAAATAGAAGTAGTAATAGAAAGAGTAACATTACGACTGTAATAATTTATATTATTGGAGTAGTATAGTTGCCCTTGCAAGAAAAGGTTTTTGACTCTTCAGGAATTCCTTGGATTTCTCTGTGACTTTTTCATAAAATGTGGACTTATCTCCAACTATTAGAAGTCCCAACGCCGGACAAACGCAATCTGCGTAAACTAAGAGCACGTATTGGTCTACAAATGTACTTCTTCTAGGGAGCACATTGGCCTAAATCTTCACAACCGCTGCATCCATTAACTGGTAGGACCTTCTCCAGCAGCGATCACGTCTTCAGTCATTTCCTGGAGTTGCTGATCAGTTCTAACTTATTTAAATGTAATTAATTTATTTTATTTTAGTATTTAATTTATCTTATACCTGTCCATGCTTTTCACTGAGTGCAAGCTGATAGCGCTGATTAGGGGCCACATTTATTAAACTTCACGTTGGATTCAAGAGTGAAACTATATACGCGCCAATAAAAAATTCCATATGACCAAAAAAAAAAAAAAATCAGATTTATTTAACTTGCTTGTATGGATTGTTTGATTCTAATAAAATTAATAAAATGTTAAAACCTGGCGTATGCATATTTTTACCCAACTTACCCTTTATAAATCACAGTTACCTTGTAAGCGTGCGTTCGTGAATGCGCCTCAGTGTTTATCAGCCTAAAACATGCAGTCATGATGCTGAAGGTGCCCATCGACTGGTAGAGCAGCCTTCCTCCTGAAGTGTCAAGACCCCACTGCCCGCTTCAAGAGCATCCGCCTGTGCTGACCATTTACAGCATTACAGTACCTCTACTCTGAGATCTGAGGCACCAGGGAAGGCGTATGGTGCCAACGTCTGAGCAGGTAGCTGCTATTACCTGGCAAAGATTGCTGATACAAAGAATAGTGAAGAACATGTAAAAAACTGAGGTCTGCCTCAAAGTAAAGGAATCATGAGTTCACTGAGACCATAGAGGATTGATGGTTATTAGTCTCATCTTGGCATCAAATACGACTTGAGCATTAATGGAATGTAACGGCTTATAGTTAGCAAAAGCAGCTTCGCTCTCACTAGGTGCCCTTATTGCAATATGAGTTCAGTGACATTAAGAGAAGTGGAAATGGCAGCAAAGAGGCTTTTTATACAATACAATACAAATTAATTTTTGTGTAGTCCAAAATCACACAAGAAATCCTGCAATGGGCCCTGTTTTTGACAGTCCCCAAACCTTGACTCTCTAAGAAGACAAAAAAAAACTCTTGTAGGGAAAAAAATGGAAGAAACCTTGGGAAAGGCAGTTCATAAACAGACCCCTTTCTAGGTAGGTTGGGCATGCAGTGGGTGTTAATAAAAAGGGGGTAAATACAATATAATAGACAGAACAGAACACCAGTAATCCTCAATACAATATAATGGTGCAAATGAAATATTCCAGGTACAGAGCAGAATTCAACAGGAAATTATATCACAAAATCTGATTTGGATTTGTTTAGAGTCATAGAGACCTCAGCCATCAATCTGCCTCCCCTTATTGGCCATTCCACAGCTAAGACAGTGATGAAAGGACCCCTCCACCCAACGATTCTTGCAATACTCCATCAGAGATGACTTAATAAATGTATTTTCGTTTAATGTATGTACACCCACACCATACAAGAACTGGATGCGATGTCTCCTCAGTTAGTTCATGTTTTGACAGAGTGAAGCTTGGCTCAGGTAATCCTGACCTGTCCGCCAGTTTCCTGAGAATAGACAACAGGTAGCTAACATAAACTGACGAAAGTGTAAGTACGCAGCATTGGCCCTCCTAAAAGAGACAACTAAAACAGAGTCTGTGTATCATATTCATCACTTCAGTGGTGTAACGTGTGGGTCACGTTAACACACATCATAATAGCGGCTCTGTGATATGAATTATTATTATATTTTTTACTTTCTCGTATACGAAGTATAGGGAAAGTATTCTAATCGTCTGAAGATTTAATGTCGAAATTTTGAAGAATCGTGACATTTTTGACCTACCTGTCTTTCTTGTATAAGAAGTATAGAGAAAGTATTGGAATTCTCCAAAAATTCCAATTTGAGATTTTGATGAATCTCAACATTTTAGACCTCCCCAAGTCTGAAAATACCATTTTTGGAATTATGTCTGTGTGTTTGTCTGTGTGTCTGTGTGTGTAAACACAATAACTTGAGTACACTTTCATTTAGGTCAACCAAATTTTGCATACAAGTATTAGGTACAAAACATAGATTTCTATCAACTTTTGAGCTATTTCTGCTAACCAGAAGTGGTTCTTTTTTTATTCATGTAGCTGCAGAGTCCAATTTATTCAACTTTACTTTTATAATAATTGTTCAATATATTATTAATTTGATTTGATTTGTTGTTGATGGTTCTTTAATGTAAATAATATAAAAATATAATCATATCTGAGTATATGAGAAAGTGTAGGGGAGACCACTCGCGATTTATTATTATTTTTATTATTCATATCAAGAGCCATTATTATAATATAATTATAATATAATAATATCATTGAGCTAATCCGACTGCATTTCCCCACTTGATATCAAGGGTGTTGTCATTTCCCAGTTCCTCCAGAATGTTGCCGATCCACGAGTCAGAGTTGTTGTAAATAAGCGCACATTTCTCCATCCACGCTCCCAACCTCTCTCTTTATCTCTCTGTGTCCATCAAGTGTTCTTTTATAAATCCCTATGTTCGCGTGGGAAGTAGCATGCTCACATTTCGGGCGTCTATGTAAGCTTTATAAACGAGGCCCCTGATAAGCACATTGAATGTTCGACCCTTCCTCCATTTCCAGACATTTTCAGGTGCCTGGACTGTACAGACCTCCTCTTTCTCCATCATCTTGAGGTCTGGACTCTGTCATGGCCATTCCAGAAGTGCCACTTTTTTCTTACTCTTACGTCATTCTGTAGTTGATTTACACCATTGTCTTGCCGTGTTGCTGAAAGGAGACAACACATTCATCGAGGAACATCACTCTTCTGTACTGCAGGCAATATTTTTGCTCACACTGAATAGACTTGCAGACCATGTTACATCATCAGGCAGGAGGTCAAGTGACTGGTTTTTACAGTTCACCAGGTGCAGAGAAAGTGTTGTAAGCAGAAGAAGTAGCTGTGCCTCGTATTTCATGGTCTTGCCAAAGCACTTGACACCAACTGTGACAGTGTTTGGCTCTCCAGAGAAACTGATCTCCTTGACCGCATCATTTCATAATGCCCCGCAGGCCAGAGCCATTATTAGTAATAAATGGCGTTAATCAAGGCTGTGTCTTAGTGCCTATGCTCTTTGCTGCCATGCTATTGGGGACTGCGGTCAAAGAGTCGACATTGAGTTTGGTAGAGAGGGCAGGCTATTTCATTTGTGGTAACTCCAGTCCAAGTCAAAGGCATCTGTGGGCCTTCTGAGAGAGTTTCTATTTGATGATTGTGCCCACACACATGCGACGATATGTATCACACCATAGGGAGATTAGCAGCTGCCTGCAAACACTTTCGATTTACCATCAGCCTTGCCAAACCAGCTTCCACTTCACCTCCACTACTGATCCTCATTGACAACACAGAAATAAAGCCTGTGGACAAATTCGGCTGCCTAGGCAGCAGCATCTGCAACAATGGATTGTCGGCTGCCGGGGTTACTCTACACCTTGCCCAAGCTAGTTCTGCATTTGGCAGACTTAACAAGTGGCGGTGGCAGGATGAGACATCAAGCTTAGTGCCAAGATTGCCACCTTCGGGGCTCTTTACACTCAAGCAAGTAGGTGCCTACTTAGCCTACCTGATGGATCAGATGTTTCACATCCCAGATTTTAATGTGTGAGGACAACAGGGCTATCAGGATGTCTCCATGCCTTTAGTTTCCCGTTCAGGTAGTCATGGAGCATCACGGCAAAGCCAAAAGGAGCTCATTTAGCTGCTGGCCTCAGCTTCGGGGATGTGCTTTAGGTAGGGAAGCGAGTGTAGCGAGTCCCTTTTCATGTGACACCATCTGCTACGTGCCCTGACAAAGCCTTGAAAGGAAATTGCAGGTGGATGCATTCAAAAAAGCCAAGAAAAGAAAGAATTGAGGCTTAAGGGAAGTGGATGAGATGTACGTGAAAAATGGGATGCATGGAAACTGGGTGAAGTGTCACACTCATGGGTACTGCAACAAGCCAAATACGTTTTTAATTATGTGGATAATAATGCACTGTTAGGATTATTATGAAGGTGATTGCCATCAGGGGTGTGGGAATCATAGAATGACAGTTCCGTGGGTGAGCTGACAATTATGCTGACCCCAGCTTCATCTGTGCTGGTGTTTACTTACCTGCGATGTCCACCATCACTTTACTTGGGGTCACGTGAGCCTGGAGTTCTTCTATAGTGCCTTTCATCTATCTATCAATCATATAGTGCCCTTCACATCTATCTATCTATCTATCTATCTATCTATCTATCTATCTATCTATCTATCTATCTATCTAT
>JANRMT010062791.1:153535043-153547030 GCA_026402145.1 Polypterus bichir lapradei | reverse complement strand
TCTTTACACTTGACCCCCTTCTTTACACTTGATTAGCCTTTACACTTGAGCCATCTTTACACTTGACCCCCTTCTTTACACTTGACCCCATTCTTTACACTTGATTAGCCTTTACACTTGACCCCTTCTTTACGCTTGACCCCATTCTTTACACTTGACCCCATTCTTTACACTTGATCCCCGTCTTTACACTTGATTAGCCTTTACACTTGACCCTTCTTTACACTTGATCCCAGTCTTTACACTTGTCCCCAGTCTTTACACTTGACCCTCTTCTTTACACTTGACCCCAGTCTTTACATGGATTTTCCAACAAATCATTAGTTCTGTGTTAAGCTCAAACAAGCCGCAGTCATAGCAATCACAAAAAAGTCCCACATAACTGGGCAGAATGACTACAGGCCTGTTGCTTTGACATCTGTGGTCATGAATACCTTTTAGAGACTGAAGTCAGCTCACTTGAAGGACACCACAGTTCCCGTGTTGGTCCCCCTTCAGTTTGCCTATCAAGCAGCAGGTTGGGTGATGATGCAGTATGGCGCTACACTACATCCTGCTACATCTTGACCACCTAGGGACCTCTGCAAGGATTTCATCAACATCTCCACTATAATCTCACCCATCTTTCTGTCCCTGACCTGCCTGTCAGTGGATTACCAATTTTTTGACAGATAGGAAGCAGCAGGTAGACCTGGGGACGCTCACCTCCAGCTCCTATGCAATCAGCACTGGTGCCCCCCAGGGATGTGTGCTTTCCCTACTACTCTTCTCTCTTTCTATTAATGACTGCACCCTTAAGAACCACCCCATCAACCGTCATTGAGTTCACCAGAAAACTTGATGAGTCTGCATACAGAAAAGAGTTGGAGCAGCAGGCCCTTTGATAGGCTGAAGTTAAACACATGTGAAACTGTGGAGAAGACGGTGGACAACAGGAGGCACACCACAACACCACCTCCCCTCTCTCTATCTTTATCAGCAAAGTGTCACTTGTGGAAACCTTCATGTTTCTGTGATCTACAGTTGCATGCAAAAGTTTCTGCACCCTTGCTTAAAATGTCTGTTACTATGAATCGTTAAGTGAACAGAAGGTAAACTGATCACCAAAAGGCATAAAGTTAAAGAGGACACATTTCTTTAATATTTCAAGGAAGATTTTTATTTGCATTATTCATAGGTAAAAAACTACCAAAAAATGAAAAGGGCCTGAAGGAAAAGTTTGGGCACCCGACATGGTCAGTACTTAGTATAACCCCCTTTGGCAAGTATCACAGCTTTAAAACGCTTTATGTAGCCAGCTAAGAGTCTTTTAGTTTTTACTTGGGACATTTTTGCCCATTCGTCCTTGCAAAGGATTCCTGGGCCGTCTGGCATGCCCAGCTCTTTTGAGTTCAATCCAAAGATTTTTAATAATGTTTAGGTTGGGGGACTGTGAGGACTATGGTGGAACTGTCAGCTTGTGCCTCTTGAGGTGTAGATTGTAGATTATAGATTTTGAGGTGTGCTTTCAGATCATTATCATGTTCTTGGACCAACCCATCATCTTTTAAAGTTCAGGATTTTTACTGATGGTTTGATGTTTACTTCCAGGATTTGCTGGTATTTATTTGAATCCACTCTTCCCTCTACAACTGACATGTTCCCTGTGCCACTGGCTACAACACAAGCCCAAAGCCTGTTTGATCCACCGCCGTACTTAATAGACAGAGACGTGTTCTTTTTCTGGAATTCTGACCCCTTTTTTCTCCAAACATACCTTTGCGCATTGTGGCTAAAAAGTTCTATTTTGAATTCATCAGTCCACAGGTCTTGTTTTCCAAAATACATCGGGCTTGTTTAGATGTTCATTTGTAAGCTTCAGATGCTGAATTTTGCGGCTAGGGTGCAGGAAAGGTTTTCTTCTGCTGACTCCACCATGAAGGTCATGTTGTTCAGGTGTCACTGCACAGTAAAACAGTGTGCCACCACTCCAGAGTCTGCTAAATCTTCCTGAGGGTCTTTTACAGTCAGACAGGGGTTTTTTATTTATTTAGTTTTGCTGGTCTTCCATACCTCAACTTGACCACCATTTCTTAATAACATTACGAGTTGAGAACACGGCGACCTAAAAACACTTTGCTATCTTCTTATAGCCTTCTCCTGCTTTGTGAGCATCAGTTCTTTAGTTTTTCGGAGTGGTAGGCAGCTGCTTAGAGGAGCCCTGGACTGCTGATTGCTGTCACAAGGTTTGAGAAGTCAGAGAATTTAAAAAGTGTGGACCACCGGGACATGTTACAGCCGCCCTAACCCGACACAGACAGGCAGACACAAGTCCCAGTACAGCACACAATGTTTTATTTACAGCTGTGCTGTGCTCCCAAAAGCATATCACACTTCTTCTCTCTTCTTTCTCTTCCTATCTTTGTCATTTCCCTCTACTCCTCCTGGCAGGCTTTGTCCACCTCTTTCCGGCTGTGGTTCCCTGAATGGTTTTGAGGTGACTTCCTTTAGGATGGCCATTGGAGTGCTCCAAGTAGCTCATTAATTGGACTTGGAATCTCTCCCAGGTGTGGTGGAACCCAACATGGTTGTGCCAAACTCCAACTCCCAGCATACCTTGCAGGAATCCATGGAGCCAAAGCCACCCAGGAGAGCTGCCCTCTAGCATTCTGCCCTGCCGATGCTCTCCCCCCCCCCCCCCCCGGTCCTCCCATGTAATGGCTGTGGCCACCTGTCACAACAGCTTTACAATTTGTATCACCTGGGGTTTCCTAACGATGACTGTGAACAAGCCCTACATTGTAATGAGCTAATGAAGGTCTGAGACCTCAGGAAAAGATATCCGAGACCTCAGTTATCTTGGGGTGCCAAACCTTTTGCATGGAGCTCCTTTCCTTTCTTCACTGTACAATTGTACAAAACCAAAACAATGCATGAATGAGCCCTGCGGTGGGCTGGCACCCTGCCCGGGGTTTGTTCCTGCCTTTTGCCCTGTGTTGGCTGGGATTGGCTCCAGCAGACCCCCATGACCCAGTGTTAGGATATCGCAGGTTGGACAATGACTGACTGAATGAATGAATACCTTTATTGTCTTTGCACAAGTACAACAAAATTGGATGCCATCCTATCAGTGCAAAACAGCAAGAAATTGCAAGACTACAGAAACATATAAATATGAAAAATTTTAATAGGGATTGTAAAAGTGGAAAAGCAAACCAAACATCGTACTACACAAGGAGGCATTTTTCACATTCTGCTGGTATTCATTGCCTGATTTGTTCCCTGTAAAGTCCCACAGTACGAGCGTCATTTAGCGCAGTCACGACCTTTGGGTAAACACTGTTTTTAGTCTATTTGTCATTGTGTTTTTATTGTCTTGAAGCGTCTGCCTGAAGGCAGCATTTCAAACAGAGAGTGACCAGGGTGGGATGCATCTTTAATTACTGTATGCTCTGGGCCTTTTTCAGGCAGCGGGAACTGTAAAGAATTTCCAAGGAATGGAGAGGGCATCTCCTGTTAACGACCCTCTGGAGTGCTTTCTGTGCAGCTGGCAAACCGCACATGGATTTGATAAGTCAATTTGCTCTCTATGGAGCAATAGTAGCAGGACATGAGCAGTTTTTGGGTGAAATGGTTCTTCCTGAGAATCCTCATGGAGCAAAGACTCAGCTGTACCAGCTCTGTAATGTTAGCACTCCAATTCAGGTGCTCTTCTATGTGCACACCCAGAAACTGGAAGTTCAAGACCCTCTCTACATGATCCCCACCAATGAAAAGGGGCTGATTATTTGTTTCCTTCCTCCTAAAGTCGATGATCAGCTCCTTGGTTTTGGTGGTGTTGTTGTCTCTGCACCACCCAGACAACTGTTCCACTTCATCCCAATGCACCAATCTTGCATAAAATGCTGAAAGGAAGTGCACCATTTTTAACTTTATGCATTTTGGTGATCAGATCATCTTACGCTCACTTAACTATTCATAGTAACAGACATTTTAAGCCAGGGTGCCTAAAGGTTTGCATTCCACTGTATAAACACCTGGTTCTTGACATGGAAGACTAACATAGTGTAGAGTCCATCATAAAAAAGGCACAGCAATGGATGTTCTTCCTAAGACAGCTGATTGAGTTCATTCTAGCACAGGAGCTGCTGATTCAGTTCTACATGGCAGCTATCGAGTGTGTTCTCAGCTCGTCCATCATGGTGCGGTTTGGATCAGCAACTAAGCATGACGAGTATAGGCTACAATGAAAGGAACACTGGCACCCGTACCATTCCAGAGTCATGAAGAGGGTTAGGAAAATCGTCAGCAATCCCACCATATCCAGGCCACATCCTCTCTGAAGTTCTCCTGTCTGCCAGGTGACATGGACTAAACTGCGTCAGAATAGGAAGTTATCAGAACAGTTTTTTTCGATAGGCCATCAAGCTCAGAAGTGGTTGGTTAAGCTGACCAAGCTCAGTCTGGGCCCCACCAGAATCATCTTGTAATATTATCCCATACAACAAGTGCTTAATTTAGTATTTATTTCAGTATTGGACATTGTATGCATACATTTTCATTGAATGTCTTGTACTCAAGTCAAGTCAAGTCAAGTTGGGGAGCATGTACTGTTACAGTGTGTTGCCACACCCACTACAACTGGAGATCCTGGTTGGCAACCCCCCAGTCAGACACGCTGTCCAGTACCACCCTCTGGAAATGACCCTCTATCTGCCACAACCAGGTGTTATGTGGGCGACTCCTTGGCCTGGTCCAGCCGCTCGGATCCTCATCAATGAGGATCTTACGCGTTGGATCACCCTCAGGGAAACACGCCACATGGCCGTAGTGCCGTAACTGACGCTCCCTCACAATGCAGGTAATGTGCCTCATTCGGGACAAAAAGTCAAACCAGCAGTACCCAAGTTTTTTTCCGAAGAGACACAGTACCTGAGGAGTCCAGTCTTCGTCTCCGGTCACTGGGTTGTGTCCATGTCTCGCAATCATATAGCAAGGCAGGAAGCACCAGGACTCTAAAGACTTGGAACTTTGGGGTCACCAAAACATCTTGACAGTGGTCTTAGAAAAAAACAGAAAATCAACAGTCTGCTGCCGCAGAATGAGAGCAGCGTCAAGTCATAATATTCAATTTCAGTTAACAGCAAGAATGGGCTTCTCATTATTAAACCAGTTGGAGTGAAATTGGCTGGAGTTTGAAGTTCCAATTTAGCTGGTCATCTGTTGGCTCGTCTCACATCTCATTTCTGTTTGGTTGCCATTTAAGGAAGAAACAAATCAATTCAGAGGACTGAATCATTAAAAACAGGGCTATTAAAATGAAGGGAAAATGAGTTAATTAGCAGTGAAAACTGCTCGCTGATCAGGAAAAAGGGTTAGAATGAAAATCTGCAGTTACTGCAGCCCTCCAGGACCTTGTCTTAGATCGTCCACCTTGGGTATAAATCCCTCGACTAGTGTTTATTTATGTCTATTTTGTACATCCTCCGTGTCATTATATATTTTCCCCCATCACTTTTTCTCATAGATTTGTGTTTTAAGTTAATTAGTGACTGTCACTTTCAGAAATTCTTCGAAGACTTTTCAGTAATGGGGAGTATCGTCAAGGGGCGTGAGACAGAGTAGAGGCCTCAGGTGATGAAATTTGAGAATTGTCTGTAACTTGACGTCAGCATCTGGTGATGTGCCATTTCACTGTGATATGCTCAAGGTCCTCATTTGAGTACGTGTGGCTACAGAGCACCAGGGATGACCATGCAGCAAAGTTGTTGTCCTTTTTACTTTTTCGTGTATGAAGTATCGGGAAAGTATTGTACTTTTTGCCGAATCTCGACGTTTTGGGCCTCCCTGAATATCTCGTATACAAAGTACAGTGGTGCCTTGGTTTGTGAGTGCAATTCATTCTGAAAATGTGCTTGTAATCCAAAGCACTCAAATATCAAAGCGAATTTCCCCGTAAGATAAATAATGGAAACTCAAATGATTTATTCTACAACCCAAAAACATTCATATAAAAATGATTAATAAAAAAAATATAAAGTAAAAATACATAAAACAAATTAACTTGCACTTTACCTTTGAAAAGAATCGTGCATGGTGTGAGGGAGATGAGAGAGAGGAGAGGAGGAGGAGGGTTATTATGTAGGACGACTTTCACTCTAACTAACGGAATCCTGCTATCTGTTGGCTCATTGGAATCTTTTTCTTTTTTTGCGACTTTAACAAGGAACCTCTCCAAAGACAGTTACTTTTGCCTGAAGAGTCACTACACTTGGACACAAACTTAAAAAAAAATGCTTTACCGACTGTAAGGTTTCTAAACCCTTTTGGGATTCCACCCCAATGGGATGACACGTGGAAGAACGTCCCGAAGCAACCACAGGCTCCCAGCGCTGTAGCAGTTCTCCACAAAAGCGAATTCGAAAAGATCGTGGACATGCTATAAGCGCCTGCCTTTGATGGCTGATACAAGGAAAATTATAAATGCAGAGCACAGTATTACTTATCCACTAACCTAAGGCCTCATGCATAACGCTGTGCGTAGAATTTGCACTATAACATGACGTAAGCACAAAAGCCGAAATGTGCTTACACACAGAAAAATCTAGATGCAGGAATCTGTGCGTACTCCAACTTCCGCTACATAAATCCCGGTCAGAGTGAAAAGTAACGCTCGTGCACGCGCCTTCTGTCCCGCCCCAACTCCTCCCAGAATTACGCCTCTTTGAATATGCAAATCAATATAAATCACCCTTAAGCTCAGCCTTCTGTGAAAAGACAATGACAAAAGCACGGGAGAAAATATAAGATTTTCAGCGAATACCAAGTGGAGGCAAAGAAAAAACATACTATTTGTTGGTTTAAACCGTGGTATAAACAACAAAAGGAAGTTGATCGAGTGACAGAGTGTCAGAAAACTTGAAAGCTCAAGTCCACAAAGTCGCACAGTACCCGAAATAAAAAAGAAGTTTTCACATATCCAAGTCGCCGTGAAAAGGCGAGTCGTAGCCCACCACCTGAGTTTGATATGAAAGCTTATTAGGGTACAGAGAAAAAAAAGGCACACCGGGGAGAAAAACACAAAATGTCAACTTTAATCTCAAAATGTCCACTTTAATCACGTAGTTTATTTTGCCATTAAAGTAGAACATCATAAACTTCATCTTAAAATCGATTAATTTACTAGTTTCTCAAATCCCATCATAACTAAAGTAACATGTTGAATGCTTTGTTTTGTATTTGATCTTCTTTGTGCTCTGTGTGTGAATCACTACATGGTTCTTAAATTGGCTTTCTCTTTCTCTGACAGGACACAGAATCCATTACATCCGTGATATTACAGCTGTCTGAATAATTAAAATACTGAGATGTATACGTGATATCTTTTTCATGATGATAGGAATGAAAGCATGTTATTAAACAGGGGAACACAGTGGCGGTATTGTCTCTTTCAAACGTACTAACCCCCAATTCCTGTCCTTACTTTTCTTTCTCCAAATACCCAATCAACACACAATCAGCTCTGTAATAGACGTTAAGCCATCTGTAAGCTTACAACAACGATTCTTCAAAACATTTAAGGAACATTGAAATATCTTCATAGTATGTGTTTAATTATTCTATCCATCTATCCTTCCAGCATACAGCAATCAATCAGGATCAATCCGTGAATTGCTAGCGCTACGGCACCGTGTCCTCACATGTTTAATTATTAACAATACAGATTATTTAAATGAAGTTAGTTTTATCTGTGTAATATAATCAACATATTTTGCTGCATTTCTTCTTAAAAATGATATTGTCATCATATGTAAATACGCGCTTTATAAAGTGGCGCAGGTTGTGTAATATTATAACTGTAGTGCAAGTTTACAGTGAGGTGATTGTACTTATAAGTACAAACAGTTCTACAAGGAGCACTTGATGGACTGATGGAGTATGTTTAAAGTTCTTGGGATTAAACTGTTTCTGAACCACAAGATCTGTAGAGGAAAGACTCTGAAACGTTTTGCTGTGGCTGAGGTAGCGTGTCCTTGAAGCTGTATACCGATAATTCTCTTTCCGATCAGCTGCTGCTGTGATACCCCACTCAGATACAGTGATATAAATACTCTGAGTGGTACAGTGAGAGCAATATGGAAAAAGATGATCCACTGTGGCAACCTTTAACGGGAGCAGCTGAAAGCAGAAAAAGAAGGTGCAATGAGATTAACAATGCTAAAGCAGTTATGGTATTTGGAATACTATGGCTATTCCCTGGACCATTATATTGTTACAAGTTAATTACAATCAGATGCATTACACTAATAAACAATATGCGGTTAGTTTCAGTGTATTTATAAAGCCACGTCAGGAAAATAAAGAGTAACCACACAGGAACAGTAGCACTGCTTTGACACTGGGTGCCGCCAGTCTGCAAAACCGAGCGGAGAACTTGCGTACGACAAGGTATGAGGTACCGTGGAAAAGTGCGTGGCTTTACTCAAAGTGTAGGTTTTATACATCGCGATTTGAATGTGGAAACGTTCTTACGCAACATTTCTATGCGTACGCACCGTTTATACATGAGGCCCCTGGTCACGACCCTGCCTGACAGCTGCATCTGTGTATAAGAGTGGCAGATCCCGCTACAATAAATATATATATATATATATTTTTTTTTTTTACCGTGTCCTGTTCGGCTGTGAAGCAATCAGAATTGATGTCTGAATGCTGGCGACTAGCCTTACAGTTTTTCTCTCAGGTGGAGCGTTACAGCTTCTGCTGACGTCACACCTGATACCAAAATTTTATTAGAAATATCTTCAGATGTTTTTAAGATTCGAACTGGACACGGAGACAAAAATGAAAGAAAAAGAAGAGAGAAAAGGAGGAGATAGAGGTAAAGGGGGAAAGGAGGATTTTCGTATAGAATAAACAATAAATGAACCAGATCCGCTACAATAAATAACCGGCATGCCGACTGAGACCGAGCATGGCAGATGATTACCCACAATCCCACAGTGAGATTGAGAGAAGAACCATCGGCTCAGTTGTGATCACGTGACGCTCGGCAGACAAAGTGTATACGTACTACTCGTATTGCAAGACCTCGCTCATTTATCAAGTTAAACTTTATTACAAATTTTAGCTCATCTTGCAAAATGCTCACAGACTAAGTTAATCGCAATCCAAGGTTTTATTGTACAGGGAAAGTATTGTAATCATCCAAAAATTCCATTTCGAGATTTTGATAAATCTCAACGATTTAGACCTCCGAGTCCGAAAATACCATTTTTAGAATTATGTTTGAGTGTCTGTCTGTATGTAAACACGATAACTTGAGTGCACTTTCACTTAGGTCAACCAAATTTTGCATACAAGTATTAGGTACAAAATGTAGATATCTTTCAACTTTTGGGTCATTTTCATTAACTGGTAGTGGTACTTTATCTTTTAATTCATGCACCTGCAGAGTCTGATTTATTCAACTTTACTTTTATAATAATTGTTCAATATATCATTAATTTTATTTGAGTTGATGGTTCTTTAAGGTACATAATATAAAAATGCAATCATTCTCTTGTGGTTTACTCCTCAAATATCCATCCCCATATCTGAGTATAAGAGAAAGTCAATTTTATTTTTTTAAGATGGGGACAACCAGGCGGTTCAATGCCAGGTCAGTTCTTAAGGTTCCATTTGGTCTTGGATGCCCTTACTTAAACAAAGTCCCTGCATTTGTCATTTTTGTATTGATCTCGTTCCTCAAATGTCTAAGTTGTATCTTTGCCTCTATTACACCGTGGTGCAGTTTTTTTCTCCAGCTAGAGATGTCAAGGGAATGGAAAATCACAGCACCTTAGAAACACCCAGTGGTCACTGAGTGAGGAGGGCAAACTCAGCAGCCCCCAGCTTGAAACCTACAGCAGGCTTGTGTTTTCAGATTAATTACATTGTTTATCAGTGGAGCTTGAGATGGCAAAGAGAGTGACAGTAATGAGCCACGCTTGCCATCAGAAGAGCCACCTGTCAGCATGTCGGCTAACATCAAACAACGAATAAAGACAGAGAGTCAGATTTAATCTGTAAGTACAGCGCAGCCCAGCACAGCCCAGAGCCTGACACGAGAGCGGAGGGTTAGAGCCGGAGAGAGCCGGGCGGTCTTCTGATGCTCGTGTACCCTCTCACTGCCATGTCTGGAGGAGAAACCTGAAATATTTGTGTCACCTCAGGCACTTCTGTCAGCTCTGCCAGAGCCGAGTTCTTCTCAAATGGAAGGCATGCCATGCTACACTCTTCTCTTTTTTATTAATATATTGTGGCCACTGGACTGTGGTCTGACCCATAGGAAGAGACTGCACTCCATATCCAAGTCATGGTCCACAAAGGAAGGATTAAATGTATTTAATTCAGCAGCAGGTAACCATTGTCTTTAAAACTCTGTCAGTCATCGCCAGCCATGTTCTAGAGTGGGACCAGCTCCTGTCTCTCAGCGTTCGTCTCTTTTCTTTCACTCTGTGAGACGAGTTCTACTGTAGCTATGTTGTAAACTCTCAGTAGGGTGGATTTCTGACTCTGTTGGATGCAGGATGTAAACTTTCTAACCCTCTCCTGGTTCACCTGGATTGTCTTGTGTCACTTGGCCAGAAGAGGTCATCCTGAGTGCTCCTTCTGGAGACGTCATGGGACAGATCTCTGGTCTGGCTGTCTCTTTGGCCCACCTGGGCCTTGCCTCCTTCTGTTGACTTCTGGTCTTCACCTGAGGACAAGAGATAAGCTGACTTGATGTTACGAGAGCCCCTCTAAGTGTCATTAGGATTATTCTGTGGATTTCTATGCCAGAGGTCACAAGGAGCTGGCCACCTGATTGAGAAACATTTGGGGGTTGTTCCATTCCAAACATTTTATTTGTATTGTTATTACATGCATACTGGGGCTCTTAACTGACTGATTAGTAAACAGCAACAAAACAAAAAAAAAAAAAAAAAAAAACATGGTAAGTTTTAATACTAAGGTGGCGTTCCCAGAACATTCTAGTAGTATGTAGCGGTTTCTATTTTAGCACTTCTTTGATGGCAGAGTCTCAGCAGAAATAAAAGAAAAGATGGTGCAAAGACTGCAGTGCCCACCATTACCAGATATTCCTCAACAAATGAATCTGACCTGCTGAAGTTGGATGATCTGGTAACAGAAAGAACAACATCCTTCTGTGATGTCCTTGTTGGAAAAAGGCAAAGAAAGGTCTCCGTCATTTCACAATAAGCCACTAAGGCCACAGACAGACGACCCAATCTTCAATCAATCTTGTGAACTGACGGCAGTGAACGACACAGCTGAAAGAGGAATAAGCCTCATCAAAATATACAATACCATATGTTGTACATGTATATGTATTGTGATGAAATAAGTCACAAGAACTATTATAAAGGTTTGGGGATTGGCCCCTTATATTGTTGTGAACGAATTCGGTCAAGATGAGTATCACAAGATATCAGACATTCGACAACCAGATGGAGTTTCTGTCGGCTTTTATATCATGTACAAAGATGGCCACAGGAAATGGTAATAGCAGGAAATGACGTCATCCACGGGAGCTGGAAGTGACGTCATCATGACGGGACTGGAAGTGACGTTATCCCTGGGTTTTAGAAGTGACGTCATCATGGTGGGACCGGAAGTGACATCTATGGGAGCCGGAAGTGACATTATCATGGCGGGACTGGAAAGTGACATCATCCATGGGAGCTGGAAGTGACGTCATTATGGTGGGACCGGAAGTGATATCATCAAGGGTAATCGGAGGTGAGGTAATGAATGGGAAAGTGTCTGATGCAGGTATGTAAGAATTATTTCTCTTCTTTAGTTCTGTAGGATTAGAAAGAGAGGCATTAACCCGTCATACCCCCCTATCTTGTAACCATACACTCACCTCAGGACCTGTTGATTGCCTCCTAAACGCACATGTGTGACAGTATATATATATATATACATACGCACATGTGTGACAGTATATATATATATATATA
>JANRMT010062791.1:153505380-153534643 GCA_026402145.1 Polypterus bichir lapradei | reverse complement strand
TATATATATATATATATATATATATATATATATATATATATATATATTGCTGCAAATATACAAATTCTATTACAGACCTTCATTTCCATTTATACAAACATATCAAAACACACACACACACATATATATACACACAAGGGGGAGTCAAGCTAAAGTAAGAAAACGGGATTTGTCAGAAAATGGAATGAACCTTAACAAAACTAATCATGTAATTTCTCAATGTCATCTCCATCCTTCTCAATGCACTTGCGTCACTCCTGCCTAGAAATTCAAGGATTCCACCAGAATAAAAGGTTTTGTCTTATCCTCGCCAATTCTTCAGGCACGATATTATCAGGGCCTGAGTTACCTCGAAAGCTTGCACATTGTAATCTTTTTAGTTAGCCAATAAAAGGTGTCATTTTGCTTGACGGCTCACCAATCTTGGCAATTTGTTTTAAAGGCTGACCTTCTTTTCTTGACGTAATTAGAGTCTGTATTTCCTCCTTGCTTAACTGATCACATTTTCTCCTGTTCATTCTATAATTACAAGTTTTTACTCAGGATTCCTGTATTTATAGTAATCGTGAATCCTTAAGCTGCTACCGAAGAAAGGTGACAAAATGTCTAGACCCCCTTGCACAGTTCAATGCACACAGATGATCTGAACTACAAACATTTCCCTGCAAGTGTGTCAAACATCTGACTGGCTGTGTGTGTATTGAATTGTGCCTAATGAGCGTTAGCCTGTTGTCTGAGCACGCCGTGTTCTGTGTTACCCTGAGGTTAGCACTTTAGTTGATCTCACAGTGTGAAACTACTTAAAACAGCGATTTCGTAGATGGGAACGCCTATTTTTCATATTATAAATGGCTTCTAAATTGATACAGTTAGATGGCATGTAATAATATTCAACTTTACTGCTTCCTGAATACACCAAATCCTCTTCCTTGTGATGTATTACTTGCTCTTGCAATACGGAACTGCTTAGCCCAGTGATTTCCTAGTTTGGAAGTTCTATTTCTAGCGTTACAAACTGTTTCCATAGTGATGTGTTTTTAGGCCTCTTAGTTCTTTTCAGTTGTACTAAAATACGGTGTTTACAAAGCCTAAATACGCTGAGCAACTCATTATAGTAAGATTAACTCTGTAGCTGTTCTTGCAATCTGGAATTGCTCAAAAGACGCATTTATACAGTTTAAAGTCGAGATATGAATGAAAAACCTGCTTTCCATCAAATATTTTGGTTGGCAGTATTCAGTATATAAATATACCATATATATATCTTTTGGAGCAATGGCTGAGCACAAACCTGGCTAAATGACCCCCCTGGTCTGATGGAGAGGGCTAATAGGATATTAGGTTCAATGCTCACTCTGTTTCCTTTACAGAAGTCTTGGGCTGTTGTCTTTAAGATGTCGCATGTGCTACAGATGGGCACCCTTTACATCAGGGGTACCGCCAGTATGGCCACTGCCACCTGATGTCATCCTTGCCCCACAGCTCATCTCCTCTCTGTAAAACTTTGAAATGAAATGACCACATATCTCAAAGACCTCTGCAAGTGGAGATGAGAAGATCATTTCTCCACCGGTGGTAATCTGTTTGCAGGGTCTTAATTGGGTTTCCCACAAACAAAGTCAAGGAAGGTAGGAACAAGAAGGAACAAATTCCTTGATATCCTAATGAACCATCCAGACCTGAAGGTCCTCTCTGCTTTTCTCTGGTTTTTGTCTTTACCTGGTAATACATTTCTTACCAATGGATTTATTTCTTGGGTTCAAATCCCACAATTCCTCTAGTTCTGTATATGTACAACCACATTATTGTACATGAATTGCTGATACACCCAACTATGTACAGTTTTGTAAAATTGATGCTAACTTTTTGTTCCTGGCCTGGAAGAGCTTTGTAAAGAAGGACAAGAGGAGCAGATATGCATAGGGCACTGCCTCCCCTAGAACCCTAGATGGCCACCCCCCTTGTGTTGCAGCGGCACCTTGGATTCCCATGGGACACCATTGGAACAGGAGTTTGGCACAGCCCTGTTGGGTTCTGTGGTGGCCGCCAGGGGGAGCTGCAGAGCGCTGTTTTGTCAGGTTTTTGCCACACCTGGGAGTACTTCGGGACCCCTCTAATGAGCCACCTGGAGTACTCCCAGGTGCATCATAAAAGGAGCCGCCCACCTTCATTCAGGACGCTAGAGTTGGGAGGAAGAGCACAAGTCTTACTGGAGGAGGAGGAGGAGTGTGACGATGCGGGTTCGCTGCATGCTCCCATTGTCTGTCCGGGAGCCCTTGAACCCAGCACTGTTGGTAAATGTCACTGATGAGCTTAGCAGTGAGACACAACAAATAGAGCAAGGGGATGGTGCAAAAGTGCAAAGTGCTTTTATCTAAAACCAACAACAAAAAGAAACAGTGTTCAAATAAATAGTGCAGCGTTTCAAATCTTTTAAATAAATAATCCATTAAACAGAAGTGAAATGGAGGTTAAAACTCCAATAGAAAAAAGTCTTTTAAAAACAACAAGGTTAAAACAATGCTGGAAGCAATCTTTTAAAAACACAAAGCCCGTTGTCTTTTCACCTGGCAGCTCCCCTGCTTCTCCCATCGGGCTTTGCAACAGGAGAGTTACCATACTTGCAGCTGACCTTCTTTCTACATATCTGATCTGGTGGCCTTCTGATCCCTGGCTCTGGTTCAGCTCACCTAGATCGAGACTTGGCTTCCTTGGTGTCCAGGACTCTTACGTCAGGGAATTCACCGCCCAAGCCTTCCGACTCCTGCTGCCTTTTCGGCCTTACGCGGCCAGTCGTCCTTCTGCCGTTCACTCCCGCTCCTCAGTATGCTCAGCGGCCACTACCAACTGCCCTAGGTGTTGGTCAAACACCCCTGCTAGGGCTCAACTGTCCAGCTGCCTGCCTGCGAGCCTTCACTCGCTCGCACCGGCTCCTATCTCTGACACACTGCTTCCCGCAATCATGCAACCTCCGGCTCTTTTCTTTCTTTCCTTTCTCCCTTTCTTAGTCGCCTCGTGCTTCTATTTATGAAGAGGATGTGGCAGCTGTAGCAATCAGCAGTCCCGGGAACAATTACGGATGTGGACGATTTCTAACCTGTGCACTTAGGTGAGAAACGCCCACACCACGAATTCCCCTGGAATTGCTTCAGCCACTCAACCACCATGCCCCCTTGCTAAGCTGCAAGTGTTGCGATTATTTATTTAAAACTGGTCTCTTAACGTGAGCTTTGGACCCACTATACCACAAGGATGAGAAGAAGACAGAAAGAGAAAGAGGATGAGAAAGGAAAGAAAATGACAGAAAATGTAAAGTATTACATGTAGGAAGTGAACATGTTAGGTTTGAATACACATTGGGAGGTCTGAAAATCGAGAGTCCACCTTATGAGAAGAATTTATGTGTCATAGTGGACTCTAAGCTATTGACTTCCCAACAGTGTTCAGAAGCCATTAAGAAGGCTAACAGAATGTAAGGTTATATAGCGCCTTGATGTATGGAGTAGAAGTCACAGGAGGTTCTGCTCATCCTTTATAACACACTGGTGAGGCCTCATCTGGAGTCCTGTGTGCAGTTTTGGTCTCCAGGTTACAAGAAGGACATAGCAGCACTAGAAAAGGTCCAGAGAAGAGCGACTAGGCTGATTCCAGGGCTACAGAGGATGAGTTATGAGGAAAGATTAAAAGAGCTGAGCCTTTACAGTTTAAGCAAAAATCACAAAAATCTGCATGTTTATCCATTCTCAGGTATATTGGAACTGCGTGAAATTAACTTTATATACTGTTGTGTCGATGGCATCATTGTTGAACAATCATGGTGCATTATGAGAAGCATTAGGAAGGCAGCAAGCAATGCAAACCACACAGAACGGCAGCACCCATTACCTAACAAATTAGCATCTGAAAAGATGTGAAACAATAAATAAGTTTTACATTAAGGCTCTAAACAAAAAAAAAAAGTTATTGTAAGGAATTTATTTTATAAGTTGGCTAAAAGGAAAACCAGGAAAAAGTAAATAAAATGCCAATCATAACATCATAATTTGCTGATAAATTCCATTGTGGCAATTGCAGCTATTTGTCCAAGATTAGGGATTTAACTAATGAACATGTGTGATTCAGTATTTGTGGCTCTAATATTCTGGTTATAAATTGTTTGTCTTGAATTTGTTGCTCTGATTGTTGCAATTTGTGTACCACAAAACAGCCAAATGGTTGGGGTTTTCAAAAGTCTCCACAGAAAACTGGCCTGCACAAAAATGGATCTCACTCCAGGGAAGACTGACCCTGGTAAACTCAGAGGTGTTATCTTATTAGGCTGCAAAAAGACAGAACTGGCAAAATAATTAGAAATGCCACCCAAATCAATTTATATAAATTGCTAAGGGTTTTGTTTGTCTGTCCCACAATTATCACTGGGTCTATAAACTTAATCTTGGTCTTAATCGAAAGCTTAACAGGTGATAAGTGCTGAAGAAGGAAAAAATTGGGGTGGCAGCAACTTCTGAAAAGTTATCGGAAGTTGTGATTTTTTTATGTCTAATTGCTTGGAAAGGTGACACAGCAGAAAGGAAAAGAACAGCAGTGACATCTGCTGAGTGTGAAGCAAATTGCAAAAGCTGCTGCCATGATAATGGGCACTGTCATAGGAAGAAAACAAGAGTTCCGTCATCTGCTGAGTGTCTTACTGATTGGTGGAAATGTTTATTGTAATATAAAATCTCAGTCTTTGTAAGCCATCTATTTATAATCTCTCAGGAAATGGTAAAGGTGTGTTTAGAATTCATAATCAACTCTAAGTACTGTGTTTATTGATCATTGATTGTGACAAGGAACTGCATAATAGGGCTTCATACAGGATGCAGCATGCAAGAAGCTGAACAAGAGAGAAATGCACGCCATCAAGTAAGTAGTACTTTGGAGAGTTACATCAGCAGTGTGGTCACTGTAATGCTGTATTTTGTCATGGTGAAAATAAAAGAACGTCTTCTCAGAATGGAAATGTTTAGTTTGCTCTATATCTTCTTCTTCTTCTTTCGGCTGCTCCCGTTAGGAGTTACCACAGCAGATAATTTTTTTCCATACCCTCCTGTCCTCTGCATCTTGTTCTGTTATGCCCGTCACCTGCATGTCCTCTCTCACCACATCCATAAACCTTCTCTTAGGCCTTTCTCTTCTCCTCTTGCCTGGCAGCTCTATCCTTAACATCCTTCTCCCAGTATACTCAGCATCTCTACTCTGCACATGTCCAAACCAACGCAATCTCACCTCTCTGACTTCGTCTCCTAACCCTCCAACTTGTGCTGTACTAATTTCTAATCCTATCCATCCCCATCCCACCCAGTGCAAATCTTACCATCTTTAACTCTGCCCCTGCCAGCTCTGTCTCCGGGCCACCATCTCCAACCCATCTGAACCACCTTAATCTGAGGACTAAAAGTCTGTGTGTTTGCAAGGATATCAAGAATATCAAAAAATATCTTAACGGGGAGTGAAACTCTGGCTGTAAGATAGTCCCAAAAACAAGAATCTTTATAAATAAGACTTATTATTATCATTAGGCAAAAATAGCAAGAGTTACAAAAATGCTCAAAAAGGGGTTGCCTGAAAGGCAATATGAGGTAACCAAGTCCCATTCACAATCCAAAAGCAAATGAAAAAAGACAATACTTACAAAAACTCCAACTGGGTGAGTTCAAAGAGCTGCAAGGAACTGTCTTTGCCAGCCTACCTGTAAAGTGTGGGGGCGGTCCCATAGTGGTGAGGTAAGGGTGGCTCCACCCCTTGAGGATCCACCCACAAAACTCAAGCTGCATAGCAGAAAATAACACATAGAAACTAAATAATAAATGAACCCAACAATATTAACTGAAATGATCATCACCAACGTTTCAATAATTTTGAGAAATGAAGAAAAAAGTCAGAAAATGAAGTTTAAACATAATCCATAGTAGAAACCTTCACTAAAATGCAACCTTGCTTTTATAACTGTGTTCTGGCAAACAACTCCTTGTAATCCTTATGTGACTACAATTACAGTTTAGCCACCTGGTTTTCCTAACAAATTATAACCTTTGGAATTGTTGTGTCTTTGTTTTTGTTTTCTTCTGGAAGAAGATGTGATCTTTAGCCAATAACATCTTAGCAGCTGCTCTCTGTCACCTTTCTGGGTGGTCAGTGAATGGTAAAAGATGGGCAGTAAGCGCTGTTGTTACAAACCAGACAGAACCATCTTGTGTTTTCATGACTCTGGTCTGGTAAGTGTGTAAGTTGGTTCAGGAAATGGATGGACTGTCTTCCTGGTGTTTGACCCTCCTCTGAAGCAGTATAATAGATGTTTGTGGTGCTCATTGAGCTGTGCTATAGGTGAGGAGCAGGGTGGGGAGAATAATTGGAAACCAGCAGCGCGGAACTAGCCAAGGTTTTCAAGAATCTGGCAGAAGAACCCCGGGGCAGTGATGGCCTGTTTAGCCACAAGTGACTTCCACCTTCTGCTTCTCCTAAATTCCCTCTTTTCCCAGCTGCTTCCTCTTCCTCCCCTGACTTTGTCTTTTTGAGTTCTGACTACTAATAGCACAGCATGTGACTACAGCAAGACAGAGACGATATGGTAACCGTTATATGTAAGACACCATCGAGACACTGATAAGATTAGGATAGTCATACATCTTGGAGACCACAAGTACTGTAACATGGAGGGGTGAAGGGGGGTTTGGATCTGGGTGACACCGAGCCAGTAGCCGCACAAAAAGCACATGAGTGGTGGTCCCGCTGCAAATGAAGATCGCTCCTCTCTGACATTTCTCTTTTACCCTCTGGGAATTTCTTTCCTCCTTTCTTAATTAATGAATGAATGAATTGATTGATCTCTTGATTCATTGGCACCATTAATCAGATCTCCTGCATCTCAGCAGGCCATTTGTAATGCATGACAGGGTAGTAGGGGAGGTCCATCCCCCCTCCTTCACTTACAGACTCGCAGCGGAAGATTAGAGTATGAAAGACAAACAAAAAAAGAGCACAGAAAAATGTGAGGTAATGAAACCTTACACATGAAACTGGCTTAATCCGGTTCAGGATCACAGCAGCACTGGGTGCGAGTCAGAAACCAACAATAGACGGGATGAAAAACCACTGTAGAGCCCAGGGATACCCACACAGGGCTTGGTAAGAGCTGCCAGTCAAACCAAATCTGTTTGTCTTTGGGATGTGGGGGCAAATATAGAGTAGCTGGAGAAGAGCCGACAAGGACACGGGGAACACGTACAGAGACATGCGGCCATTCTGAGGAGGAATTAAATTATACACGAGTAATACAGTCAACTGAAAATGATTGTTGGATTAGAAAGGGGGTCCATGTATTCAGGGTTAAACTATATATACTATATATAGTAATATAATATAATATATAATTATATATATATTTATATATAAAAAGGAAGGAAGGTTAAAGACACAATGTTTGTACAATAGAACTTTCATCATATATATGTGTGTGTATGCTTATAACACTACTCTGTGTGTATATATATATAGCTATACAGTAACTGTCAAATGTTGCAAAGAGTACACAACACACGTTTTTCCCTAATTGGGGCTGATCATGTGTTATGCACCTTTGCTTCCCCTTGCAGAGACTGAACCTTGAACGGCTAAACACGTGTCGTGTGCTCTTTATATTATTTGGCAGCTACAGTATCACATATCCATGATCTACTTCTTGCAACTGAGAGGATCTGGAAAATGTTTGCCGACTGGCCAACCAACTACAAGTGTTACCTGGTAGGTGATATACTGTATATATAGTGAAATAAACGACTGGACACACAACAAACGTTTGGGGCAGCCACCCGTATAGTTTCCCTAGCTGCAAAAGGCTTTTAGTTGAGTACAATGTGTACAGGTTCGAGTCCAAAGTAGAACTGATTAGGTATGAAAGATGATGGATTTTTATAGTCTGTTCCCAGGCAGTGACGTCCTCAGGGCCAGGACAAGAAGGGATACTCGTATTTGGTCCGCTGAGAGAGAATAGAGAGGTTTAGCGCAACCTGCTGCCCCCCGGCCTGGTGTGGGATTGGCATTTTCTGGTCCCTTCGGTTGACTCCCAAGCGCACGTGTGTGACAATATATATAGTATCCATCCATTATCCAACCCACTGTATCCTAAAACTTAAGGTGTCATCCTGGCCATTTCCATTTAATAACAAAACTCAAGAATAACAGTGTCCTGTAGGATGAAAAGCAAACAAAAAACAGCTTGTGCTACTCACACTTCTACTTAAAGCAACCCATTGGTGAGATCACCAGCTCTGGTATTCGAGTGGGTCAAAAAATGACCTCTCTTTTTGCACGCCCTGTTTTTATTGTCTTCTGGTGGCTGGAATAGGAATCGGCATCGTCTCCAAGTGGACCAAACCAGAGATACAGTTAGCAGTAGTGCCTCCTCCTTTTTGGCAGCGGTATTGCTTGACTTACTTAAACTCCTTGATAGACTCCCAAACTTGCATGTGTGACTATATATATATATATATATATATATATATATATATATATATATATATATATATTAAAAGGCAAAGAAAACATCAAGGAGTTGGGGCACAGTAGTGGTCCCTGTATATCAGTGAAAGGCAACCTTTTTCGAGTTGCGGCGCACTAAGTCCAAACATTTTCTTTCGTGCCGCACCTGAGGGACTGCCCATAAATAAAGTCATGACGACACAATCTATGGCCAATCACCAATAAAAACAGTTAATTTTTTCAAACTAAAGTTTGAAAGACATTTTTTTAATAAAGGAATCAAAGGATAAATCTTAAATTTAATTAATGTGAACGTTGAGATTGTTTTTCAGCACATATGAGATTGATGCGAGGATCAATTTTCGAAAGACAGACGCGCATTTCCTTGTCGATCATTTGAAGTCTCTCGCGTTTCTTAGACTTCATTTCCGTAAGTGTTCCGTTATCTGTTTTTCCAACATAAAATATATATTTTTAAACATTATGTTTTTAATCAACCAAAAGTTCAAAAACACTAGCAATTTTAAATATTTTACAAAAGTTTTCGCGGCTCCCCTAGAAAATTCCACGGCACACCAGTGCGGTTGCCCGACAATGGTGTATATTGTATGGATAAACAGAAAACAGAAAAATTATTAAAATGATAAAAAATTATTTTGTTCACATGTGAGCCTTTTTCAGACTGCTCCAAGATAGCGTTAGAGCCAGTTATTATATCTGTAAGCTGGAAAGGGATGGGTTCAGAAGGGTTGGAAACAGGAAGTGACATCAGATACAGAGAAGCTGTCACTCATCATTTCTGCAGAGGGGAGAAGAGAAAAGGCATTAGACAATAGCCTCTGGCTTTAAATGTAACAGTTATTAAATGAGCCCTGAGGTTGTCTCCTGGGCACACATGTGTGACAATATATATATTATATGGGTGGGTCTGTGGCCTTTTGAATTTCTGTTTTCCACGGTTGTCTGCATAATGTTGAAGGTCAGGTTATTATCTGACTGCCATGATGCTAATTGTGAACCTCCTCTCTATAGGTGGACTCTTAATAAGGTCTATCACCGCTGTGTTATCGTCAAATGTGGTAATGATATTTAGACTATGCATGGAGACTCAGTCACAGGTAAAACAGAGGACAGCAGAGTAGGGAATCCTGAAATGTCTGCTTATTTATGTACCATACCACATGAACTTCAGAGCAGGTCATCCACATGAAGCTCAGCATGTTCAGGCCCAGCGAGCACTTGGATGGGAGATCATCTGGGAAAAGCTTAGGTTGCTGCTGGAAGAGGTATTTGTGAGGCCAGCAGGGGCCACATACCCTGTGGTCTGAATGTGGATCCTAATGCCCCAGTGCACTGATGGGGACACTGTGCTGTCAAATGGTGCTGTCCTTTAGATGAGATGTAAAACATATGTCCTGACTCTCTGTGGTCATTAAAGATCTCTGTGCATCTTCATAAAGTGTAGGGTGTACCCTGCCATCCATGTTTAAATTGCCCACCACTTCCTAGTCATTCTGGCCCCCTAATCATTTGCTGTCTCTAATTAGCTATGTCTCTCACCTAACAGCTAACGTGTGGTGAGCATACTGGCACAAAATGGCTGCTGTTGCATCATCCAGTTGGATGCTACACTTTAGTGGTGGTTGAAGTGGCTCCACGCTCACTTTGAAAAGCACTTTGAGTAGGAAGAAAAGCAATATATAAATGTAAAGAATTATTATTTATTATTATTGCAGTACACACTTTTCACAAAGGCACACTTCATTGATGTATTCCATTTAATGCCTCACTTAGCACAGTTCTGGTCTCCATATAAGAAGTCAAACATAAAGGCCACCGAGTGTCCAGAGTCATTCCAGGGTTTGAATTCTTTATACGAAGCATCAGAATTGAGACCTAACAGAAGTGCTTAAAATTCTGAAGGGAATAAATGAAGCAAAAGCCATCTGTTACTTTAACATAAGTTAAAAACCAAAAAAAGAAAAAAAAAAAAAAAAAAGCAGCCAGTGCTTTACACGACTTTTGCAGAATTGTTAAAAATCAATTATTGATACAAATAGGGGATTTAGTTGCCCAGATGACTGGTGCATCGTAATTTGTAAGGGACCTGTCTTAAAATGAATTGTCGAATAGGAAAATGACAAACGCCGTCACTTCGGGGGTTGGGCTGAATGAGCTTTTTCAACTGGAGTTGCGCCCCAGATGTGTTTACATCAAGCGAGCACATCAGAATGAAGAATTCATGGCTTGAATTTTATACAGTGCCGCCTAAGTGTCTCTCAGCTCAGTTATAGACTCATAAAGATTGTCCTAGGACAAAATCCAATTAAAATCAACGCGAAACCAAGTGATAGTTCATGTATTTTTATTAACCAGCAGGAGTACAATAACGGCGCAACAAAACCGGGAGGCACGGAAGTCTGTTTTATCCATCTTGATTAATCTCGTAACGTGCTGAGTGATCAATAGCCGCACTCTGATACAGGAGCCATAAATAAGGTCAGACGGGCTCAGTGGGGGACGAGCGATCGGCTCTGAGGCGCTGCCAGTCAGAAATCTCACCAAACCTGTAGGGTGACACTGCTCAAGACGAGGCAGCGAGCGCCTGGCGTTCGAGCAGTAAAACAAACTGAAACGAGATGAAGGCACCCTGTCACGTTTATTGGCGTAGTAGATAAAAAGAAAACCGCCTTTCTGCGTGGACCTGGGTTGGGGGTTATCCGCGAAGAATAAAATAAACCATTTACCTTTACCATCTCACGGTAGCTAGAAGAATATTGTATCTGTGTTTATCAGCCATGACTGACGAGGAACGCACCGGCTTGTAGCAGAGTGATTTGTTCTGCCGTGAAAAATCCCAGCTCGGTAAAGACATGGGAGCAAAGACACCGGCGATTAAATAAACTGTATGGACTCAACTTGAGGAGGAAATAAACAAAGATTGCGGTAGAAATGAATAGGGCTGTGTTTTTACTCACTTCAGTGATAAGATACAATGAACACTGATCATTCGTTTGCAAAGAAAGAAAAATACAGTCAACATCCCATTTTTGGGCTTAGTTTAGTACAACATTGAGAGTGGTAATTTATTCTCATAGCTTGTATTTTGATAAAATGATGGAATTATATAAGTCTGTATCCCTCCCTATGGGACAGCAGTTGCCCTGTAGGTTTTCGGAAAATGAGTCAACGTAAGCATCCAGAGATCGGGACTGCCACAGAAGCCATAATTTCGCTATTCTGTCCTTGTACAACTGGAGCAAGAGCTTGGTTTGCATTGCCGACAGTAAGTCAGATTTGTTCCTGCTGGGTGTGGAACTCCATCAGGGCTCCTCTTTACATTTACTTCTTTGGCTGACACCTTTATCCAGGGCAACTTTCAACTTTTATGATACAACTGTTTCTATTTCTTTTTGTTTTTCCAATTGGAGAACAGGCAGGTCAAGTGATGGTCACACAGTATCAGTAGCGGGAATGGAACCTACATCTTCAGGGTTTGAAGTCCAAAGCCTTAACCACTATACCACACTGCCAAAGATCCTGTTCCTAATTTTGATGGACAAATTCCTAGGCACAGCCAAGGGGTTGGCACAATCTCAGGATTGCATCCCTGCTTTTTTGCAGATGATGTGGTCCTGTTGGTTTCATTAGCTGGTGACTTCAGGTGCACACTGGGGTGGTTTGCAGTTGTGTGTGAAGTGGTTGGGATTGGGATCGGCTCCTTCACAAGTTAATACTGGGATTCCGAAATTGTTAACGTTGATTCACATGCACGTCCTACAATATTTCCTTGTTCAACATTCTTTCAGCACCGATACCCTCAAACACAAAGCAAGGTACCTCAACACCATTCAAGGCTGGCTAGCTCAACTTCGGTGCCTTACCAGGAGTTAGAAGTCGCTCCACTCACGAGCCATCCCTGCCAGGATGTTGATCCATTTTTGGATTGCTTCCATGGAAGGGTTACATTAGCAAAAGCCTGCAACCGGTGTGAGGGCTGCTCCTGCTGGGTTGTTCATACCCTGTTGGTTACCTATGAATGGGCTTCACAATCTAACAGAAACCAAAGGCTAATTGCTACCCCTGAAAGGACGTAACCTAAATGAGCTCAGTTCGTTTTATAAAGAATCATCAGCCATTGTTAAATGTCAGTAAACAACAAGACAAACTCAGCAAAGCTTTACTCAAACTCTAGTGCAGTAAGTTTATTTGCAGAAAAAAAGTGACATAAATGTTAGATATGAAATCATACAGTTTGAACGATTAAAATTAGGGTGACGCTGGAGGTGACTAGAGCTTTAACTGTCATAATCTTTGTCTCCTTAGGTCAGGTGTGATGCTTGAGAGCAGAAGGGTGGTCTATAGATAGCAAAATCTCACCGAATTGTATTCTCCCTCTTCTTGAGTTGTGATATTCCTGAAAATGCTTTTTAAGATCCTGTCCTTTCTAAAGTGCCTTTGGTGTGCGACTGTATGTAAGATGTTACAGTATGCCAGTCGAAACTGGAAAGCTGATAAGTTCCCATGGTCTGGTTGTCTTTAATGCAAGGTTACAATTTAAATGAGTCCCTTTCTCACAAGCGTGTACACACTGGTTAGTTTTTGTAAGCTTAAACATACAGTACAGGCCAAAAGTTTGGACACACCTCCTCATTCAATGTGTTTTCTTTATTTTCATGACTGAAGGCATCTAAACTATGAATGAACACATGTGGAGTTATGTACTTAACAAAAAAAGGTGAAATAACTGAAAACATGTTTTATATTCTAGTTTCTTCAAAATAGCCACCCTTTGCTCTGATTACTGCTTTGCACACTCTTGGCATTCTCTCGATGAGCTTCAACAGGTAGTCACCTGAAATGGTTTTCACTTCACAGGTGTGCCTTATCAGGGTTATTTAGTGGAATTTCTTGCTTTATCAATGGGGTTGGGACCAGCAGTTGTGTTGTGCAGAAGTCAGGTTAGTTGGATGATCATTTATTTTTCAACAGGACAATGACCCCAAACACACCTCCAGGCTGTGTAAGGGCTATTTGACCAAGAAGGAGAGTGATGGAGTGCTGTAAATGGTCATGAAAATAAAGAAAACACATTGAATGAGGAGGCGTGTCCAAACTTTTGGCCTGTACTGTATACATTCTAAAAAATAATGACAGTTTTAATATTTATGATACTTTTTTCCCAGAATTCTTTAATCAGTTTGCATGCTTTTGAAAACAACATATCCTATTTTCTGAAAAAGTGAGTCATAGTCAGGTGCCTCCATGTGCCAGAAGGTTCTCGTCAAAAGTGATGATAGCTTTAATCACACAGTTTATTCACTTAAAAGCTACATTACGTGTAAATAATCCTTAAGTAAAATGAAACCAACAAAGGAAATATTATGATGCGTATTTAGCACATTGTAAAAGCACAATATTTTATCAGCATTACAGACCTCCACTGTCCTGCAACATAAAATGACAAATGGCTAATTTGTATTAGTAAAGGGCCCAGTTATGACCACAGATAAAGGTGAAATATTTGGAATACATTATAAATGAAGTAGACCAGCATGTTAGAGTAACAACATGAAGTGTGGGATGGGAAAGAAAATGAAGCACACAGTCAATGGGCACAATGCCTCAGTGGCCGGCCATCTTAAAGAGCCGTTAAGAGCGCCCAATCATGACCTTACCAGACATTGGCTGCTTTCTCTGGAGAGGTTTGTGGATTCAGAAGTTCAATTCACCTCCATGTGGACCCAATGCTCTGACTTACCTGACAGGGCCTCCTGGGCATGGCACATTGGCTTCTTCTTCCTCCTCCTCCTCCTCTTCTACTTGGTGTCATTTTTATCAAAGTCGATTTGCCTTCCATGTATCTGCCAGCAGATTTTAATCTGTGGTCGGCTTTGATTTATGCACGGCCCCGATTGCTGTGCACATCCACCATTCTCAGATTGAAAGTGTCTCGTGTAATTATTCCCTGAGATCTATCGCCGAGCTGTGCGGGGCTGGAGCGCTGTCTTGTAAATCATGAAATTTTCGCCCAGCTAGCATCTGTTTGCATACAAATAAGATACTGTGCCACCAAGCTATTTATTTGTCTATTTATGTATTATTTGCTGGGCTCACCCTCTTCCTGGCTGCCTGGTTTTAAGTGTTCTGCCCTTGATCTAATGTCCCTTTTGTAGGAGGTCCAGTCTAGGACTTCCTCCTCTGTCCTAGTGCTGACCATACTGTGCTCTGCTGTTTAGTATTCAGACTTTTACTTCCTAGCACTAGTGAGTCAGCTCGCCACTCCTAATGTCGGCTTTCTCTTTCACTTGTCTCATTTCTCTTCTTTCTAGTCTCAGGCACCCTGCTGCTATGCCATAAGTACTTTCTGTAGCTGCTGGCTGTTCATTTTGATCAATGGGTGCATTTCCTCCTGGTTTTCTCCCACATCCCCAAAGACGACTTGTTGTTTACGTTAACTGGAGACTCCAAACTGGCCTTGTGTGGGTGTGGGGGGCTTGCATGAGTGGGCTTGGTGATACAGTGCTACCCCATCCAGGTTTGGCTTCATTCTTTATAGGACATCAGAACAGATGTCACAAGATTCAGCCCAATAAGCTGAGCCGTCCCATTCACTTAGATTGTCCAAAATAATGTCAAGTAGATTTCTGAAGGACCCTAAAGCCCTACACTGTACCACACACTACTTACCCTGTGTGCCTTTGGCTCTTTATGTGAAGAAAAGCTTGCTAACATTTGTGTGAAATTTGCCCATAAAAAGTTTCCAGCTGTTTCTCTGGGTTCTTGTTGAACTTATTCATTACCTCTGCACTGGCAATCGGAAGGTTGACGGTTTGAATCCCGTAAATGCCAAAAGGGAGGCTGCTCTGCTGGGCCTTTGAGCAAAGCCCTTAACCTGCAATTGCTGAGTGCTTTGAGTAGTGAGAAACGTGCTATATAAATGCAAAGAATTATTATTATTATTATTATTATTATTATTATTATTATTATTATTATTATTATTACCCCTGTATCTAAGGTTTCTAGGCCAAGCTGTTTAAATGACTACAGACCAACGGCACTTACTTGTATCCCTTTGAACATTTGGTGAAAAACATTTTAATGATAGAGTCAAAGTCTTTTCAAGACAGCAATCAATGTGCTTACTGTGCAAACAGAAGTGTGGAAGATGCTCTGCTTGTTATCTTACATCAAATCTACACCGTTCTCGATCAGCCTGGTTCAGAGCACTATTTCTGGATTTTTCTTCAGCGTTCAATACCATACAGCCTCATATACTGATTGGGAAATTGAACAGTATGAATGTAAACCCATTTATTACATTATGGATTCAGGACTTTCTTTTAAATCGTTCTCAGACAGTTAAAGTACAGGACACTTTTTCGGTAGTCATTCATTCAAACACAGGATGTCCACTGGGGTGTGTCTTATCACCATTACTGTTTACTCTGTACACAAGTGACCTGAGGCAGAACAAGGACCACTGCTCCATTATCAAGTATGCTGATGACACCATGCTCATAGGACGCATATCTGGGGAGGATGAAAGAGGAGAGGTTAGGAGCAGGCACTGATACAGTGCTTTGCCGCACCCATCACACGACAAACCAACTCAGGATCCCAGATTAGGACCCGAGTGCAGCCATGCAACAGGTGATACCTCAGCACCACACTAGTTCAGATGGAGTGGAACAGTGTGAGGTTTTTTTTTGTTTTTTTTTTTTATGGTGGCCGGAATGCCAATTCTGCCACCAACCCCCAAGTTTACGGCGGAGTGGTGGCTCTGAGGCTAGGGTTCTGCACTGGCAATCGGTTCGAATCCCATAAAATGCCAAAAGGGACTCTGCTCTGTTGGGCCCTTGAGCAAGGCCCTTAACCTGCAATTGCTCCATCCTGGGTATGACGTTAATCTGCATCCATCCCTACATGTAGGCCCTCCAACCTGCAGGGAAAAACTTGGGGGTTGGGGGAGGATGAAAGCCACTATCTAAATCAAGTGGACTGTATGATAAACTGGTGCAATAAAAAACTCGCTCACTCTAATTGTAAAAAACACCAAAGAAATGATATTTGATTTTAAGAGACAGAAATCTGTGTGTTCACCCATTATAACTCTGGGGGAGGAGGTAGAAATAATGACTGAATATAAATACTTAGGAATTTACGTAAATAACAATTTTAACTGGAATACTAATACAAAAAAAAAAAATATATTCTCTAAATGCAACCAGTGCTTATTTCTCCTCCATAAACTCAAACTATTTAAAGTAGACAAGGACCTCATGTTGTCCTTTTATTGCAGTCTGTGATCACTTTCAGTTTCATTGCCTGGTTTAATAGTCAGACAAACCAAAACTCAAAAAAGCTCCAGGAGATTATGAAGTATGCAGCTAAAGTTATTGGGGCTGATGGAGATGATTTGACTAGTGTGTGCCAGAGGGCAGGCAATGTTAAAGAAACTGGAAATCATCTCAACTGATGACGAGACATCCATTACATGTAGAACTAAACTTCAGTAAATCAGGAAGGATAGTTGCTTTGAAAACCCACACAAATCGCTCCAGAAATTCTTTTCTTCCTTGTGCCATTCGACTTTTCAATAAGAAATATCGGAGATAATGATTAAGGTTTTGTTATATATCCTGTAACCTTTTTTTTTGGTGTAAATATGCATTATCTAACTGCCTTACCTTAACCTGTCTTGTTTCTAGTTGTTTGTTTTATTTCATTCTGTCTGTTATTAGATGCAACTAAGAAGGCAAATTTCATGTTTTCTTGTGTAAACATGACTAAATAAAGAAACCTTAAACCTTAATGGCCGTCTCCCCTGTGCTATTCCTTTCATAACTGTAAACACTTCAATCACCTCCTAATCTCCCTTTACTTAAGATGGAGCTGCTTCAGTCTCTCCTCATAGTTCATACATCTCAGTCTTGGAATTGGCCTAGCGGTTCACCTTGTTCAGTGCTGTTGGGATGGACTCTGACCCACCGCAGCCCACCTAAACTGCATTACATGGCATGAGAGTGTCACGTTGTGTCATATCATTATATGTTATGCTGTGTTATGTTTCATTTATTGTGTTACGCTTCGTCATGTTGCAGTATGTCAAGTTATGTAATTTTATGTTATTCTAGGTTATGTTATGTTGCATATTATGGTATGTCAAGTTATATCCAGTATACTGTACATGTTTTTCTGTACTACTGTTATGTTTAGCCATGATGGTTTTTCAACCTCTAGGGGTTTTGACACATGCAGAGTTGACATTTTGTATTGATTTTTGATTTAAAAAATTGATTTGAGATGATGTTAATTATTTTTTTTTACGTGGGCCACTGCTTTATAGCATTTGTTTCATTGTCGCCTGACGAGTCAGAACAGCACGGCGCATAACATCATCGCTTCAGTGGGTTATCACCTGAGATTTCGGATAAAACCATACAGTAATTCTGTGTGTCACCGGTAATAACAACGCTTAGTAAAGACCTCCGTTTCTGTTTTTCTTTACTAACATTTCTGGTTACAATTTTGATTTTTGGCAACAAGATTTTTGATTACTCGATTTTGACCCTTGCCTTTGTTTCCTTACTTCATATCTTTTAGTTCCAGTTGTTTAACGTAGCATGACAATGATATGTCATGCCATGTTATGTCTTGTTATTTTATATTATGTTATGTCGGGTCATATCGTGTTGTGTCTAGTTGTGTTACGTCATGTCATGTCATGTTATGCCACCACATTTGAATTGCTGTGGTCTTCCACCATGAAGCAACTAAGTTCAAAGATTTGAACTGTTGTCAACTATTGCTGGACAGTCGCAAACTTGCAAAATCTGGCTTATAAACAATCTCCTTGCTCCGTGAACTAATAGGAGAAATCTCATTATTCGGCCATGTTGAAACTGTCTCTATACATTGTGAGGTGAGTGCTTCCTCTTTGTCTCTGTTGGACTGTTGGACTCCACGTTTTCTGCGCAGTGTCACCACAAAAGTCCAGCCATTCACAGTGCAAATCTCATCTTCGCCATCATGTGAATTGCTGTGGACTCACACCATGAGGCAACTCAGTTCAACGATTTGCACTATGGTGAACTGCCGGTGGTCAGTCACAAACTCGTAACGTCTGGATTAGAAGCGGTCTACTTGCAACATGAGCTAATAGGAGGACTCTCATTAGTCAGCCACACAGAGACCATCTCTAAACACTGTAAGCAAAGTGCTTCCTGGTGAGGTCAGAGGATCGCTCTCTCCGTGTCAACCCCCATCTTTTCTGTGCAGCATCACCACTGATCTCCACCTACCCACTGTGCAAATCCCATCCTGCTGACTACGCCAAGTGTTTTTTCGTGGTCCTAGGGTGACCTTATACTCCCCATTATACTCTTTATTATGTACACAAACAAAATTCTCCAAATCCTGCTATAACCCTCATATGTTACACTTGCTTTTATAACTTTGACCTCAGGCAACAAGATGGACTACCAGAATACGTGGAAGAAAAGTTACAAAGGTATTCATCGTGTATTATAGATAATATGCCCAAAATTTAAGCAGAGTACAAATGTGAGTGTTAGTAAAAAATACTACAACCTTATATAGGTGACCGGGTGGCTCTCTGTCTTATTATAGATAGATAGATTGATTGATAGATAGATGCTTTATTCATCCCCTAAGGGAAATTCAGGTGTTAAGTAGTTCAAACACATCAGTAAAATTGTTAAAATATTATTATAAAAGCAAGGAGAAAATAAATAAATAAATAGCAAAAAGCACAAATGGTCAATTATTCCAGTGTCGGAAGGTAGAGTGATGGCCAGGTCATGAATCACTTGTATTGACTGGATTATAAAATCTCATGGCAATAGGTATGCCTGATCTTCTAAAGGGTTCTGTTCTTTGGCGCAGTAAGAGAAAACGACTACAAATTTTACTGCTCTGATCTGCCAAAATGTTGTGGAGAAATTGACTGCTATTATTAAGGTTGGCCTGTACCTTCTTCCCCAAACACCTTTCCACCACAATTCCCAAGGTAAGTCAAGCAAAATGACCCCTTTTATTGGCTAACTAAAAAGATTACAATATGCAAGCTTTCAAGGCAACTCAGGCTCCTTCTTCAGGCAGTTTGCCTCAACAGCTTGCATATTGTAATTTTTTTAGTTAGCTGATAAAAGGTGCCATTTTGCTTGACTTCTCATTGTATCCACAATGTCTAACACGGTACAACACCTTAACATTACCACAATTCCCACTGAGTCCACAGCCCTTCCCAACACTGAGCTGGCCTTCTTCACCCACTTGTCCATCCTGTTAGTGATCTTATCTGTCATACTGTCTCATCAACACATGGCAGCAAGAAAGAAGACCCTGGCAACCAGTGTCTGATAGAACAAAGAAAACATTTCGCTACGTATGCTGAATGATATGAGTCTTCTGAGAAAAAAGTGCCTGCTCTGCCCCTTGCTGTAGAGGACATTTGTGTTCACAGACCAGTCCTGTTTTTATCAATGTGCACACCTAGAGATTTATAAGTCTGCACCGCCTCAATGTCCTCCCCTTGAATGTTAACAGGCTGAAGGGGGATGGGACAATCATCTCCTTGGTCTTCATTGTTTTCAGAACCAGGCAGTTCTTTCTGCTCCAGTCACTGAAAGCTCCAGTCAGGTCCCTGTACTCCCCATCCTGCCTGTTCCTTGCATACACCACAATAGCCGTATCACCAGAGTACTTCTGAATGTGGCAAAAGTGTGACTTATATTTAAAGTCTGCTGTGTATAATGTGAGCAGGATTGGGGCCACGACAGTCCCTTCTGGGGCCCCAATGTTGCCTACTACCGTCCTGGAGACACAGTTCCCCGGTTTTGAAAATCTGCAGTCGTCCAGTCAGGTAGTTATCAATCCAGGAGGTGAAGATGGTATCCATATCTATCCTCTCTAGTTTATCTTTAAGAATAAAGGGTTGGATGATGTTAAATGCACTCAAAAAAAATCGAAGAACATAATCCTCACATAACCACCCAGTTCATCCAAAAAGGAGTGGGTCTGGTGTAGCATGTGGAGGACTGCATCCTCAAGACCAACGTGCTCCTGGTTTGCAAACTGTAGGGGATCTGGTGCATGCTGGACTTGTGGTCTAAGGCGATGCAGAAGCAGCCACTCCAGTGTCTTCATGATATATGATGTGAGGGTCACCGGTCTGTAACCATTTATTTCAGTTGGTCTCCCAACTTTGGGAACCAGCACAAGACATGACGTTTCCTGCAGAGCTGAGACCCTGCCACCTTGAAGACTCAGGTTGAACAATATCAGTAGAGGCTCAGCAAGTTGATCTGCACACTCCTTAAGCCTCCTCAGCTGCACCCTCACCTCATCTGCTGTGAAGAGCAGGGGAGTGGGACCCGGTGTGGCAGATGCTGCAGCATCGGTGTCAGGGGTGCAGCAACATGGAGGAGCGAAGTCTGCCTCTGCATTGGTGAGAGAGGGAACAGGTGACCCATTTTGTGACACCGAGCTGGCGCCGGACTCCATGTCAAACGTATTGTAAAACAAGTTAAACTCATTGGCCTTGTCCTCATTATGTCTTGCTGCCTGGCAGCTCTTCTCTTTATAGCCAGTAATGGTCTTCATTCCCCTCCACACCTCTTTGATGTTGTTGTGTTGGAGCCTCATCTCCAGTTTTCTTTAATTGTCCATTTTTTCCCTGCGTTAAGCTTCTCTTCAGTTCATGCTCTGCCAGCTTAAGCTTCTCCCAATCACCAGCCTTGAAAGCCTCCATTTTTTTTTTTTTGGTTGAGGAGTTTCTTGATGTTAACTGGTAATCCAAGGTTTATTGTTGGGAAAGCAGCAGTACCACGACATCCCTGCAGAAATGTGTGTGGTCCGAAGTGCAGACAGCCGCCCTGTCAATGCCAGTGTCTGCGCCATTCTCCTGGATTATGTTGGTTATTTCTGGTTGACCTCACCTTGGAATTGGAATTGCCATTTGCTTATACCATTAATGTCCATTGAGTACTAACTGCTGCTTGCATTTAAGGAACATTTCATTCCAAGAGAGAAGTGGCTTTTGTGTTTTGTGGGTTGAACCCCTTGAGATGGGACTACCCCTTGTATTACTGCTAAGGGACCACCACTAGCCTTTAAAGTGAGATGCTCTGTGCTTCAACTGAATTACACCAATACTGCCATTTTGTTGTTTTTTTGATTATCTTTGCTTCTGTTTTTGGTTTTCAGTTTCTCAGCAGTATTGTGGGACTTGTACACTATAAGACTACCTTTCTGACAACTCCATTTTTGCTCTTTTGACCCCTTTCTTGTAGTTTTCTTTCTGTGCAATAAATTCTCTCATTTATAAAGATTATTTGTTTGCCCTTTCATTTACAAGGTGGGAGTTTACGGTCATTTTCCCTCTTGGCTTTTATTTTGGGACATTTTTTCCATGATGTTTGAAATTTAAAAGCCTGTTCTTCATTTTGAGGCCTAGCCAGGTTTGAAGCCTCCCATTTTTCTGGGGTCAGACTTGACTTGGGGTGAAACCTGTTTTGGGCAAGAAAGTCAGGATTCTGGGCTGTTATTGCGGGTCTTTTTGTAGGCTTCGAACCATTTTTGCAATTGTGTGCTGCTTATTTGTAACAAAAATACATTTTTCAGCAACAATATGGGGAACAAGGTTCAAAACTTAAGGGCAAATTTCACACAAAATCTAAACTTTTTCTCAAGTTATGAAGTGGTGTGGTGCAGAAGAAGGTTTTGGACACCTTCAAATATTGACTTGATGTTATTTTGACGAGTATAGGAGAATAAGAGTTTGTTGGGCTTGTCACAATTGTTCAAAAAGCCTCTAATGCCTCTTGAACTGAGGTGTTCATACCAGCTGACCGTTGATGCCCTCTGGGAGTAATCACTTTGACCTCTAGAACATCTCTCTCTATTGTCAGCCTTCCAAGTGTCTTCTCTCTATTCAAGAATGCCTCACTGTTGGCGGTTTAATTCTCACTATTCTATTGTTTGCATGAGCATTCTTGTTCTATGTATTGTAACTACTTACTAATCATTAAATTCTGTGTACACTAATGTCCTTTGCCATCCTTTGTGTGGTTTAGTACTAATTTAGTTGATTGTCTGTTGGTTAGCCTAAACACACCCGCTCTCCGTACCTTGATACTAATCATCAGTATACTAACAAACCTGCTTGATGCCCTTTCTTCTGTGTACCCTAATACTAACCAGCCTCTGCTATGTGTGGCAGTATGGAATTCTGCTCCCTATGCCAACTTAGAAGACCTATTGTCTTGTGATCACAATAAAACATAATACTGCGCCTTGCGATAACCCCTGCTCTTGTTCCCAAATCTAACTTCCCATTCTCTGTGCTCTTCTGCTAATCCTCAACTTTTCTTCGCTCTAATCAGCACCACCTTAGTCTTGACTTGGTTTGGCTCAATTGATTCTTCTTCCATGCATGTTAATAGATACTAACCATACAATTCTCTTCACTCTAATCAGGAGTGTTTAGCTCTGTGTGGTTTTGTTCACATTTACCTGATTGCCTGTTTGCTGGCTAAGAACACACCAACATGATACAAATCATCACATTCTGATGGTGAACGCCTGTCTGCATGCCTCAGTATATAGTAAACAGTGCACTTGATCCCAAAACTAACCTCCGACCGTTGTTTCCTCTGGTACTAATCCTCAGATTTTGCTCTAATCAAGACCCCCTTGCATTATGTCATTTCATTCTATATATTGTAAACATTTATTTAACTTTTACTAACCATAATATCTAACATAGTCAAAGTTATCTTGAACTTTGTGGCTTATTACTAATTGATCGACCTGCTCTGCTAATCTTAATACTAACCTTCACAATCTAAATGAGAGTGCAACGCCTTACTCACTGCTTCCATATGGTGATTGGCCTGCTTGATGTTTAGTAGTCTTGAATTGCTCCATTTCCCTGGCTGTTGCCTCTTCATCTCAAATCTGGACTAATCATTGTGCTCCATGACTAATCCTACAAGTGCTTCCACATCATCTTGATCTGTGTAGCTAAATTCTAATGACTGCAACACCCTTGTTCTTTGTACTTTACTACTAATCATCATTCCGCTCGGTACTTCAGCCTTGAATGCTTAGTTTTCACCACCCCAATTCTAACCCACCTGTTTTTTTCATCGTAGAATTGAATTCCCTGCTCCCATAACTACTTAGATCCCTAGCTGACAAGTCTAGAACATTCCACTATGTGATCCTGTAAGTGTCGACTCTATATTCAAAGAAACCTTTGTCATGTCGATTATTAATAATTACTGCATTGTTTGTTATCTAACCTAAGTTGCATGTCTTTTCTAACTAAATGTTAACCATAATGACTTCCACCCTTAAACTAATCAACTTGTTTAATGCATGGTGTTAGAGAATCTCACGCTTCTTATGCCTGGTTAGCACCTTCTAATCCCACTCCCTGTGCTCTAGAACTAATACTGGAAATTGTTTCTATTTAATCAACACTATCTTGCTTTATGTGGCTTATTACGAATTATTCTTTTTTTTTCCCTAACGGACAAAACTTTGCCTTGTAACTCAGTGCCAAATTGTCTACCTTCTAACCAAGGCTTTGCTTTGTGCACCTTAATACTAATCAGCCTGTCTTATGCATGGCAGTATGGAGTCCCCGACGTGATTTACTTATTTAGCAGCTTGTTGTCCTGCAATCCATCTTTAAAGTCACAGGCATAATCTATCTAGCTGTCTAATGATAAAGCATAATATTGTATAGCATGATGGCATCTCCATAATCCAGAGTTCAAATCTTTCCATCACTCTGTCCATGAATCTTATATACTATCTGTCTATCTGTCTGTCTGTCTATCTATTGATTACGTTTCACAGCAGAGTAGTGTTGCTTCACCCCCTTTTTCATGTACCATGTAACGTTCATGCACCCTAATACTAATCAGCCTATTTTGTGCATGGCAGTATGGATTTTTCTTTGTGTTTCCCTAAAAAAAGTGATCTATCTATCTATCTATCTATCTATCTATCTATCTATCTATCTATCTATCTATCTATCTATGCTTTGTAGCAGGGTAGTGTTGCTTCACACCCTTTTTCATGTACAATTTAATGTTCAGGCACCCTAATACTAATCAGCCTGTTTTTTGTATGACAGCATAGATTTTTTTTGTGTGTCCTCTTAGCAGCCCTGTTCTTGGAAACTCTGGGCTTGTGGCCAGCTTCTCCATGTGAAGATGTGAAATGCAGTGGGACAAGTCACTGAGTAATTTCTTACTGGTGACACCATATGCCTTCCAGTATCATCACTGAAAATGGCTTCTCTCTCTTAGTATTACTCTTCATCCACTGGCAGATTTGGGTGTGGCTTATTAGAAACCAGACCCCTTCCCTCAATGGCTGTCCTGTTATTGATTGGTGCTTTCATCCATTTTAATTAGGCAATCTTACATCAAATCCAGTTAATCCATTGTGGGGTCATATTGGACAGAAGGCAGGAACCAACCTAGAGGGGCTCTAGTGCTTCATAGAGCCTCATAAAGCCCACTTATACAGTAACACACACACACACACACACAGATGCACATTCACTCAAACTGGAACATCAGAGTAAAGAATACAAATAAGGAGAGTTTTAAAAATACTCAGCTTTTATTTACTTATCTATCTTATACAGTGCCTTTCACATCTATCTATCTATCTATCTATCTATCTATCTATCTATCTATCTATCTATCTATCTATCTATCTATCTATCTATCTATCTATCTATCTATCTATCTATCTATCATACAGTGTCTTTCATATCTATCTATCTATCTATCTATCTATCTATCTATCTATCTATCTATCTATCTATCTATCTATCTATCTATCTATCTATCTATCTATCTATCTATCTATCTATCTATCTATCTAAGATTACAATCCACCTCCTCATCCTTTATTGCCAGTTCTTTATTTAGCACAAGGTGCTAGCTTTTTATAGGCCATTTTTTGTCTTCTGCCTTTGCCTTTATGGCAGAACACAAACATGTGAGTGCTATGGTCAAGTCAGGGTTACTCCCATTGCTCATGTTTAGGGTGCTTCTTTTTATTTTCTTGGTTATTTTTCCACTATTATTCATTGGTTTCCACTTTTTTTTATTATTATATTGCTCTGTTCATTTATTATTTGTTTAATTATGTATTTGCAGTTTTATTTATTCTATTGTGTTATTATTGAGTATCTATGTGTGCTTTGCAATTTCCTCATGTTCCTAATGTTCTTTGCCTTTTGTGGGTGTTTCCCTAAGAGTTAGGGCAGCCTATCCATCAGAGCTAAGGGACCGCCCCCAACCTTATAAAGGCAAGCTGGGAATTGATGTCCAGTCCAGTTCATTTGAACGCACTCTGGTGTTGGGAGTTTTATCCGTATCGTTCTCTTTGTGATTTCTTTGCTGTACTGGAACATGAACATTCTTCTGAATTGTGTTTTTCACTTTGTTTTCGAGGAGTGCCTTTGGTAACTAACTCTTATCATTTAGTTTCACAGTGGAGTGGTGTTGCTTTACCTCCTTTTACTTGTGCCATGTAATGCTCATCTCTCTGCTTGCTAACCAAGAATGCTTCACTCTGTATCCCCTAATACTAATCAGCCTGTCTTATGTTTGGCAGTGTGGATTTTGCTCCCTGTACCCTCTTAACAGTCCTGTTGTCTTGTGATCACAAATCTAGAATGTGCCACTCTGTGTATTACAGTATAAAGTGTGTGAGTTTCTTCTCTGTCTCTCTGTAATGAACAAAACTTTTGCTGATGTCATATTTTACTAATTGGCTTGCTGGTTTTGAATTCACATTTCCTGTGCACCTAAAGACTAATCATCATGTTCCTGAATATGGATGACCATTCTCTCTATCCTAATCAAGAATGCCTTGCTTAATGCACCCTAACACAAAGTCTGCTTTGTGCATGCTGCTTGTGCCCTGATGTCAAGTTTAAAACGTACTGTTCTTGTACTAATCCTACGTGTGTCTTCAATCGAGACAAGACTTACACTTTCTTGTTTGCTGTATTACTAATTATTGTTTACTACGCTTATTCAAAGCACCTCAGTGCTAATCTTTACATTCTCCATCTTCTGTTCAACTAATACCATGCTTTACACCCCTTATCAACAACAAGCTTTATAATATAGAATTCCTTGCTGTTTATAGCCCCCCATTACAAAGCCACATCATTCCATCTTTATGCTGCAGTCCTAATCTTATAAGTTATATCAATAGTCACCAACTTTGTGGTTCATTCATTTGAGTGTTATATTTTCAGTTTGCTGGCTTATACTAATCTTGTGTTCCCTGCCATACTAGTTGTCAGTTCCTCTATGTCCAGTGTCAAAGATGCCCTTATTATTATCATTTTTGTAATTATGTTATCTATTGCTCCTGAAATATTTTCATAATATGTATTAAAGAGTAATAAGGGGTTAAGATTATACAAAAATGATATACCTTCATAAAGCTCCTTCTAACAGTGATATTCAGGTAACTGTAACTGGCAAAAGAGAGCAGAAGTGCAGCAGTGACTATGAGGTAATTGTTCAGGAGAGCTGACACAACAGTTCAGCCTGTTTAATTCTTAAGTATATCACAATGAAGGCTTGCTACAGTAGGTTCAAAAAAGAACAGTTATTCCTTGTAGGTTTTTGCTTTTTTTAATTTAAGCTGAACAATACATCATCTGTGTGCCTTTTGACTGCCTTGTCTATGTGGAGTCTGTCTGTGTGGGTTTTCCTCCAGGCTCTCTGGTATTCCTTGCTCGATTCAAAGACAAGCCGATTAAATCAACTGCTGATACCAAATTGGCCCTGTGTGTGTGTGTGTATGAGCCACGGATTGGACTGGTGTGTTTATCAAAGACTTGATTGGTTCCTGCCTTGTAACTGATGCTGCTGAGATTGGCTCTGGTGACCCTCAGCTGAGTGTGTTAGGTGATGGTCTCTGTTTGATGGCCTTTTTCATCTCTGTTTAATGACTACTCATTTTCAGCAGTTCTGTATTGCCCTCTGACTAATCTAGCTATGATTGTGCAGGTGCTGCCTGTGGCTTTGTGATAGTCATTTTTATTTGTGAACGGAAATGTACAAGTCCTGGCTTTTTATGCAGTAGTGTGAGCTGCTGTCTTTTCTGATCCCTAACCTAGAATGGCAGACTGGATACAGTCTCTTAAAATAAAAAGACCAGATTGGTGCATCAGAGCAATGCCATAAGGGAGCCATTATTAGTCACCAAAAGACTCATCCACATGAGAGTTCAAGAAAGAACCCTTCATTTATTTAGATCTGTAATGGGCTCCATGAACTGTCATGAATAGCTGATAACAGATTTGTGAAATGCCATTCTCGGTTTTAAAAGGAATCTTGCTGCATATAATAGCACAGAATAAGTTCACGTCTTCTTGATCTGTATATGTAGTTTGCTATACATTAAAGAGTTCTGTTTTTCTTTACATATTAGGAACTTTTTCCAAAGAACCACTTTTATATGCAAAGAACTTTTCCCAGAATAAAAAGGTTCTTTGTCTAGTACGAAACCACACAACCCAGTAAAGAAGCATTATTTTAAGAAGTGATCACTCTCGCCTGAAACATCACATTTCTAATGCTTACAGCTCGAAGGTCTTATATTAGGACACGGCATGTGCCTACATTCTCAGTCTCCCTGTCTTTCTGTTTCAAGGTTTAAAATCCGATATTCCCACATATCTAGAGTTACCCTGCAGCACCACTTTGCTACAAAGTATAGGATGTCTTCATCTGCGGCTTTCTTGATGCCCTGGATACACACAACACTCAAGAAAATGATGAGATGGGCTCGCTTGATTGCTCATTGGACAGCTGGAATGGTTGACAGGGTGAAGGCAGGTCTGTCTCAACAAAACAAAAAACAAAAAAAGTTATCTATCTATCTATCTATCTATCTATCTATCTATCTATCTATCTATCTATCTATCTATCTATCTATCTATCTATCTACCTATTGATTATGTTTCACAACAGAATACCGTTGCTTTGCACCATTATTCATGTAACATGTAACATTCATGCACCCTAATACTAAAGGCAGCAAGGTTTTTTCTTCATGTTCCCTTTTAGCAGCCCTGTACTTGGAAGATCTGAGCTTGTGGCTTCTCCAGCTTCTCCATGTGAAATGGTGAGAGATGGGGCACTGAGTAATTTCTTACTGGTGACACCATTTACCTTCCAGTGTCATCACTGAACATGGCTTCTCGCTTTTAGTACTACCCTTCATGCACTGGCACGTTTGGGTGTGGCTCATTAGAAACCACGCCCCCTTCTCTCTATGGCTGTTCTATTATTGAGTTGGTGTTTTCATTCATTTTAATTAGTCCATCCAACATCAAATCTAGTTAATCCATATGGGATCATATTGGAAAAAAGGCAGGAACCAACCTAGAGGGGCTCCAGTCGTTCATAGAGCATGCTTACACATTCACACACACACTTACACATTTACTCATACTGGGCCTTGTTGAATCACCAGTTAACCCTACACACATTTGTCTGGGATGTGGGTAAAGAACAAAGAATATAAACATGGAGAGTTTCAAAAATCATCTTTCATCTGTCTATTCAATATAGCACCTTACACAAATCTATCTATCTATCTATCTATCTACAGTATCTATCTATCTATCTATCTATCTATCTATCTATCTATTCAATATAGC
>JANRMT010062791.1:153491466-153505370 GCA_026402145.1 Polypterus bichir lapradei | reverse complement strand
TCTATCTATCTATCTATCTATCTATCTATCTATCTATTCAATATAGCACCTTACACAAATCTATCTATCTATCTACATATTATGTTCCTTATCATGACCACCTACTTTTGTGTCCATTAAAATTGCTTTGCTCCTTGTAACACTCAGCTCAGTTTCTCCATTACAAGGAGGACATCACTGTCAGTTGCTTATGGTCCTTTTCTGTCCTCTCATGCTATGTCCACAGTACTATATTTCTCATTTAAAAACTGCATTTTTGAATGAAAATGACATCCGTCCACAATAGCGTATTTATGTTGTTTATGAAAGTATCTCTGCTCTCACTAAATGACTGAAAATGCACACAATATACAGTAGCTGTTTGCCAACACTGGCAATATGAACATCAGTGGAAACCGAAAGAGTTAAGCGTTCTCCACACTAGACATTCATTTGTAGCCTCAGACCATGAAGAACAGCAGTGGAGGATACAAAAACAAAAAAAAACCCAGATTGTTTTGTTTGGGCGGATGATGAGGTGAAATTGTTATTGTGAACATAAGCGTCTGAGAACCCAGACTTGGAGTCACGTCAGTGCCCATACATTTTCCAGTGCTACAAGGAGCACTTTCCTGTCATCTTAAGAAGTACAAACCATAGGGCACGACTACCCGCACAGTACAGACTTATTCTTTTGTGAAGGGTGACCAATCAGGGAAAGGAAGGTTTTAATGAGCAGTAACCAATCAGAGTACGATTCGAGTTTGCATTTTTAAAACTCTTCTTTTTCACCCATCCACACTTCAATACTGATCTGGCATTTTCAGCGTGGAAAGCGTTTTCAACAGTCTCCACTTTTGGAGGTTAAAAGCCTTGCTGTAATGTGTACCAAAGGCAAAAATGAAGACTTATGTCTGTGTTTTTAAATAAAAACGTAGTCAGGTGGGCACAGAGCTGAGACAGAGAGCTCAGGCCCGGAGCAAGAGATGTCTAGTAAGTTCTGACTTCTGATGAAGGAGGAGCCACCAGGGGGGCGCTCTACTGTTTCTTGTAGCCTCTTCAGTGCTGTCACTCTAGCCCTCTGATTGAGGCAGCAAGTCCTTATTTTTACAGTTGCTATTCTTTCATACTTTATTTTACTAAATCATATTCATTTTGATTAAGCAATTGCATTTGATGGCCGACAAAGGCTCTAAGAACAGAAAATATTCATCCGGCACAGTAGAAGTAAACAAAGAATGAATTTCGAAATCAACAACTGAAGAACACGGTCACCATCTTACCATGTGTGCTCTAAACTAACTGAACATTGACACTGTGTAATTGTAAAATAAGTAGAGTGTTGGGGTCCGTGGTCGAAGCCTCATTTAACGGAGAGTCTAAATAAAGTATAGGCGGAGTGGTGGCTCTGAGGCTAAGGATCTGCGCCAGCTGATTCAAATCCTGTAAATTCCAGAAGTCATTCCACCCTGTTGGGCCTTTGAGCAAGACCCTTAACCTGCAATTGCGCCGTCCTGGGTATGCCGTTAACCTGCAAGCAGGTCCTCCAACTTACAGGGAGAGCTCAGGGGTTAGTGGCACTCCAGCCAGTGTTAAACCTCCCACTGTTCCACTCCATTCCAACTAGTGTGGTGCTGAGGTGTTGCACGGCCCTAATTGGGGGTCCCAAGGTGGTCTGTCATGTGGCAATGTGCTGTATCAGTGCATACTCCTAACCTCTTTCTAATAAGAGCAAATAATAATGGCCATAAGGTCAAAGGCTTTGGCTTCCTCAGCCCAGAGTAGTTCCTCCCAAAGTCGTTGCTGCATCCTGAAGACATTTCTTTCAAAGACATTGCTGCATCTCCTTCAGTGGCAGGTTCCTTAATGAATGCTGACTTTGTTTTTTTTTTTTAATTCTTAAAAAAGGGGAGTAGTCTAAATGGTGGAAATGATGCCACCGTTCCTCCCAGCATTCTTCATCCGGTCTAAGTGCAAAGACCCAAAGATTGTCAGCTTCAGTGTCACATCACTCTCAGTCCCTGATATTCCAACCTAATTTGAGCTCTTAAGATGCTCTCTGGGGGTGTGTACCTGATGATAGCATGACCTCTGCAAATTCACTAAGAACCTAAGAAACTACGACCTTTGATTAACGAGAGGAGACCATTCAGTCCATCGAGCCCGTTTGTTTAGCGAATAGCTGAGCTGTCTCAATAGCTCACCCAGATCCTTGTTAAAGGTGGTCAAGGTTTCTGCTTCGAGTAGATGCCTCCATAGTCTGTTCCAGACACACAGAACTCTTTGCGTAAAGACGTGCTTCCTGATGTCAGCAATAACTGCACTTCTCCTTAATTTCCACTGATGTCCTCGAGTATGCGACTCACCATTAAGTTAAAATAATCTACTTTATCAATCCCTTTAGGATTGTGAAGACCAGGATTAGGACCACAGTCTGGTTTGATTGTCTGAGCCTCTCGATCCATTTTCTCAATGCCTTTTAGAAGGCACATAAGGAGCAGTATCAGGTGCCAGGCAGGCCCATCTCACTGCCCTCTAACTCCCGCGGAGACAATTTAGCAATCCAAATTCACCTAACCTGAATGCCTTTGGTAGAAAACTCACACAGGCAGAGCCCAGGTTCGGACTCTGGATCTATGGGGCATCACACTTACCACTACACTGCCATGCTACCCATCATTATTTTTAGTCAGATAATAAATTTAACCATTCAGTGTCTCACAGTGGCCTGTAAGCTCTGCTTGCCTTGTAGACAGTTGGTCATGGCTGCTGTAATGTGAATGCCACCTTCTGCACAACCCGAGCAGACACTTGTACAGTTATCCTGCATAATGCCGATGTGCCAGTGTCGTTATCATGGAGACCTGGGAGAAGGTAGGCCCCATGCCTATGCATCAGCTATGATCTCATTATCTTTTTCATTAACCTCATACAAACAAGCAATCAGTCATTAGCTGCTACATTTTGGTTGTGACCCCAACAGGGGCCTGCTAGTACAGCCCGGCTCTGCGCTGATTAATGCTGCAAATTTAGCTTTTTAATGATGTACAGACTATATTACTGTCGGAAGACGTGATCATAATGAGTTTGCTGACAGCCAGCTTTCCTATGGCATCAAAGTTTTCCAGAAAAACCTCAGGCTCAGGCACGCTCCCAAAGCACAAGAAGGCTCTTCTGGCTTTGATGGAGTCAACTCTCTATTTGGTACCACTTACCAAGGGGTGAGTCGATCCCCCATTTGCCCTTAGAATTCCTTTTAGGTGTGTTGGCAGTGTGGACCACATCCGCTGAATGTGAACTTAACTGAGCAGAGGTCTAGTGGCCAGGGAGGCCGTTGCATTAAGCTAAATTTACTGTCATGTCTCTTGGACTCACCTTGTTGGTAGATTGTGTGTATATTTATGGTAACTCTGACCCACGCGTATGCAAAATTTCAGAGAAGATGGGAAGTGCTGACATCCTTCAAGTAGGGAAATTAATGCTAAATGACAAACTGCATGCATAATAATTCAGGTCATTGAGCCGCTTTTATAATGTGCTGACGTGACAAACATATTACACCTCAAAAGTGATGAATACATGCACAGGCTGTATTGTAATTCCCATTAAAGAGGACTAATGTGGCGTATTTGCACTGAAGAACATTTTTTTTTTGTTTTCATCAGTTTATATCAACTATCTATTGTCACTTCTCAGGGAACTGGTGGACAGGTCAGGAATATCTCAGCCAAGCTTCATTCCGTCCTGCCAACTATGCTGGAGACCATTAAACGACCAGCGACTCGCTGCATGAAGCTTCCATAAAGTGTAGGTGTACATACATAAAACAGGACATGTTTTTGCCAACATAACAAGATCATTTGCAGCAGTGCCAGCAGTTTCCGCTTCTCCTGACATAATCAGAGAACTTTACTGCACTCATATTGTAATAAGGACACCTACTGGGAATGAAGCTGCTTTTGTTAACCACAAGCAATTACATTCCATTAATGTACGAGTCATCCAAGATGTGACTAGCAAACATTGTGCCTCGATGGCCTGTGTCACCCTGTGATTCAATTCATTTGAGGCAAAATAGCTTTGACAGACATGATGGTGCTGTACATGATGGCAAGCTAACTGGCTGAACCCTCATTGCTTCTTATGGCCTGAACTATTCATTGTAACAGCAATCATGTCCTAACATGTGCCAGGCATTACATTTTTCCCAGACCCCCAGAGCGCCTGCTCCACGTGACCTTGTGCTCTCAGTTGTGGAGCACAGCCAGATACTCTTGAATGTAGGGGGCAAGGTCTCAACATGTCAGGAGGGAGGAGCTGCTCTTCTAGCCAATGATATTATGGAAGCATTGTGATTGCATGTGTCTGAGGCTGATTAGCACACTCCACATATGTATGTTTCAGAGCAGTGTTTGTGGCGCATTCATGAATGCTGTAATGGAACTGGGGCTGTCAGCGAACCCCAAACACAATCACATGAAGACTCCCGAGTTCAAATTAAGAAGTGTTCATTAAACACAACTCCACAAAGTTGCAAAAGCACACAAACACAGGTTCTCTCCCGCTCTCTCTCTCGCTCTCTCTCCATAATACCTCTCTTCTTCATGTAGCATTGCCCTCCTCAAGTCGAGTGTTGCTCTACATCTGCCCAGCTCTTACTCGCCTGTATTAAGGAACAGGGGGTACTTCAGGCGCCAGGTCTGCTGCCCAGTGGAAGCACTTCTGGGTCATATGGAAGTCCCATACTTTGGGGAGAGCATCTCCCTGAAAGTGCTCCCTTGCACCACCCCTGGACCCCAGTATGGCTGTGCTGCTGGACTGTAACTCCCAGCATTCCCTGCTGATTCCTGAATGGGCACCATTATGGAGGGCTGCTGCCATCTAGCTCCTGGAGGGAATAAACATCTCCCAGGGACACTCCTTCCCTGTCCTCATCTTTTCCCATGGGAAGGGATGGTTTTAAGTCTGATCAGGACACCTTTATATTCCCTCAGGGCCTCCGGTCTGAGTAAGAAATCTTCCTGGTTCCTGGCCAGGATGCCCGTCCATCCTGTGTGCCACCTACAATGCATATTTACAAGGTGATTGTGATTTATAAACGGTTACATTTTGTAGAAATGTGCATACATCAGGATTTTATAAATCTTTTTTTTGGCTTAAACATTTTGCCGGTTTCTTTAGGTGTGTGCAAATTTTCACACTCAAATCCATGCAAGTATTATAAATGAGGTCCCAGAACAGGTGAGTGCTAAGCTGCAAGTAATCTTGAGTAGAAACAAAAAATAAAACTGAGCAGGCAAACTTTAAACCAAGCAAACAGGATTAAAGAGCAAGAGAATGAATCGTAATCCAGGAATTTACAACCAGAAAGTAAGTCCTACTACTACTTAAAAAAACACAGTCAGCTAACACTGAGAATGACGATTTGAGGTTTTTATCCATGTAAGAGTGAAAAGGAATGGCTTGTAGGCATATTTGTATCATCATATCAGAAGGTCCGAGCAAGAAAGACATTCAGAACCAGGCAACCAAACTAAAGGGCAAAGACCAAATCCAAATAATACTTGGTTAAGAAGCCAAATACCGTTAATTGTTTTAGTTGTTTGGAACTTTCAATGAGGATACCGTACTTGCTGTGTGCTGCGATATTTAATCCAGAAATCCTGGTGTCTCCCGGTCCCACAATCCCTAGCATGGGAACACGATTACATTTGTGCAAAACGGCGTAAATAACAAAAAGTAAACTATACTAATAAAAGGCAAAGCCCTCACTGACTGACTGACTGACTGACTCATCACTAATTCTCCAACTTCCCGTGTAGGTAGAAGGTTGAAATTTGGCAGGCTCATTCCTTACAGCTTACTTACAAAAATTAAGCAGGTTTCATTTCAAAATTCTACACGTAACGGTCATAACGGTCGACAACGTCCACCATGTTAAACTTTCTTATTTATGGCCCCATCTTCACGAAATTCGGTAGGCGGCTTCCCTGCGCTAACCGAAACCGATGTACGTACTTATTTCGGTGGTATGACGCCACTGTTGGCTGCCATATGGAACTTTACAATGGTCTTTGTTACTTATGGGCCCATCTTCAAGAAATTTGGTACGCTGGTTCCCAACGCTAACTGAATCCTACTTACGTACATATATACGTCCATAGCCTACAGCTTGGTCGGCTTGTGAGGCGCCGTTGGGTCCCCCATCCCAACGCCTTCCACGTTGTTAGCTGCCTGCCTATATAAGGCCATCTGTCACTCCGGTCTCTTCATTCCCTTCCTTGCTTCAGCACGGGATTCATGTCTCCCTGCTGATAACTGCAGCCTTTTTATTTAATCCACGGCTTCTCCGCTGTTTTATTGTTTATTTATTAAGATTATAGTTATCGTGTAGGTATTTTAGACTTACTTTACATTGTTCAGGTACCCATTTCCTTTATCATTCCAACCGTACCCCCATTAACATGTCTATCGAGGTGATCACCATTGATCAAAGAACTGTCACTTACCGAGTGGTTTCCATGCCCAGAGATGGCACCTGCCTTTTCCATTCTCTGTGTTACATATTGCACGGACATATCAGGCTCACTCTTGATATCTGGAGGAACATTGTGTCTTATGTATTGAATGACTGGGACAGGTTCAAGGTGTGGACTGATGACAGTACAGGAGATAATTATAATACACACAAGTACTATAAGAGTGAAATGCTTAAGCCCTTCACCTACGGTTCTGCATGTGAGTTGATGGCTGCCGCTGAATTATTCGGATGTCGCTTTCAAGTGTACCGAAATGGTCAAATATTTTACACCTTTGGACAACCGCCAATGCCTCTTAAACATCTTACATTCACAGGTGACGATTTCAGTAGTGGACACTTTGATGTTTAGAAATGTTTAAACTCTCAAAAGCTGGATGTGAAGTTATCGATGAAACCGGTTGTATGCATACAACGTTTGACAGATGCCGAATGTCACTTCAACACAAGTCCTACAAATACTGACGTAATTGAAACAAACCATGAAACTGAAACCGATTATTACAGCAGCAATCCAAGCTGTGAGATTTGAGGCAAGATTGCTTTTCACATGGCCAACTGTACATTGCATGCTCAAGAGTAAGCTCAGCACACAGCTTGGTCATATTACAACTAGAGGGCCGAACTGACAACGTGGCATACAAAGAGATCCTTAACAAATAATTATTGGTATATTTTCCCTCAGTTTAAAAAGGTTTACTTTTCTTCTTAATAAAAATTTTAAGGCAGTACTTTGCAGCTGCGAAGCGCGGGTGTTGTGCTAGTCACCCATAAATCAAAGTGAAAACTAACGTAAAAGTTGAAGGCTTCACATCTCTATATATATAAAATTCAACGTCAGTCTGTCAGTCTGTCTGTCCGCTTTTCATGAACGAACTACTTAATGGATTTAGATTGGGCTTTTTTTTCAGAATTTGCTTGAACATCCTGGTTGATTTTACGACTTCTCTCGTTGCGCTGTGTAGCATAGTTCGCTCTTGGTCCCGAATTAGTTGTGTCAATCCGAAACAGACACAACAGGTCAAGGGGAGGGGGGCGGTATGAGGCCGTCTTCACTCATGCACCAGCCTCACAGCGTATCTTACATCCGCTTAGCTAGCGAATGAGAGAACTGCTTAACAGATTTAGATCTGTTTTTCTCTATAATTTGCTTGAACATTCCGGTTGATTTTGCGACTTCTCTCGTCGCGCTATGTATCATAGTTTGCTTGCGGTACCGAATAATTTGCATGAATCCAAGAGACATGCAGCGGGCCAAGGGGAGCAGGGTGGGGCCCTCCTCACTCATTTGCCAGCCTCGGGGCGTATCTTACATCCGCTTAGTTAGCGAACGAGAGAACTACATAACGGAATTAGATTGGGCTTTTTTCTAGAATTTGTTTGAACATTCCGGTTGATTTTGCGACTTCTCTCATTTGCACTTAGAATCATAGTTCGCTTGCAGGAGCGATATATTCATGCTAATCTGAGACAGTGGCTGTGGGCCGAGGTGTGGGGAGCCGGGCGGGGACCCCCCACACTGTCCTGTTTCACTTCTACGTGGGCGAAGCCACGGGGGACGGCTAGTACTGTATTAAAACACCAAACCAGACAGAACCACGACAATAAGGTCATTAATTACATTAGCAATGTCCATGGAAACTAAATGAGTGGCTGTGCTCAAGCCATTGCAGTAAAGGAAGAGATCCTCGTTTGTCCACCTCCACTTTCTCACAGTAATGACACATCGTTTTGAGCTCAGAATATCGTATCACTGGGGAAACTGGGAAACTACCCAAACTGCCATTTATTGACCCCAAAAGATAGGGAAATGAGTTTATTCTACATATGTGTTTCTTATTCTCCTTCTTAGTATTGCTATTACTATATTGGCTGCTTTGTACTGCACCTCCCTGTCCATGTGTTGTGGCTGTGCGCTGTGGAATATTGGAGTTGTCACACCAGAAGGCATTGCAAAAACTAGACAGAAAAACTTTAAACGATAGTGGTTTTGATTTTATTTAGCAAAAAAAAATCTGCCAATGGGGTAAGCAAAAATTATTATTTAAATAATTATAAATACAAGTTTTTGGATTAGTCAATAATTCTTTTAATAAGGAAAAGGAGATTTAACGCCACGATATAAATACTTTCCACTTGCTTAGATTTCATTTTTTTGCACTGTGTGTAGGTGTAGTCGAATGAGCATCCCCTTTTGGTACTTTGGGTGTTTTATTCTAAGCCAAATTAATTTTCCATTTGGTCTTAGTAATTTTTTATTGAGACTTGGAATTAGGGCGATTTTACTTCCATTTTTGTACTTTTTTTGGAACCGTTATTGCAGTTTATCATTTTATTTTGAATATTCTCACAATGCCATTTTGTTTCTTCATGCTCGTCGCCATTTTAAGTTACCATTGTTATGATGTAACATCGTGTTGTTAGGGGTGTGTCCCAGAAGTGGCCCCCTTCAACGTCACCAATGGGATGATGTCATAATGATTTTCTTTTTTTCCAGACATTTTTCTTGTCCACTTAAAATAATGGAGGTAGGAGTTTGGGGGATTTTATGGTTGGGTCTGGTTTTTGATTTAGGACGTCTTTGAAAATACTGAAATTTGGCTTCCCAAGGCACCATTTTGTCTTTAGTGTTGGCGCCACCATTGTTAGTTGTTTGTAATGAAGGGCTGCTAGGCTGTTGCTATTCATGATGTCTGACAGCGTGCAATGTGTGACGTAATTTATGTGACAGTGTAAAAATCAGTGATATATACTACTTTACTTTCCGAGTTGGTGTCTAGCATCATCATTATTAAAGATCTATCTAGGCGTGAATTGTTTTCTCTTCAACTTTGATTCACATCTTGAATTTTGTCTTCGGCTATGTGAAATATTCTGGATTTTAAATCTCCATTTATGATTTTGTCTCATGTCTGAACCATTTTTTATTTGAATCTCATCCTCCCGGTTTTGACCTTGGCTAGTCATTCATATTACATTCTGTCTGCTGATTCCATCCCACTTTAAACTGCTAATGTGCAGTCATTACAGATAATTATTTTATGCTTCTGTCGCACTTCAGATATTGTCCAAGATTCTGGATAACAATCAAACAGAACTGCACAGTTCTGCTAAATTAATTAGGGAAAGGATTTCAGAGTTCTACATGTTATGATTCGCTTTCCTTTTAATTTTTTCTTTGCTAGTTGTAGTTCAGTTTAGAATTTTGCATGTTGCTTCATTCATTTCTGCAACTGTGCAATTCATTTATTATTGATTTTACAATATAAACAGTCAATTCTTGTTATCCACAGTTGGTACATGCCTGAAAAACCATGCGGGTATGCAAATCATGAATACTGAAGCATTGCTCCTATGGGAAAAATAGGGTTAGGTTCTGGTGGAACGCAAGCTCAGAGTGAGGATTGGTGGGGGAGACATGTTTAGGTGGGTTCATGGCCCCCCACACTCATCACTTGAGACTCGGTAATGATCCTTCTTCAGGTTCACCTACAGAAACCTTGTTATGACTTCAACATCCTCCATAGTCAAGTTCAATCATCTTCCAACTGCACCACCAGACACAACACGTTACCACAGCTGGACCAATCTGAGGACCTCACTTAACTACCCAATCAGCAGTAGTAATGAGTGATGTATACAAAGGGACTGGACTTAATCAGTACTAGCTTATGATCCACACTTACTAGAAATTCCTCATTCATGGAGAACAATTGCAAACCAATCATGAACTGGGTTCAATGGCTTTCCCATGCTTCTTGGCACCAAGTAGGCACATGTTGATCCTTGCAGTGTAGCGCACATGCAGCCCCGGATATCTAATGGCATCACAGACCTGTTATTGCTCAATATAACATTTTGCTGTTGTGTGACAGGCCTCTTGGAAATCTGCATGGCTTCAATTAGCGCATGTAGACTGTAGGCGTCACAAAATGAGTTACATTTTTATCATAGCGGATAAGCGAATCCACAGGAAGTGGATAGCAAGAATTTACTGTGTATATTTGAATCTATCTGATGCTATTATATTTTAATTGCTGCACCCCAGCACTGATTCTTTTGACAATAATTTTTGGTTGTAATATTTTGATATTTAAGAAAGAAAAGACCGACTCCTGGTTACAGGTTAGCCTCCAAAAAAGATTCACATTTCATCTTCTGGTTGCTGTTTAAAATTCTTGTGGTGTCACCTCTCAGACATCTCAATACAAGAAACCTTTTACCAAGACTCTTTCAACAAAACTTTGTGTTTTGTTCAGCATTTTCTGATTTGACGATTGGTTCTCTGTCCCTCTAGTTTTAACTCAGCTAGTATTCTTGGCTACTTGTTTGATTTTGGACTGCTGCTCTTCATCTCCATTTTTTTATGTCCTTCAATCAAACATCACCAGTTGTTTGTGTATTATTCACCTGATCAGCATCAGGGATACACAATTGGCTCAGATACAGAAAGCAAAAGGTTATGGAGGGAGGGACCATATCACAATTAGAAGATGTTAAAACTGACGTCCCTCAGGGGTCAGCGTGAATTTCGATCCTCTTCTTAAGCTGGTTAAGTTTAAGGAAGATTACCTCAAATCATTACAAAGGGGCTTGATTTGGCATGTAGACTTGGGCATAGATAGATAGATAGATAGATAGATAGATGTGAAAGGCACTATATAATATATATATATATATATATATATATATATATGTATATATATATATATGTATATAAAAGTCAATGTATGTGTGTGTGTATGTATGCATGTTCCAGCATCACATCTGGACGGCTGAAGCGATTTTCATGAAACTTGGTACACGTGTTTCTCATTGGTCGACTAAAAATACTGTAGGGTGAAATCAACCCTAACCCACCCCCTACTGGGTAGGGTGGGGGTGATCTTGCCATCTTGTATGCATGTTATCATCCAGTTGACACTCGGAACGACCACCAGAAGGCGAAATGGAGGTGACTGCCAGCATTCTCTATGTTTGAGCACCACCATGTTGCCAGTTCTGAGCATCAACTGGATGATAACATACGTATAAGATCGCAAGACAAGCACATTAGTGAGGCTTCATTGTTTGTTAACTTAATTTTATTTTTAAAGTTGTGTTTTTTTTAAATTATATTTTTCTCAGACAATTAAAAATATATATATATATATATGTTTTCTTCCCAGGCAAAGCAGCATATTTCAGCTAATAGACAGACAGATAGATAGATAGATAGATAGATAGATAGATAGATAGATAGATAGATCTTTATTTGTCCCCAACTCTGTTGGCATGGCTGTCACCCCCAGTATTCTCCATATAAAAAGGTTGACGCATGACTTCTCATCTCATCCAAGGTTAGGATTTTTTGAGCGATTTTGCACAAACCTTCATGAAGCCTTAATGGCTTTAATTTCTGTCTCTGATTAAGAGCTTTGATTTTGGTTAGTGCTTTGGGTTTGGACAACTCTGATTTGGTCTTCTTGTTCCAAACCTTGCATGATTCCTGACTGTCCTATCTCCTGGTCCTTTGTCACTGAATTGTCGCTATATCTCCTTGTCGCCCATAATCCCGAACTGAAATGACGATGACTGAGAATGTTATATACTGTATGTAATGTGTTTTTGATCTGGAATTATTTGTAATCTCTTCAGATCTCTTTCCTCTGTTGACTCCTGCTAAAGGTTTACGAGGAATTCTTTTTCTTGCTTTATACATTTATCTAATGTAAATATTAGTTAATGCGTTACTGTGACACGCACTGTTTTATTTTGGGCGTCACCGTGTTGTTTTACAGATGCTGTGGTTTTGCATGATGGATGATGCGTGATATCAGCTATGTGACAGTTTAACAGGTCAATGCCATTCGCTTTCTGACTATTTGAGTTTGCAGACAATAACTAAAACAAATCCTATTTGTTAGTGTGTGCTTTACTTGAACATTGCTTTTGTTTTAAATCTCCTACTTTGATTCTTAGAGTCAGATTTCTGATTTGACTTTGGAGTTTAGATGAAGACTGGATGGGCTGTTTGGTTTCAGACTTTGCCTGGCTTCTGACCACGTCTGCCTTCTGCTTGCTCTTGTTTCAATTAGCTGTCTTCTGAGTATAATGTCTTTAACACCAGCATTGTCCCACCTCACCTTGGTGAAACTCAGCAGAGCAGCAATAGTCTTAAAAATAAATACAGATTTATATGGACATTTGGGAATAAACCAGAATAAATTGTACACTTTTAAATCCAGGTAATAGTTAAGCAGTCAAATAAGGAAAAGTGTTCCATCACAGGCCCCAAACTTTTAGACACTATTGTCCTACCCTAGAAACGTGTCCTAGAAAGACATACTGCGGCCAGCTCTTCTTCCAGCTGTTACTTGTGATGTCATGGCTTAAGTAGCAGCTGTGCCGCATCTGATAATTCTGAAGTGGAAGGGTGGGCTCTTTATTAACATGTGTGTACCCCTGTCCACCTTAAACACTCGCACACTGTTTGTTGTATTTAAAATTTAATTCTGAGGCCAATGGCTGATGACTTTTCTGTAGGCCTCAGCTATGCATCTGCATGAAAGATGTGCACATCTAGTGGCATTTCTGCATTAAGGTCCAGTAGGGCACAGCATCTCAAGATGTTACGCAAAATAAGCAATAAGCTTTCCTCAGTAATTTAGGAAGTGAGTTCTCGTAGGAAGGCGTGTTGAAGTAGCAGAAGTAGGCCGAGTCTTAGGCAGGCTTTCCTTCTGCTGGTCTGTGGAAGAGGAAGAAAACGTATCAGCACCGTTTAACAACCCCAGTCTCTGTGCCTCACTCCCAGTTAAGCCCTAAGACGGCCTCCCAAGTGTGCATGTGTGACACCAGTAACTCCTTTACTTGATGGCTGTTTTTAGTTAGATGATGATGATGTTAGTGAGTATCACAATGATCTCATGCCAACCGAAATAGCCCAGGTACCAGCAGTCCATTGTTCGATTGATTTTTTTGTGCTATGATGAGTGCGTGAACTTGCCTGTCTTACTAGTCATTAGCTAAGAAAGGGACAGGGTTAACCAGTTTGGTAAGCTGAGGTTTATGTTAAGTCTGCACATACAGAGCAGAATTCTGCTATGGCTGTAACAGAATTTTCATGTCAGAAATGTCACTGGCACCCAGTATCTTCTGTGTTCCATTGATTCCAGTGCCAATACATCAATAATTGTTACTGTTGACATATTCTGCACTCCTTAGCTGTGCCCCTGTCTTTGTACAGCATCAGGTGGAAGATGGCATTTCAGGGAGTTAGACAAAGAGGAAGGCTGAGTTGCAATCTGGCAGAACTGAGTGAGGTGCATCTAACTTTATCGTGGTACAGTTAGTGTCTTCAGTGTGCTGTCATTTGTAGGTCATTTATGAGTCTATATATATATATATA
>JANRMT010062791.1:153464347-153491066 GCA_026402145.1 Polypterus bichir lapradei | reverse complement strand
TATATATATATATATGTATATAATAATAATTGGTCATCCAGCAGTAAAAGGTGAATTTTGCCCCAGACAATACCATTGCTGTGTTTTCTCCTTTCCATGTACAGCCTTTACGTTGACTTTATGTTGACTGCCTGTGCTATTTCTTGCAAGTAAATTTCTTAGAGCCCTCATATAATTAGTCATTTGCCGAGTTACTTTTTTTACTTGCAGGTGTTGTCATCTTTCATTTTTTCCATCTTTTTTTTTTCCTAAGAAACATCGGTTTTCTAGCAGCCTTCTTGCCTGCTATTCCGTGAACAGCTGTTCCCGACTTTCACACTTTTCGACTGCTGAGCTCCGCTGGTTCGCACAGAGCCACCTTCATTTACATTGGTGTTGGAGTTTCAGTAATTTGTCTGCTCTGCCGTAGTACAAGTGAACGCCTTGATCTTTGTGCCAGGGTTCTGTTCAGACTCTCTTCATTCCAGTTGCTCTTCCTTTACAGTAGTGGACTATGTTTCAGCTCATTAGACTCGCTAGCTTTAATCATCCGTCCATATTTTAATTCACAAATCACTTTAAGAGCTGTGAGGAACTGCAGCCTAACCTGAAAGCACACTCGCTCTCAACTAAATCAGAATCGCAAACAACTTGGGATGTGGCAAAACCTGCAAAGACACAATTAGAATGAGCACCAGGAGTTCCAGAACCAGGAGACAGCTGTGCTGGACACTGGGCCAGTTCAATTCAATGGTATTCAATGTTGCCAAGAGGGAGGTATGTAATGAAAGGCACTATATGACAGACAGATAGATTACCTGTGGATGGATAGGGAAGGCACAACAGAAAACAAGCAGATAGGAATGGTGTAGTATAAATGGAGGGAGGTGGATAGACGTGATAGGGCACTCACTATATGATAGATAGATAGATAGATTAGTTTCATACCAATAGGATGTTTTTCCCATTGTGGAAATGTTAATGGCAGGCAGTCCTTTTATAGAGTGCTTTTCTGATCTATGCAAATCGTGCAGCTGTAGTTCTCATTTATATAGTGCCTTTCATATTGTCTGTCATGGTCCAATACACTAAATAGATCTCTGTTACTTTCACTAACGAGCTTTCATAGTTACGTCTCTGACACATCTACTCGAGTCCAGCAGGTGGTACAGGTAGCCATCTTAAATGACACCAGATGGACACAAGTCCCCCCCCCCCATCCTCTAACAGCCTTTCCACGACAGACGTTTGTTTTTGAATGTTCCACATGCTAGGGTGTAATGTGGACGTTAAGAGCCTCTTTTGTTATTTTGCTGTTTCACAGAGGATTTCTGCAAGGAAGCCAAACCTCCGAAGCCAACATAGAAAGCTGAAGTGATGGCAGCTCCTTAAAGAAAAAAAGAAAAGGCTGCAGGCCTCCAACTCGGCAAAGGCAGCGTGCTGAAGTGATGTCTGGAAAATAAATAAAGGGCCCAAAAGAAAGGAGTGCGGGACTCTTAATGCATCCTTTCATTGAGTCAATTATCCTTTAGCGCACCATTCCAGAAGTGCGTCTTCACAAAGCACTTTAGAAAATGCAGTCAAATTGCCCAGGACTGAAGAAGCATTTTTAAAAGAAGTAAGGAAGGAAGGAAGGAAGGAAGGAAGTGGGGGTGGGAAAGGGGATGGGTATAGGGAGAAAGGGAGCAGTCGAGAGAGATGAGAGAAGAGAAGAGAAGGAATGGGAGAGGAAATGAAAAAGACACAGAGATGTGGGTTCAGATGGAATGAAGAGCAGCCAGGCTGGAAGGGAAAGATGGAAAGACAAATGAAAACCGCAGCGAGGACCACTGGAAGCAGAGCAGGAGACAGCAGGAAAAAACGGCCATGCAGCCCCCTCAGCCTTCAGTTAGAGTCTGTCTACGCTGATAAGGATGTCTGCTTGAGCACCACACTGCACGCTTTGGCTGCCTCGATCACCTTCCTTATAGCTCCTTTCATTGAAAGTGAAGAGAAAACCAATGAAGCAAAGGTTATCAGAAGATCGAGCGTTTATGTGGCGCGCTGGAAGGACGCCATTGTCTGTGCGCTGCGCTGAGCCGAGGGAGAGCAGCAGCCATTGAGAAGCAGACAAATGGCTGAAAATCTACTTCAAGCACTCTTTGTGTATACGTATTATATAAAACATGCATACAAATATATATATATGTGTGTGTGTGTGCATATTTTAAGACAGAGCATATAAATGGATAATATATGCATGTACACATATTTATCTGTATATTCCTATCTATCTTTTATATGGTGCATTTCAATCAATCAATCTAAATTATATAGCACTTTTCATAGCTAGCTATCACCTATTTATTATTACTTTATAAATCACATTTCCTAGGAATCCAACAGCCTTTATCATGTAAAGGTCAATCTGAAGTACTGTATATAGCAACAGGCAGGATGTTGATATATTTATAGATGTTGTTAAAGGCAATGTATTACTTACAGTTAGATAAGATACAATATCATTTAACAGATTTCATAAGGCACAATGTAATTTTCATAGATAGATAGATAGATAGATGTTAAAAGTACTATATGAAAAGACAGATAAATGTGAAAGGCACTATATAAGTAGATTTGAATATCACCATAACAGATTAATATAAATCAAGGGCACTATATGATAGAGAGATGTGAAAGGCACTATATAAATAAAAGGGCTCTAGAACAAATAATCTGATATGAAGGACACTATATAACAGACACATAGATATTAATGACACTACATCCATCCATCCATCCATTATCCAACCCACCATATCCTAACTACAGGGTTACAGGGGTCTGCTGGAGCCAATCCCAGACAACACAGGGCACAGGGCAGGAAACAAATCCCGGGCAGGGCGCCAGCCCACCACAGGGTGCGCTCACACATAAACACACACACCAAGGACAATTTAGAATCGCCAATGCACTTAACCTGCATGTCTTTGGACTGTGGGAGGAAACAGGAGTACCCGGAGGAAAAACACGCAGACACGGGGAGAACATGCAAACTCCACACAGGGAGGACCCGGGAAGCGAACCCGGGTCTCCTAACTGTGAGGCAGCAGTGCTACCCACCCCGCCACCATGGCACTACATAAAAAAGATAACAGATTTAAAAGGCATTATATAATAGACATAGATAGGCAGATGTATGTGAAATGCTCTTTATAATAAATAGATGTTAAAGGCATTAAATGAAAATATGAATTAATATATAGATATTAAAGGCACTATATAAATAGATACAGGTGTGAGGCTCTAAATGATAGACAGACCTGAAAGGCACAATATAATAGTCATGTGTATAAGAAAGACTGTTTAAAAAAGAGGAATAGATCTGAAAGGTGATAGATAGATGTGAAAGGCACTTTATAATACACTGTAGATAGATATGAAAGGTGCACTACAGTATGCCAGTCCCACATATACTCTATTATATGCTATAGTCACTTTATAAAAAGGCAGACAGATTTGAAAGCTCTATACTGTATAAAATTTAAATTGATTTCGAAAGCACTTTGATAACAGTTACAGTAGATATATGGGTACTGTAGAGAGAGATGAAAGGCAGCAGATAGCCATATAGAAGGCACTATATAATTTAAAAAGCCTGCCAGCACATCACTCACAGCAATGCCACCTTCTTATCCAAGACTGAGGAATGAATGGCAAGCCCTGTGAATCCTTCTTTGGGTGCTTTCTGAAAGCGGAGGAGCACAGGGAGGTCAGGTGTAAGTTGTTGCCTTTGTGTGGGTTTTCTTTTCCTCTGTTCTTTGCTCTGCGCTCTTTCTGGTGGGCTGCACTGTGAAGCCAGTGTACTGTGAAGGGCACCATATATCAATAAGTAGAGTTAAAGTTGACTGAGAAGAAGAGCCTGGCAGGAGAGACCGCCGGTGCTCGTATTTAATCCCTGGCACTGCTGGTAAACACCAGCTGTCACTGTGGCTCTGGTGAAAGTTTGACGTGTATTTCAAGAGGATCTGAGAGAAGAGCTGGGGTGCCAGTCCAGCTCCGGCCTGACATCTACTATTGTCAGTGCCAGTCTATGTGGGGCTCTTCTGAGATATGCACCGCGTGGCTGCAAGTGACCCAAAGTATAGTGTGGTCAGTGCCCCTTCAAAAAGATGGTTTTTGTATAAAAGGTCTAAATTAAAAACTCACTTGGATCAGCAGTTAAGCACAATTAGAGGCTCATTGATTTGGCACTGTGCTGCCCGGCCAGGTGCTCTCAGGCAATCAGCGCAGTCTTATGGGGGAGAAATGGAGAGAAGGCACTGGGGAATTGATTCTGCTTTCAGTGCACAAACCAGGCCGTGGATGTTTCTGGGGCTGATTTCTCCAGGGTCAGGATGTAGAGCTCCAGAGTGACGTTTGCTAGAGTGCTGCCAGCTTGGGTTATACAAGAGAGAGTGGGTGGAGGGTGTGAGCCAGCTATGCCCAAGGACACTTGTGAAGGCTCAGACATCAGACCCTGAGATTACAGAAGGGAATACCTTGTGCCAGTGAAGGTCGACACAGGGTGGATGATTGTGGGTGTACATTAGACTGGCATCCTGGGCAGGTCTCACTTCTGCTTTGTGCTTAGTGCTGCTGAGGTATGCTCCAGCTTCTTGTGACCCAAGATGGATGGATGGAATGATGGAGGTCCTCAAATTTCTGGATATTTTATCCTCTTTCTTAATTTTGATTCATTCTGTTTAAAAATGCTAATGTACCAACCACATACAGTATGACAGTTGTATTCTGGCTTGTAAAAGCTTAATATGTGATTGCTTACTTTGTGCCAGACAGTTTCATGGCACAGCCAAGACATCTAGACCAATGATTTAGGCATCATGTCACTTTAACCAATTTGATGCCCGGAACATAAAATGATATCATTTTCCAAAGATAGTCACTAGGTGACACACTCTGCCCGCTGCGGGGATCACAAATGGGCATACCAGTGTTTTGCAAACTGTACCCGAAGCTCAGCCCTTACTTGGTCTTTAGATGTAGCTTCACCATAATAAAATGAATTTCTAGACTGAAAGGACAGTGGATGCCCACCATTTGATGCCCACTTTAAATCTGAGCCCATTTGTTCTGTGTGTTGTACATCAAGTCCATTTTCATCTGTGCTGTATTGTGCCACCATAAACCATCTGTAGATTCTATATTTTAAAAGGCATCAGAACTAAGTGGTTACATACCCTAAATGTGCACCCCCTTTAATTGCAACTTATTTTAAGGAAAGCTGATGCCCCCCATCCAAAGTTCACTCCAGATCTGAACCCATTTGTTTTATGTGTTGTCCCTCAAGTCCATTTTCTTCTGTGCTGCGCTGTGCCACCATAAACCATCTCCAGATTGTCATCTCAAAAAGGAATCAAAATGGACGCATGCCCAAAGTGTACACCCAGTTGAATTATACCCCCAAAATCATCCCTCAGGTCTTTCAATAAATGATTATTGTTCTTATAAAGACAGTGAAGGCAAGTTGCTGCAAGCCACCAAAGTGCCAATAATGGGTACCCTTATGCTTTCCATATCTTGTTTGAATGCTTATATTTGTAGTGTTATACATCAATGTCAGTAAATCTTCATTGTTTTATTTCAATTGTGCACTACCACTGCCACCATGAGGGAGGCGAGATTGAGCGCTTGCACATTTCCATAGTCATTCCTACATGGCACATGTACCAGTGCAGCCAACATTCAAACCTTTTCCAGCCATGATGCATTTTAACAGTAATCAATGCTATGTGCCCAAGTCATTTCAGACCCGATCCAGATGAAGTGACTTAGACTACACACTAGAGGGCGTTGTATAATTAATGAACACTTTAAAGTCTTTGCTAGGCTGCTGACAATTTTAAAAATCATGAAAAGTTAGCTAAAGGCACAATTCATAGCTGGATCTACCATTCCAAAGCAATCAATGTTTTTCATACACGAGGGGACACCATAAACTGCAAAGCAAATGTAGACACATCTTCAGTGATGTTTCTGGGGTCTTCAGGAGATTCGGGTCTTTTAACAGCAGACTCCCTCACCCAGGTGACTCAGTCAGGCTTGATCAAGTCCTGATGTGTGCCCAGGTTGCACTCTCCCGTATGGCCGTCCCCTCCTAAGCCACTGCCGTCTAGATGACACTTCAGTGGATTTCCATCTCTATCTTTATGGTCCATTCTCTTGTTGGCCCCATACATGCCAAGAATGGTATGCATCTTGCACAAAGACTGGCATAGTGAGCTCTTTTCAGACTACTTCAGTTGGCTCATGCCTTGCTCGTCACCCATTCTCCTTGTGCTGCTCCTCCAGCTCTGCTCTCTTCCTTTGGGACAGTAAGCTCCATAAGCATGGCCTGCTTGGAGGATATGGAGAGCAAGACAATGTCTAGCAACCTCTTCTGGGATCTCCATTTTCCTACTCAGACCAACTCTCAGTTCCCAGTCTGGTGCTGTGGCCAGTAAACCTGCAGTGGTGGTGGTGGAGGAGTTGGGGTCCCAGTTGCTGATGGTGGCTCCTTCCCAGTGCTGATAAAGGTGACAGTCCTCACTTGGTATTTAATAACTAATGAATATTTTACCAGAATGGCTGCCAGTTCCATTCAGGTGCTATGCCAAGTGATTGAACTTCAAAAAAGTGGAACACCTTACTTACATGCCCTTTGAATGCCATATAAGCTGATACATAATAACTCTATAAACTCTCATGTAATGCCATGCAAAGTTACGCATGCATGGCATTACATACTCTAGGGGGCGCCATAAACTGTAATATTTTAGTAATGAATGCTTCAGCATACACCTACGGACTCCAGTAGTGTTGTGCCAGTCATTACCTACAATGGCACTGCTTTATACATGAATGACGCTATAGCAAGTGTGTAAAATTTTAAATAAGCTCAATGAATTAAAAGAAGAGAGCACGAATATCAGACCCACTCCAGTCTGATACATGAAAGAGAATCATCCATCCATCCATCCATCCATTATCCAACCCGCTGAATCCAAACAGGGTCACGGGGGTCTGCTGGAGCCAATCCCAGCCAACACAGGGCACAAGGCAGGATGAAAGAGAATCAATAAATTCAAAACAATCACACACTGGGGCCGCTCTAATATTTACATTTAATTGTTTAGCAGACACTTTTATCCAAAATGATTTACCAAAGAGTTCAAAATGTTGAACATTTAATAAATGTTCACCATACTCCTGCACATTCCAGCAATGAAGTGCCAGTCATTATTACTATGGCACTCCACTCTTCTGTATGTACTGTAAGTGACGCTGTAGTAAGTGGCGGAACGTTTTAAAAAAGCTTGAATTAGATGCAGACATCTCAGACACTGGAGCAACTCAAGTCTGACAGAGAATCAGCACGTTCAAATAATCATGGCTCTGTTTTACACGGGGGCGCTATAAAATGTGCACTTACTTACTTAGAAGACACTTTTGTCCAAAGTGACTAACAAAAGTGGTCAAGATGTAATATTTCACAATGAAGACTACATCATGCCATACAATATGTCATTAGACAGAGACATAACCTATAGCAGCTCAAACTTGATACACAGTCCACTTTAATAAAAGAATAAGTGTCTGTGTGTCTGTCCTGTTGCTATGCCTCTGTCATTTTGACAGATGGTGCATCAAAACATATGTGGTAATAAAATAAATTACATGTGTCATTCCAACAGAGGGTGCATCACAAACATTAACACTGTTTTTATGAATTCCATACCAAATGGCATATTATGCATGTGTAATTCTGACAGATGGTACTTTACAAACATACTGTATGAAGTAATAAAATACAATCCATGTGTCATTCCAACAGATGGTGCATCACAAGTACTAACACTGCTTTTACAAATCCCTTACAAAATAGGATATAATAGAGACATATGCATTGTATTTGTCTTTCTGACATATGATGCTTAATAAGCTTTTGTAGCAATAACATGTAGTACAAATGGCGTATGACAAATATTAACACTGGTTTTATGAATTCCATTGCAAATGGCATATAAAGCATGTGTCATTCCGACAGATGGTGCTTAACAAACATACTATATGTAGTAATAAAATGCATTCCAGGTGTCATTCCAACAGATGGTGCATCACAAGTACTAACACTGCTTTTCCGAATCCCATATGAAATGGCATATAATAGAGACACATACATTGCATTTGCCATTCTGACAGATGACACTTAACAAACATGTGTAGCAACAAAATGTAGTACATGTATCATTCCAATAAATGGTTCATCACAAACATTAACACTGCTTTTATGAATTCCATTCCAAATGGCATATAATGCATGTGTTATTCCGACAGATGACACTTAACAAACATGCTGTATGTAGTATTAAAATGCATTCAAGGTGTCATTCCAACTGATAGTGCATCACAAGTACTAACACTGCTTTTATGAATCCCATATGAAATAGCATATAATAGAGGCATACACATTGCATTTGTCATTCTGACAGATGACATTTAACAACCATTTGTAGTAATAAAATGCATTACATGTTTCTTTCCAACAGATGGTGCATCACAAGCATTAATACTACTTTTACGAATCCCATACCAAATGACACATAACAGAAACATATGCATTGCATTTATCATTCCAACAAGTGGCACATCACAAACATTTTTAGTAATGCATTTTATTAGTTCAAATGTTTATGACATGTCATCTGTTGAATTGACAAATGCAATGCATTTTATTACAAAATATATTATAATATGCAATACATTCCAAGAGATGATGCACTTCAACCATTAATTCTGAGGTCTACATTGATTAATCATAGTTCATCCCGCCCTATGGGGTAGCACAGCTAGCAACCCTATAAACTTGTAACTGTTACTCACACATAGCTTTGTATGCACTAGGGGGCGCTATAAATTTGAATAAATATTGAATGCTTCAACATACACCTGCCTTAAAATTCCAGTAATGTTGCTCCAGTCATGATTACTATGGCACTCCTCCATCAATAAGTGACAAAAAATTGAAAATTTTTAAAATGCCGGATGAATTAGATTTGTCACATGCCAGGAGCTCTATAATATTTACATTTATTCACTTAGCAGAAACATTTATCCAAAACTTCTTACACTTTTCTTTTATATGTATACCTGTAGATGATAAAAGAATGTCATAATTGTAATGTGGAAATTATGGTAATGAGTGGCAGTTGGCTGTAGGTGGTCCTTCATATCTTTGATATTAACACAGTGGTTCTCAGTCCAAAATACTTTAAGAATCACTGAACCAGAGGGTGTAGTAAAATTTACGTTTACTAATGTAGCAGGCATTTTTATCCAAAGCAACTTAAAAATGAAATCAAAATATAATATTTTACAAATAATGTGAATTTTCTCAGTGTTGCACCAGTCATAATGTTATATGGCACTAGTTCTACGAGGTGTGGCAGAAAAGTAATGAGACTGATTTTTTATTTACCAAAGTTTTTATTTTTTTCAAACATCAATGTTATCCCCTTCAAACTAGTTCCCTTGGGCAGCTGCACACCGATGGAGACGTTGTTCCCACTGTTGGTAGCAGTGCTGGAAGTCTTCAACCGGTATGGTCTTCAGCATGTCCGTTACACTCTTTTGGATGTTTTCTAAAGTCCCGAAATGACGTCCTTTGAGGACATTTTTCAGTTTAGGAAAAAGGAAAAAGTCACACGGACTGAGGTCAGGTGAATAAGGGGGCTGGGGAACCACAGGAATGCCTTTTGAGGTCAAAAATTCTGTTATGGAGAGGGCAGTGTGACATGGAGCGTTGTCATGATGGAGCATCCATTTGTCTGCAATGTCTGGTCTCACGCGAATGACCCTTTTTCTGAGCCTTTCAAGGACGTCTTTATAAAAAACTTGGTGGACAGTTTGTCCTGGAGGAACAAATTCTTTGTGGACGATTCCCCTTTTGTCAAAAAAACAAATCATCATTGATTTGATCTTCGATTTGCTCATTCGAGCTTTCTTTGGTCGAGGAGAGTTTGCAGTGTGCCACTCCTGACTTTGCCTCTTGGTCTCAGGATCGTATTCAAAAATCCATGATTCATCACCTGTGATCACACGACTAAAGAAATCTTGCTCATTAGCGATTCTGTCAAGAAGATCAAGACACTTGTTTTTTCGATTGTCCTTCTGCTCAATTGTGAGGTTTTTCGGCACCATTTTGGCACAGACCTTTCGCATGTGCAAATGTTCAGTCAAAATTTGATGAACGGTAAATCTGTTCAAATTTAATTGTTCACTCAACATTCTTAATGTTAAACGACGGTCTGATCTCACAAGAGTGTTCACACGTTCGATGTTTTCATTGGTTTTCGAAGTTGAAGGCCTCCCTGAAAAACTTGAGCTCGGGATAAAGAATGTTCCCCATAGGCCTGTTTTAACTTTTCAAACGTCACACTTGCCGATTCTCCAAGCTTAACACAAAATTTAATGGCACAACGATGCTCCAAATTCCGCTGTTCCATTTTGCGTGACGCACAACCAAAAACACAACTTCGCTAATAGCAGTCACAAAAATCACGTAGTTAACGGAAGGAGTTGAAACTCGCACTGAGCTATGGGAGGGTACTGATACACGTGCTCTATCAAGGACAACAGCGCAGCGTTGCCAGATCGCTTGCAGTGTTGCCAGTCTCATTACTTTTCTGCCACACCTCGTAGATGTTGGTGGGGTGGAAGGGGGTGTAGTATGCCAAGTGGTTAAATCTTAATAAACCATGACGCCTTAGCTGTCTACCTCTTAAATGCCATGGCAGTTCAAGCTGGACACGTAATCACATACAAACCTCAAACAGTTGCTCACACGTCCATTTTCGTACACAAGGGGGTGCTATAAACTGTAATCTTTACTCAATACTGAATAGCTCACCATATACTTGCAAATTCCAGCAATTTTCTGCCAGTCGTTACTTACTATGGCACTCTTCTGAATGTAGGTGTCGCTACAGCAAGTGGCTGCAAATTTTCAAAACATTTTGACAAATTAAAAGGAGACCCCTCAAACGGTACTGACAATGTGAGAAAGAATCAACACATTCGTACAATGTCCTAAACTGAGGGCGCTATAAACTTAGGAGATGCTTTGATCCAAATGTTTTTCATATGAGTACCTGTAATTATAACGGAGAACGTATGGAGGTGGTCCTCCATATTTTTGAACTTGACAAAGTGGTCCTCGGTCCAAAGCACTTTGAGGACCACTGAACTCGAGGCCACTCTTGTAGCAGACACTTTTATCCAAAATAAGTCAAAATGTGACATTTCACAAAAAATTACTACTGTATTTTACCACCTTGGTACCATTCATAATGTACTGTGACATTAGTCACAGACAGGGGTCGCTATGCCAAGTGGTGGCATCAGCGCCCTACAAGTTAAATATGTTTGAAATGAGTTTTCAGAAAGCTGTGGAAAACATCCTGAGTGGTCTCAGTGCACACAAAACGCCACTGCAGTGATCCCAAGGACTTCAGACCAGTTGCTCTTACCTCATTCATCATGGAGTCCATTGAGAAGAGGGGCCTGAAACAGCTGAGCCCCAATGTGATCCTCTGCAGTTTGCCTATCAGACACATAGAGATGTGTAGGAATCTCTATTCTCCAAGATCCATGGCGCCTAATCCCACCTGCACAAAGTCGACCCCACAGTCCAGATCAAGCTCTTTGATTTTTTTTCCCAGTGCCTTTAACCCCATTAGCCATCCAGTATCAGTAATCCAGATGCAGTCCATCCCAGGATTTTCCAGGTGAGGTCGGTCATCATATCTTATCACGCCACTGCCGTATCCAGGTGATCCAGACTTACCTTGGTTATCTTGGATCTGCCATTCAGCATCTGTTATCCAAGATCAGTCATTGTTCGGAGTCTTGCTAGTTCATAATATTCAAATTAAAGCAAAATCCAAATCCGAAAAATCTTAAATCTTTAAATGAGCCAAAGTTCAAAACTCGAGTATCAGAACAAAATACTTGCAAAAAATCAATCAAAAGTGATTTGAGAGAAGGGGTAAGTCCCACCGCAGCAGGCATTTTGTGGGGCACTGCCTGTTAAATAGCACTGGGTGGTGGACCAATGGATGTAGTATCATTGGGCCCTACCCCCCAGGGCATAATATACTTTGCACTAAGCAAGTAACAAAACGTTTTGCACATTTTGTTCTGCCTTGTGCTAAAATCATTTAAATTCAGTTTCCCTCATCAGACCACACGTAATACCCCAGAATAATGACACAAAAACAGGATATTGGACTTTTTTTTGCACATTTATTAAAAATAAAAAAAAATAATAAAAATCCCATTGCCACAAGTATTCAACCCCCTTTGTATGATCCTTGAAGTTTGGCTCAGACGTTGCTTGTCACTGAGATGTTTCTACACCTTATCTGCAGTCCATCTGTCTGCACTCCGTTCGTCTGATTGGACCTGATTAGGAAAGACACACATTTGTGTGTAGGATGTCCCACGTATGAGCCTAAACCAAACTATGAGACCGAAGGAACTGCCTGCAGGGCTTACACACAGGATTGTGTTGAGGAGCAGATCTGGGGAAGACTACAAAAATTTCTGCAGCATTGAAGGATCCCAAGAGCACAGTGGCCTCCATATTGAATGAAAGCTGTTTGGAATTGAACTGGCCACCCAGCCAAAGTGAGCCATTGGGTGAGAAGAGCCATGCTAAGAGATGTGATAGTCAATCTGGCTGAGCTCTAAAGAACCTGTTTGGGAGAAACTTCTAAAATTATAACCCACACAGCAACATCCTACTGATCCAGACTTTATGGCAGAGTGGCCAGATGACACATTGAAGCCCACTTGGGGTTTGCAAAAAGTCACCTAAAGGACACTCAGACTATCAGATACAAGACTTTCTCGTCTGAAGAAACCGTGATGGAACTGCTGGGCTGCAATGCCAAGAATCATGACTGGAAAAAACCAGGCATAGCTCATCACCTTCCCAATGCCATTCTAATGGTACAGCATAGTGGTGGTGGCAGCTTCATGTTGTGGGGCAGGAAACTGTGAGGGTTGAGGAAAAGAGCAAAATGCAGAGATGTCCTTAATGTAAAAAAACTCCTAAAGAGCACTCTACACCTCAGGCTTGGTTGATGGTTCACCTTTCAGCAGGACCGTGACTCTAAATACAAAGCCAAGCCAGCACAGGGGTGACTTAGGGACTAACTCTGGGAATGTTCTGGAGTGGCCCAATAAAGAGACTTGAAAATACCTGCGCACCAATGGTCTCCACCCAACAGACTCGACTCCAGGCTGGAATTGGTGCCACGACTGAGTAAAGGGTCTGAGTATTTGCGTCAGTGGAACATTTGAATTATTTATGTGTAATAAATCTGCAAATCCCTAAAATCCTGTTTTCATTTTGGGATTCTGGGGTGTTAAGTGTTGCTTAATGAGGGGAAAAAAAATGTAAACAATTACCACTAGGCTATATCATAACAAAATGTGTAAAAAGTGAAGGGGGAAGGCACTATAAATAAAAATCAGGAGTGGTCTCCCCTCGACTTTCTCATATACTCAGATATGAGGATGGAAATTTGAGGAATAAACTGCAAGCCAATGATTATATTTTTATATTATGTACATTAAAGAACCATCAACTACAAATCAAAGCAAATGAATAATTTACTGAAGAATTAATATAAAAGTAAAGCTGAATTAATCAGACTCTGCAGCTGCATGAATAAAAGGTAAAGCACCACTTCCGGTTAACAGAAATAACCCAAAAGTTGATAGAAATCTACATTTTGCACCTAATACTTGTATGCAAAATGTGGTTGACCTAACAGAAGCGTACTGAAGTTATCGTGTTTACACACACACACACACACACAGGCAGACGCACAGACATAATTCTAGAAATGGTATTTTTGGACTCAGGGAGGTCTGAGATTCATCAAAATCTCGAAATGGAGTTTTTGGAGGATTCCAATACTTTCTCTGTACTTCGTATACGAGAAATTCAGGGAGGTCTAAAACATCGAGATTCATGAAAATCTTGAAATCAAATTTCTGGATGATTATAATACTTTCCCTTACTTCGTATATGAGAAATGAAAAAGGAAATTTAAAATCATTACCAATATTTACAGAATAATGTTTAGAAATCCAAAACAGGGTTAAATAAAGAAAGACAAAATGCTTGAGCCATGAATGTTTCCTAGCAGTCATGTATGATGATTGAGCCAAGCCTGGTCATGCAGGATCTGCACTTTATCATGTCCGATTTGCCACCCTAACCCTACCCCTAACCCTTCCCTTAATCGTAACCTTAACCTTTTCCTTTTTTATGATCTACCCCAACTTCCAGTCCTAGTCCTAAAGTCGGACTAACACAGCCCTAATCTTAAAATTTGTTTATTGCGCCCTGATGTTAAAAAAATGGTTCCCTTTATCCCGATCTTAATCCTTTCCTTTATGACCTCCCCCTGCCTCCAGCCCTAATGCTAAAGTCAAACTAACACAGCCTTAATCTTAAAATGTGTTTATAGGGCCCTGATATTAAAAAATGAGAAGGCAAATTTCATGTTTTCTTGCGTAAATATAACTAAATTAAGCAACCTTGAACCTTTTCCTCTTTTATGACCTCCCCTACCTCCAATCCTAATCTTAAAATCAGAATAATGCAGCCCTAATCTTAACATTTGTTTATGGGGTGCTGATGTTAAAAGTTTGTCTGCAGGGCCCTAATCTTAACCTTTATACTTGCCTGCTTTTAACTATTTATTTAAAAGTGCCTTATTTAAAAATCATTTTAAACTCTATTCTCTAATTTAGTATCTCTCATTTTAGTATAATTTTGAATTGTATATTTATTTGTGTTTTAGTGCAATTTTAAACTTGGTCAGTAGGTGGCAGTCTATTTGACTCCCTGACTGTAACCTAGATTTTTATTGCAGAAAAAAACAGAACCTTTAGACAGGTTTTGGACAGTATTTTAAGACATTTTTAACGAATAAAAAAGTGAGTTTTTAGAGTATTTATAGTGAATCATTAGTTTGGGTGCACATAACCCTAAATAGTTATTTTTGGGATCAGTGTGCCAGAGTCTACCTTCAGACTTTCTTTTCCCTAACCTTACAACTAATCTTAGGGTATAATGTAATTCTGAAATTTGAACAATAGGGTGTTGTCTTTTTGAACCCCCTATTTTGTATCGGAATATTTATTGTATAAAGTACACAGATTTTTTTAAATATATTTCAGACACTACAAGAAGACTATTTTAGTGATTTTTAGAATATTTATAATTGTTGATGGTTAGGAATGCATATGACACCAACTAAAATTTTATTTTATGAGACCAGCGTGCCAGAGCCTGCCTTTGGGCATTTTTTTCTCCTAACTCTAATCCTAACCTTAGGGTATCAGTCTTATTGTGGTCTCTCCAACAAAATCAAAGGTGATGCACTTTGCAGATCTGCAGTCCGAATCTCCATCCTCCCCTGAGGCAGAATGAGGCCAGCTGCCATCTTCATCTCACACAGAGGGAGGAGGTGAGGTCTGAACTCACACAGGGCCGGTGGGGACAGCGTGTGGGGACTGTGTGCAAGAAGGTGGTCCTGTGGTGTCAAAGCTGCATAGCCACTGAGGTTTCTTCAGTTCCTGATAACAGAAATGTGAAGCAGAGTGTTTAAGTGAGCTCAGGGCAGTGCACACCAGAGAATGCAGCACCGAGATGTTGTATCTGCCTGGCCCGGCACGCGCGGTGATAAATGGAAGTGCCTGTGTAAGGTGAGAGTGTGACAGCGGGCAGGATTTGAACGCAGCGTGCACAGCAGGGAAGCCATTACTTCAAAGACTGAAAAGCTGCTGGGAGCCGAGCTGCTGGGCCTGGCTGTTTGTCTGTTATTTCATTTTGTCGTAGTGGGCTCCCTGCTTTCCAGACTTAGTGAAGTGGGCGAGACCTGAGGAGGTGGCGAGGCATGCTAATAAGGTCTTCTAGAGGGGGGCGAACGTGACACACAAGCAATAACTAAGACACGACCGGTTTTTAGTCAGCATACAGACACACACATTTGTCATCAAAATCTTGAAGGTGGCACTTAAGGATGTCCACAAAAGAAAATGTCCAGAAAAGCCAAAGAAACAGAGGGAATGGGATGTGTTATTAATGAATTAGGCCCTACCCGAAAGATGTTGTGCCCCATGTTCTTCAACACACACGAGGTGAGCGCTCCTCCTTTTCAATTTTTCTTCTCCAGCTGGAGTCTGTCATGTCGCTCCAGTGCTGAGCTGACCATCTGTGAAATGCATTAAATGGGGCATCTGGCACACCCAAGGAGTCTCAATGTGTTTGTAGGCGACCAGCCAAGTAGCAAATGGACAACGTCGTCTGAAATCTTCATGGATTAAAATTGGTCACCCTGGACCAAATGCCATGAGGTCTGTGGGTGGGTGGGTGCCAATAGGGAACAGCTATGGCACATTAGCATGTAGTGACAGAAAGTGATTCTTATATTGGACAGGTTCCTCATAAGTCCTATATTACTAATCCGATGCATATTATTCTAAAGCTGTCGTGGGATGTGCAGGAGGGGCTGCAGCCATCTTTGTGAATAGCAGTTGGGGTGACTGGCAGCTACAGCAGGATTTCAAAGAGTCAGGTCACTTCAGGTTGGGGAGCATGCACTGGTACAGCACGTTGTCGAACCCCCCACACAATGCAACAGCCCAGGATTCTAGTTGGCAACCCCCCTGGCAGACACATGGTCTAGTACCACCCTCCGGAAATGACCCTCTATCCGCCACAGCCAGGTGTTATGTGGGTGTCCCCTTTGCCTGGTCCAGCCATTAAGGTCCTCAATAATAAGCCATATCACCCTTGGGGAATCGTGCCACATGGCGTAGTACCGTAACTAACGCTCCCTCACAATGCAGGTAATGTGCCTCATTCGGTCAAACCAGCTGTACTCAAGGATTTTCTGGAGAGACACAGAACTGAAGGAGTCCAGTCTTCATCTCAGGTCACTGGATAGCATCCATGTCTCGCAGCGATATAGCAAGACAGGAAACACCAGCACTGTAAAGACTTGGACCATCATCCTTTTGCTAATATATTGGGAGTGCCATGCACCCCTTTACAGTGACCTCATGACCCCTCATGACTCCCAATCTGCGTTCTGTCCTATTGTAGATTTTTATTATATAACTAGAAAACATGTAGACCTCCATGTAGACCTTCAAAGATCAAAGTTCTAGCCCCAGTAGTGTGTGTTTACCAGCAGGTTGCCAAAGATCAATGATCCATCTTCATTAGTTTTATGAGTACCATTAGATTTCCATGCCACACATTCCTAAAGCTTTGCAGATGCCAGAGCTGCCATTCCTCTTCTTCCTGTCATGTAATTGGCTTCTGCAATTTGCCTCACATTCAGCAGATGTTGCTGCTCTTTTTGTTTCTTTCTGCCATGTCAGTTTCCTTATTCAGTTTGCCACAGGAAATATGGAAACCTTGAAAACTTTGTGGAGGTTTCTGCTAACTGCATTTTTTTGCTCCAGTAGCACATGTCACATCATAGGTTTTTGATTAAGACCAAGATCAACATCCCATGGTTCACGAATAATAGCATGACAGACGGACACAATCCTTAGCATTTCATACATATACTGTATATCAGTGATCTCAAACTCCAGTCCTGGTGGGCTGCAGTGGCTGCAGATTTTCATTCTAACCCTTTTCTTAATTAGTGACCTGTTTTTGCTACTCATTAACTTCTTTTGAAGCAATTCAGAGGAACAATGAAGAAATTCAGGGAAACAAATGTTAAAAAATAAGCCAATTAAAATTAATTCAAAATAAGTTAATTAGCAACAAAAACAGGTCCCTAATTAGGAAAAGGGTTAGAATGAAAGCCTGCAGCCACTGTGGTTCTCCAGGACTGGAGTTTGTGACCCCTGCTGTAGATAATGGCAGGTAGCATAAAAGTTGGCACTGCTCTATCACAGGTTTGGAGTCCAGGGTTCAAGTCCAAGCCGGCTCAATACCAGTATTGGGTTCAAATTCTCTTTCTGTGTCTGTGTTTTTTTTTTTTATAATTGGTATCACAATTTTCCTTCCTCACCCTAATAACCTTCATTAAGTGACTTGGTTACCCGGAATTTGCCCTGTGTACCCCATAATGAATCCCAAGTTGTGCAGGGTAACCCCAATTGGCATTTAGTAATGAATGGTTGAACGGAATAGTAAAGGTGCCATAAAGTGGACTGGCACCCCATAGGCAATTGGTTTTGGACTGGATTAACCAAGTTTATTAATAGATGGATAACAATGATCTGAAGACTACGCCAATACCAAGATCAGTATCAAGATTCAATCGGATTATTTTTAGGCAAAGCATTGTGAGTTTATTCTAGTTGTCCGTGTGCCAAATGTAATTATGTCTTCTTCAGAGTCTCCTGCATCTTCTTTGTAGAATGCCCTCTCAGTCCAAATATGATTATATCTCATACACGAGATGTTTAGTGACCCGCAGTCCAGTCACACGGTATCCAATAAGCTGAATTTTAAGTTATATGTGTTGTGAAACATTCCGTTACTGGAAAATGGAAAATCTATCTCATTTTAACATACTGCCTTTCACGTCTCTCCACCTCCCTCCACACTTTATACTGCACCATTCCTATCTGCCTGTTTTCCATTGTGCCATTGGGTATGCCAGAGTTGCCAGCTGCTGTTGCCAATCTTGTCGCTGGTCATATCAATTTAGGTAACTGTAATGTCCAACTGTTGGACATTACACAGCTGTGTGATGACTTTCTAGCACAGTCTTGCCTACTCCTTTTTGTGACTGCATATTCACAGCCTTGGCATTGTCCATCTCCTCGAGCTTGGGAAAGGCGCTATATAAATATAATGTACTATTATTATTATGATTATCTCCAGGGACATTGATAGTCATCTACTGAGTATGGACAGGTGTAATGAGGACACAAACAGCAAGGTTAATTCAAAGCAAGTTTGGTGTGGACGTGGCCAGGACTACCACAGTGGGTACATAGTGCCAACCATGACACACAGTGGGATAATGGTGTAGTGGAGATGACTTTATTAGATGGCACTCTCGATGCAAGTCTGTATACCCAAATGCTGAATCAATGAAGCTGGCTTCCAACTTGACAACGATCCCAGACACACTTCACTAAGAGTTTTTAAAGAATGACAAGTTGAAACCGTGACCTGGCCAAGCATGTCCTCTGACTTGAGTCCAGTAGAAAGCCGTAGGGATATTTTAAGTGGAAGGCTAAGCCACTGAAGAGAATAATCTGTGATCTCTGCACGGTTTTGTTTGAGACTGGTATCACCCACATCCAGGAGGATCGGATCTGTCATCCAAAATAAGGGCGGACATAGAAAGTATTAAAATAATACAAGAAAGGAATCTCACTAATGGAGGGTGTGCTGACTTAGGTTGCATTTGCTTCATAAATATGGGCCTTTCTTTATTGTTTAATTAAGCAAATTGTTTCTGTTTTTTCAGATTAATTGTCTTGTTCTTCTTGGGCTTTGGTAACAAATTAAAGTGTATTAAATGGAGGTGCTTTGTAATTACTTAACATTGTAAGTGCTGTTGGCCAGGGGTATACTCAGTGTTGTCATGTACTCTACTTATAGGGCACTTTATTTTATTATGAAGCCCATTTTGTTGTGTTTTAGGGCTACCTGGAGAATTTTTCATTTCTCTTTACTGTTGTTCCAGCTGATCTGCCCTTTCAATTCCAATACCGTAAAGTCATTTCTGGGATGTCCTGTCTTGGCAAGGTTCATCCATAAAGCTGACGGACAGTCACTTTACGTGACAGATGCTCATTCTAGAGACACCAGTTAACTTAATGAAGATTACAAGATTGGAAGTAGGAAACAACAAACCCCCTCTAAACCAAAATACACAATACGAGTCCATCCGTTTATCCCATCATTGGTACTTTTATATTTTATATCTCCTTTATGTCAGTGAGACTGCATTGGATTTCCTCAGGCAATGTGGCTAACTCAGTCAGTAAGATGAACTGACCTGAATCAGGTGTGACCACCAGGGGGCGTTGCAGCACCCCAAACCCCAGACACAACCTTACAGATGCAAGTCCCGGTGTAATTAAAAGGTTTATTTTCCAAAAATACCACACACAAAGACTCCAGAAACATCATAAGCACAGCACAATGCAATTCTTCTCTCTCGTTCTTCTCGTCCACACCGTCCAGGTGAGCCTTGTCCGTCCTCCAGCTCTGACTCCCTGGATGAAGTCGAGTGGTCTCTTTTATCTTGATGTTAGGGCATGGCCTAATGGAATTACATCCGGGTCAATGAGAAGTCCTAACAAGTAGGGATTGTGAATCCTTTCGCCTCCCTCTGGTGGCCCCTGTGGAACCCAACAGGGTTGCCCCACGGAACTACAGGTCCCAGCATGCCTTGCAGCATCAGTGTGGGAATCCTAATCCAGAGAGGCTGCCACCTAACATACTGGGGGGAGAAGATATTTATCAGTGCTCACCTCCCCCTGGTCCATCCAATGTACCGGCCTCCCAGATGGGTAAGGATCCTTGTTCAATCCCAGTCGAGATGCCAGTCCATGTGTGCATTTCACAGGATTCTCATGGAAGAATCTGCATTGTTGCTGCTTGCTGGAAGCAAATCTGAGCTTCTTTTGGGCTTACACACACAAATCAGCGAACATGGCTACAGCTAATGAATTTACACAGGTTTGAGAAGGTTCTGTTAGTATGGTGGGGCTCAAACACTGCAAACAAGAGAGTTCCACTGTGGTCAGAAACCTGATTATTCACTTGAACCAACGACTCTGACTTGACTGGCTTGAGTGGGATATAAATTTGAGCAAGTGCTTTGGGGTACCAGAGGAGATTTGTTGCAAAGAGAACCCGGCCACGGTAGGGTCTGTACAGTAGGTGTGCTTTGGTTTGTCTGTATTAGACACCATTTTGAGTGACAGTTGTTAGGGTCATGTCATGTGTTTTTATGGGAGTTGGGACCTCAAGTCCATTGACACGACTGGATAAAAGGTCAGCGATTGCACCAAGCTCTTTCTGATCTGAGGATATTTACTTTAAACACAAAAATGAAACTCTTTGCAAACTGATCTTTGTGTCTCGCCTGGTTTTGAATTTGATTCTTGCCTTTTGTCTGAATGTTGATTGCTTTGTTTATATTTTATTTGTTTTCTTTTGCCTTTTGCACACATCTTCTGGTTTGTCTCAATAAATTAGTTATCTGTCTCCTGCCGGGCAAGGACACGGAGTACACACCCTGAGAGGGCAGAGAAGACACACTACAAAAGAGAACCCAGCCATGGTATGGCATGTGGATGTGTTTTGGTTTTCCTAAATTAGACGCTATTTTGCGTGACCGTCGTTAGGGTTGTGTTGCAAGTTGTTATGGGTGTGGTCTCTGGGGTCGTGATCTCAAGTCCATCGGTACGACGAGATAAAGAACACGGAGTACACACCCTGAGAGGCCAGAAAAGACGCGCTACAATGAGGCAACGGTAGGGTATGTGGGGATGTGGTTTGGTTTTTCTGTATTAGACACCATTTTGCGTGACCGTCGTTAGGGTCGTGTTGCAAGTTGTTATAGGCATGGTCTCCAGGGTCAGGACCTCAAGTCCATCGTCATGATGGGATAAAAGGTCAGAGATTGCACCAGTCTTTATCTGATCTGCATATAATTTCTTTAAACACAAAAATGAAACTCTCTTTGCTAATTGATCTTCGTGATCTTCATGCCTTGTATAAGAAGCCAGAAGAGAACCCGGTCTTGGTAGGTTCTGTAGATGTGTTTTGATTTTTCTGTAAAAGACTCCATTTTGCATGACCATCATTAGGATCGTGTTGTAAGTTGTTTTGGGTGTGGTCTCCAGGGTTGTGACCTCAAGTACATCGGCACAACGGGATGAAAGGTCAGTGATTGCACCAAGCTTTATCTAATTTGAGAATAATTTTTTTAAACACATAAATGAAACTCTCTTTGCTAATTGATCTTTACGATCTTCATGTCTTGTCTGGTTTTGACTTTGATTCTTGCCTCTCCTCTGGATTTCGGTGACTTCATTTATTTTATATTTGTTTTATTTTGCCTTTTGCACACATTTTTTTGGTTGTCTCAACAAATTAGTTTATCTGTTTTCTGCCAGAACAGAACATGGAGTACACTCCCTGAGAGGGTAGAATTGAACCCGGTCACGGTAGGTTCTGTAGATGTGTTTTGTTTTTTCTGTATTAGACACCATTTTGTGTGATCGTCGTTAGGGTCGTGTTGCACATTTTTGTTGGCATAACGGGATAAAAGGTCAGTGATTGCACCTGATTTGCAGATAATTCCTTTAAACACAAAAAAGAAACTTTCTTTGCTAATTGATCTTTGTGATCTTCATGTCTTGCTTGGTTTTGACTTTGATTCTTGCCTCTCATCAGGGTTTTGGTCACTTTGTTTACTTTTGTTATTTGTTTTGTTTTGCCGTTTGCACGCATCTTCTGGTCTGTCTCAAAAAATAAATGATCTGCTTCCTGCTGGGCCAGAACATGAAGTGAGGTCAGAGAAGACGCACTGCACAGAGAACCCGGCCACGTTAGGTTCTATGAATGTAATTTTGTTGTGGGTTTATTAGGGTTAGGATTAGGGTTAGGGATGGAACCCACTTCACCTATAATATTCCCAATTTAACCCGTTTTATTATCTATCAGTCAAGTGTCTGGTTGTGATATCTTTCACCATCACAGATTACAGAGTGACCAGACCAGGATGGAGTGCGCATGTCACTTGTCATTACCTTACTCAAAGACAGTAAACAGAGAGCACAACAATCAAGCAGGGGAGTGGGGAGAACTTTCTCTTTACTCATTATATAGATGTATGTCTTTAAATCCTAAAATGTGCCTGAAGCTGAAGCAAAGCGATTTCAAATGGGTGTGACATTTACCCCAAATACAACCTGGATGGATAGCAGCACTTCTTATCAATGGCTGTGTGTGTAGTGCTCAGACAGATGGATGGTCTTGTTGTGTTATGTAGTGAGCTGGCCATTTGTTTGGGCAGAATCTCCAGCTGTAATTATGCTAAAGTGAGGTCCACGGCTCATTGCCTTTTAAAATAAATAATCGTCACACTCGCAGCTTAAGGAGGCGGTGTGGTATTGTGGCTGGAGCGTTCCCCGGGCCCGATGGCATTTCTGCACTTTAGTGCACAGGTGAGGAATCGTCTGTGTCTGCAATTGATGCCAGGGGCTGCTAATCGCTGTATCTGTGCCACGTCCCCACATATAAAAGGAGACACACAAGTGCGAGAGGGGGAGATGGAAAGTAAAGAGAAAAGGATCTGAGGAAGAGCAGTCTCAGTGAGGACGATCCAGCCACCTAGAGGGGAAAGGCAGCACGAACAGGGGCCCCACGAAGAAGCATAGGTTGTGGCGATCTTGGGGCTGCTTCACCCCAATAGTGTAGAGTGGGGTGCGCATGGCAGATGAGCACCCCAGTGATCCGAAGTACGTGAAGGATGATGGGAGGAGTGTGAGGAGGCAGCCAAGATCGGGGTTCAGGGGGTAAGAAGTTCATGGCTGCTGAGTCTCCGCCAGCTGCTGAGTGATGGGTGAGCCGGGGAGACGAAGAAGGAGGTGAGCTGGGATCTGAAGGAACCAGAGAATGCATTTTTGACCTTTGCTTTGAATGGATTTATTTGTTGTGTTTTTATCCCCCACTATTCACTTGTCAGTCATTGTCCAACCCGCTATATCCAAACGGGGGTCTGCTGGAGCCAATCCCAGCTAGTCTGGGCGCAAGGCAGGAACAAACCCCAGGCAGGGCGCCAGCCCACCGCAGGGCACACACACCCCCACACCAAGCACACACTAGGGACAATTTAGGATCGCCAATGCACCTAACCTGCATGTCTTTGGACTGTGGAAGGAAACTCACGCAGACACGGGGAGAAACTCCACGCAGGGAGAAACCGGGAAGTGCACCCAGGTCTCCTTACTGCGAGGCAGCAGTGCTACCACTGCGCCACCGTGCTGCCCCTATTCACATGTTTTTATGGATTATTTAATCATGGACATTTTTGTACACTGCACTTCATTGGGAACATTCGATTTTAGTTGAATAAAAACACTGAACATTTTTTACACCATCCCCTTGCTCCATGTCTGATTTGTCCCCATCTGTCAGTTAATTCAGTCATAACAATCAGACGGTGTTGAGTTCAAGAGGCTCCCAAGTGTGAAGAGGGAGCATGGAGCAGCAATACCCGGGTTGGGACGCTGCCCATCAATATGCCGGGTCCTTTTCTCACTTCCTGGCAACATTTCTGAGCAAATGGAGGCATCGCAGAGTAGGAACCCATGATGTCCAATCCCATCCCAGTCCTACCTTTCTTCAGTGTTTTCCCAATGACGGCAGCTTCATGGGACGTACCTCACACTTCACACCTTCAGCCCACGCTGACCCCTTTTACCGGGGCCGGTCATGCGTTAAGCCAAACAGCCCACCAAATCGTATCATAAAGTGATTGCCAATTAGTCCTAAACGTTCCCCTGCCTTTCCGGTCAAGTTACATTACGTGATTACATCTCACTCCGTTGTTGTCCAACCTCATATCAGGATGGAATCACGAAATCCACAAGTAAGGCGTCTTTTTGTGCTTTGTGATAAAGTCTTATGATTCCCTTTGCTGAATGACTAATATCACACTTTCAAGTTTGTTTCTTTACTTCTTTCCCACCTCTGACTGCCAAGGCAAAGTCGCTATAAATCACAAAGTCGCCCCTAATAAAGGGATGCCTTGCACACGTACGCTTTATCTCGCGTTAAGAGGTGAAGCCGAGGAAAGTGTAAAGTTTAAAAGGAAAATTATTTTTCCTCGCACGCTAGTTTTGTGTTCCAATTACCTCTCCAGGAGTGGCAGCTCCAGAACGCCAATATTAACATGTTTAACGGCGGCGTCATTGTCTGCCGCACAAAAACTCTGCGCTTTCTTCCCCCTGACATCGTTGTTAAGAGGTACAATTGACAGTTAGATTTTTCGCGGTTATTGAGCAGGAGCTTGAAGCTTATTGCTTAGCAACATGCTAAGGCCATTTTAAAAGCCTCGCTTATTCATAGGTCTTAATAGAACCTGCTGCTGCATTACGTGCTGCGGTAATTGAAGTCCGATTATTACGTGGAGTCCGTTTACTGTGTAGGCTGAAATTGGGGGTGTGAGGAAGTCGGCGGTGGGGGCGGCGGAGGTACAAGGTGTTGACCGGAGTTAAAGCTGACCAGTTAAGAAAGGAAAGATGACAATCACCTACATAACCGGCCTTATGGTTTGATTTACCAAATCCATGCAGAAGGACTCTTAAAAATCCTGGTTCTTTAATGGCATTTTACTGTGTTGTGTGGGTCCTCATTGAACCGCTGCTTGACAAAGAACCGTGTCATTCTAGGAAGGGGTCTTTGAACATGAAATTGGACCTTTGGGGATCTGAAAAGGTTCCTGATATGTGGACAAAACTGAAATCTTTAAAGTATGGAAGGTCATAACAGGATACAGCAGATCAAGTACACCTGATGGAAGGAGAACAAAAGGTACAAGATAAAGGGTGTCGGGCACCCAAAGGTAAATCCTGTATATTAATGTACGCAAAAGGCGTAAAAAGTAAACGCGTGGTGCTACGCAAATGCTCAGATAGAGATTCTCAAGATTTTCTCCCTCCAAGATGGCGTCGATCCCCCTTAAGTGGAATGCTCTGACCCTGGAAGTGATGTCAGAGTGGGAGAGGTGTCAATCTTCCTTTCTGCAGATGGAGAAGGAGAAAAGAGAGTGTTATTAGACAGGCCCCCTCATGTCTCAGGACAGTAAATCACACTTACCTAAGCCCTTAGGTTGCTCCCCAAGCACACAGGTGTGACACTGAACTTAGCCTGTGCGATTGTATGCAGCAGAAGTGCAACATGAAGCCTTTGGGGTTTCATAAATCTCTTATCTGTTCATGTCTATTTATGGACCCTGCTATGGGTCTAAAAAGAGGATTTCTTGGAACCTTCATGTGCTTGGTTCTATTGAAAACCCAAAATATGTCCCGTATGGCATCACACTGAACAGCCCCTGTGTGGTTATGCTCATGGCTGGCAAGAGGGCAAATAAAAAGAGGGAGCTGGTGGAGGCATCTGCTCTGCTGCTGTACAGTACAGCTCATTTGTGGAGTCTGCCTTTGCTTGCTATCAGCGCCACAAACTCCCAGGAAGCCAGGCATGTCAGGTTAGTCGGGCTCTTCATCAGCCATGTGTGTGTATTACAGTGCCCGGCGACTGGCTCCACCCCCGGCCAGTGTTGCCATGGAAACCTCTGGCCACTTGCAAACCTTACAAACCTTGGGTTAGAAACTGCCAAATCCCACACACACTTTATTAAGCATACCCTGGGATGGACATTTGTTTCCAGCTTTGCTTCCACTGTAGTTACACTAAGAAGGCTGTGCAACACTGATCATTGTGTTTACTGTTAGTATACTGTATATAACTCCACTGTGATGATGATGCATACGTGTCATCAAACCAGATAATTCTAAAGCAGTTAAAAAAAGAAAACCATATATCATGAAATCAAAAGAAAAAAAATGATATGACTCCTATCTATCTATCTATCTATCTATCTATCTATCTATCTATCTATCTATCTATCTATCT
>JANRMT010062791.1:153446954-153457560 GCA_026402145.1 Polypterus bichir lapradei | reverse complement strand
TGCTGTAAATGGTCATGAAAATAAAGAAAACACATTGAATGAGGAGGTGTGTCCAAACTTTTGGCCTGTACTGTATATATCTATATATATATATATACACTAAGGGGCTTTACCCCATGCTCACTTCGCTCGCCAACCCCCGTGCTTGCAGTATGCACTAACCTCTTTGCGGTATTGCAGCTCGCCTATGAGGATGCGGATGTACAATTTAAACAGAGTTTTAATTTCATGGGAATTGTTACATATGAGTAATATAACTATTTTACTATAGTTTACTGCAAGTAATGAACCATATTAAAAAAGAGTAAAACATAATATTTTGAAAGTAAATTATGTTTCATGTTGTGTTATGCAATTTCATTCTGTTTGGCTTTGAACTTAACACGCAAATAAAAAAATGAAGTAAAACTTCAGTAAAAACACTTTTTTGAATTACATTTTCAATATCAATTTAATATCACATTTAATTTTGATTCTGTGTTTGGACTTTCATCGTGACAACACAACGTATAACTGCCCGTGATAGAATTTTATTTCTTTCTCTCTATTAAATTAAACGACTTTTTCAAATGTTTGGCTCTGAGATGTGTTAATTGTCTTTGCCAAAGCTATTCTAATCGAAACATTTTAATATGAATGGCATATCAAGATCTCCTTTGGTGGCGGAAGATATACTACATTACCTTTCTTGGATGCATCCTTCTTTCAACAGTAATTTGGCTGGTGGAAGACCGGACGGTGTTAACGGTTGTAGATATTCTTTGGGAGATTGTAAGTTGTTGTTTTCATCTTGCTCAAAATCACCCCGAGCTGTTTCAGCATAGTCTATTGATACGCAGTTAACCAATTTACCGTTTAACCGATCGACATTTATGGTATTAATTCGTTTGACTTCATCGTTTCTCGATGCTAGGATTGCCTGTGTACTCATTTGCTATGTTGATAACCCTTCGGGATGAAATTCTTCATTAAGATTTGGACATAATATGTCTTCTTTAATTGGGAACTTAAAGTGAGGAAAACGTTAACATTTCTAAGAGCTGAGAGAGCAGAAATGGTGTCTGTCAATAGCATTCACACGAATGAGAGGGGAGAGGGCCGTGTGCATGTTTGACTATGGTTGAGAGAGGAAGTCTTGTCTCGTCGTAGGATTTTTTAAATATATATATTTATATATATATATATATTGTGGTGTCACCCTAACCCTGACACAGACAGGCTTATACACAAGTTCTCTCAAAGCACTTGGTTTTATTTATAGTTGTGGAGCGCTTCTCTCTGCTCCCCACAGCACAACACAGTACAGCAAAGCACTGAAGCACAGTCCCTTTGCTGCCACCTTCAGTCCTCCAAAGGCTTTGTCCTCTTCCTTCCGATTCTGGCTGTTGAATGCTGGTGACTGGCACCTTTGTATAGGGCACCCGGAAGGACCCCAAGTGCCTGAAGAGCTTCTTCTGGCAGCACTTCCAGGTGTGGAGGAAGTGCTGCCAAGTAGGGCCCTGCAAATGTCCGTGCACCCCCTGGCGGTGGCCATGGGTCCCAACAGGGTCAATCTTCTATGCCCGTTGCTCCACTGGAAACCAAGGGCACTGCTGTCTGTCTGAAAATACTCTCCTGGTCCTTTCATGATCAGGGCTTCGCGGGCGAGTAAGCACCCCAGCTGTCCACCACCTCCCCATTCAAAGCTCACTTTGCTCCCTATCAGTTCACAGTAGAATTTGTTAAACGAAAATAAATTTACTGTTTTTACTAAGTTCAGACAGGCAGAGCTGAGGACGCAAACCCAGGATCTCCTTGCTGTGAGACTGCTGCACTACCTTTGTGGCTTGTCAGCGGCTAACAGACAAATGAACCACTACTGTTCTTAGCAGAGCTGATGTACATAATGCACTTTGGTTGATGTATGCACGGTAAATTGTTTGTATTAACATGAAAGTATCATTGTATTCTCCTAATGAAGAAAAAAAATGATATATGATGTACAGTTCTGAAGAAAAATGAGCGTTGCCTGAAAGCGCTGTGCGATTTAGCTAATCTTTTTGCATATAGAGAGTAGATATATGTATGTATGTATGTATGGTTGTAGGCTTTCTGATAGGATTGAAAACACGTTATTATTTTTCCTATTAAAAGTTTTCAGGAACAGATTTGAATAACAAGAGAGAGGAGAGGTTAGGAGCACACGCTGATACAGCGCACTGCCGCACCCACCACACGACAAACCAACTCAGGATCCCAGATAGGACCCGAGTGCAGCCATGCAACGGGTGACACCTCAGCACCACGCAAGTTCAGATGGAGTGGAACAGTGGGAGGTTTTTTTATGGTGGCTGGAGTGCCAATTCTACCGCCAACCCCCAAGCTTTTCCCTGCAGGTTGGAGGGCCCACATGCAGGGCTGGATGCAGATTAACATCATACCCAGGACAGAGCAATTGCAGGTTAAGGGCCTTGCTCAAGGGCCCAAAAGAGCAGATTGATGACTTTATTTGTCTTTTTCTAGACTAGCCTTTAGATATTTGGAATCACATAGAATTTTCTACATTTTTGCCTTTTTTAGATACCATTCAGGTTATGAGCATGAGCTGATAGCAGTTTTCCGCACCCACCACACAATGAACCACCTGGATTAGGACCCAAGTGTAGTGGGTGACACCTCAGCACCACACTGGAACAATGTGAGTTTTTTTACGGTGGCTGCAGTGTCAATCCTGCCAGCAACCCCCAAAGTTTTTCCTGTAAATTGGAGGACCTGCTTTTAAAACTGTTTTAAAAATATAACCACAAATATTTATAATGGTTGTTACTACTTTAAAATTGTGTTACAACGAGGTTTTTTCCCCCCGGTTTATATTTATTCATTGTTAAACTGTGTTTTTGGTTAATCTTGAATTTTTATTTGCATGTAATTTCTGTTGTTGGCCCGTGATTTGATATGTATGCTCTGTGTCATTGAATGTGATTCCATTCTGTGTGTTCCGTGGGTGGAGCCCCCGGGAGGCGGAGCCACCCAGAAGTCATTGCTCTACACTGAGTCAGAGAGAGAGAGAGAGCATCTCAGCAGTGGATCATTGGGTTTGTGTTGGACTTGTTGTGGTTGCTGATGTTTTACTTTGGTTTTACTGATTTTTTTTTTTATTTTATTGAACTTCCTTCTTTGAATTTGCCTTTGGAAAAGTATATTTTCAGATGTATTTTTTTAGGCAACTACATTTTCCACTTTAAGCATTTTTTAAAAGTTTCCTCATTTTTGCAGTATGTCAGTATATATCTTTGTGGGACACATCCAATCGAGTCAGAGGTTTTAACTGTTCATTTATCTGAATGACCATTTTTAAATACTTTGAACCACAGAGAACTATAGACACATGGAATGAGTGATCAAGTAGTGGGTTGGAGTGTAGGACTGAGAGACCTCTAAATCTCAACTTGATGTCATTTTGGAAACTCTCTGTGAACAGAATGGATGTACATTGTTGGGCTGAATGGCCTGTTCTCGTCACAGTTGTTCACATCCTGGAGCTGCACTGGGCACATCCCACTGGGCGGAGGGAATTCCATCAAATTCTTCAGGAAAGCCGGAATCAGTAGCTGCAGAGTGGGGAGTCTGGGGTGACCATTTGGCCTGCTGCCACCACCACCCTCACCAGGAAAAGCAGTTTCAGAAAATGAGATGAGATAAAAGCAGCTAACTCTGTGAGACCACAGCCAGGGGTTAACAGTTGGTGACTGACTGATATGGGATGAGTCTTTGCTTGCCATGCTTGTGCCTCCAACTCACAATAGAAATGACTGATTTACAGTTTACTAGCTTCTTTACCTGTTAAAGACAGGTAATAGAATACATTTAAAAATATTTGATATTTGAAATCTCTTGCCTTAAATCTACATCAGTTCTTAGGTATCCTCTTGGCCAGCACTTCATCTCTCAGACGTATTCCTGTAAAACCTGCCTCTCAGGCTCTGTCATTTTGAGGCGTGCTACTTGCTTTCTGTCTACTTTTCTACTCCCACTGTTACCCGATGTGTAAACCTCATTCATAATCTTGTGAATACTTCCCATGTTTAAGCTCTCAGTGTTCTCCTTAAATCTTTCCTCAGTATCCTCATGTGTGGTACCCTCTCTTTCTCAGCACTTCCTGTCTCAATGAAAGCAAAGTTGAACAATCAGACCAAAGGGAAAACGGCCAATCAGGTAATCCTCGGAGGAAACAGACAGACACACACACACACACACACACACACACACACACACACAGAGTAGTGGTTTAGTGCTGTCTATAGCAGATTATTCACACATGACTTACATTTACATTTTTAGCAGACATTCCTCCAGTGTCCTGATGGTAATCTCTCTTACTGTAGCTCATCCTTAACTAATCATGTTTAAATGCTACCTGTTTATTCCCTGATACCTCTGGCATGGCAGCCATGCTTCTTAGTTGGTCATCATGCATCTAATGTAACTGGACACACTCCACAATTGTAAGACAGACCCTCAAATTACTCCCTACTGTTTGAAGTGTTAACAGTGCCTGCTTGTACTCTTTTAGTGAATGTCACCTTTGCTTCCTCCGCGTTTAGACTTTAGTAGTTTAGCTTCACAGACATTCTAATCTCCAGCACACAATGCTTGTTCCTTGAGTACAAAGATTTCCAAGATTTGCTGTACTTTTTAAATCCTGCCAACCAGTAGAGCAGAATTCACAGGAGTAGTTTGATGCACTGGGCTCCACATTCTCCTGTCCTTAGGTTTATATGGCTAAGCTCCAGAGATGAGGCCTCTGGATCAGTGAGGGGCACAATGGAAGAGTCGAGATTTTCATTTCCAGGCTGGCAGTGCTGTCCCACAGTAACATGGCAGATGTGTAGAAGATACAGGCAGAAATAATACTGTGCCAACAGATGGCAGAAATGAAGGTCAGTGCGCTTTATCAGACCTCTTCTAATTGCATGTCAGCAAAGCAGTGCAGCGACTGACAAGTAATTTGGTTAACAAAATGGGAAGAAAGGGTGGGATAGATAGATAGATAGATAGATAGATATGAAAGGCGCAATATAATAGATGTGAAAGGCACTATATAATAGATAGATAGATAGATAGATATGAAAGGCACTATATGATAGACAGACAGATAGATAGATAGATAGATAGATAGATATGAAAGGCACTATATAATAGATAGATAGATATGAAAGGCACTATATAATAGATATATAGATATAAAAGGCACTATATGATAGACAGATAGATGGATGGATGATATGAAAGGCACTATATAATAGATAGATGGATGGATGATATGAAAGGCACTATATAATAGATATATAGATATAAAAAGCACTATATGATAGACAGATAGATAGATGGATGGATGATATGAAAGGCACTATATAATAGATAGATAGATATGAAAGGCACTATATGATAGATAGATAGATATGAAAGGCACTTTATAATAGATAGATAGATAGATATGAAAGGCACTATATGATAGATAGATAGATGATATGAAAGGCACTATATAATAGATAGATATATATGAAAGGCACTATATGATAGATAGATGGATGGATATGAAAGGCACTATATAATAGATACATAGATATGAAAGGCACTATATGATAGATAGATAGATAGATAGATAGATATGAAAGGCACTATATGATAGATAGATAGATAGATAGATAGATAGATAGATAATTAGATAGATAGATATGAAAGGCACTATATAATAGATAGATAGATATGAAAGGCACTATATGATAAATAGATAGATGATATGAAAGGCACTATATGATAGATAGATAGATAGATAGATATGAAAGGCACTATATAATAGATAGATAGATATGAAAGGCATTATATGATAGATAGATAGATATGAAAGGCACTTTATAATAGATAGATAGATAGATAGATATGAAAGGCACTATATGATAGATAGATAGATAGATGATATGAAAGGCACTAAATAATAGATAGATAGATGATATGAAAGGCACTATATGATAGATAGATCGATAGATAGATAGATAGATATGAAAGGCACTATATAATAGATAGATAGATAGATGATATGAAAGGCACTATATAATAGATAGATAGATATGAAAGGCATATAATAGATAGATGGATGGATATGAAAGGCACTATATGATAGATAGATAGATAGATAATTAGATAGATAGATATGAAAGGCACTATATAATAGATAGATAGATATGAAAGGCACTATATGATAAGTAGATAGATGATATGAAAGGCACTATATGATAGATAGATAGATAGATAGATAGATATGAAAGGCACTATATGATAAATAGATAGATGATATGAAAGGCACTATATGATAGATAGAGAGACAGATAGATATGAAAGGCACTATATGATAGATGGATGGATGGATATGAAAGGCACTATATAATAGATAGATAGATATGAAAGGCACTATATGATAGATAGATAGATATGAAAGGCACTATATAATAGATAGATGGATAGATAGAAAGATAGATAGATTTTAGATTTTAAACAATTGCATTACAAATACCATCATACTAATAATCTATATAACAGTATTTATATATAAAAAATTACAACTTGTAAGCTTTCTACTCACACATTACCACTAGACATTCATACAACATTATTTACACCCCAAATGTATTTAAATTTATTTAAATATGTATTTGATTATTTAATTTGTCATATGCAAATCTAACATTCAGCCTGCTGTGAATGACTACCTCAAACATTAATCAAGCACCCATGGTTAGTTCATTTTTATCCACATTTCTTTTGGATGGCCATCTTAGCTGGTCCTAAGTAAGAATTCCTTTTTATTTCTTTGAGAAACAGAACCAAATACAAAACTGAGTGCACTGGAAAGCAATCCTAGCTTCTGAAAGAATAATTTAAAGAAATTAAACTGGAGTGCTATAGAATAGAAAAAAAATGCCAAATTGTTTCTTTTGGATAGCAAAAGGGACACTAATTATTAGGACTAAAGCCAATAGAATTATTAGCAATTGTAATGTGTAAAATCCTTAACTGCAGGTCTCCCATTTTTATTTTTCTGCTTTAGATTTATACAATGTCCTCCATGAAGAGGCTCAAAATGTTCCTCCAGAGGGTATCTGGCCCCCTTTAAGTGTCATGTGTCACTCTTGGGTTCCAGTCATACAGGTCATTCTTTCCTATGTCTTCAAATAAAATACCATCCAAGTGACTAATTTTGATAGATAGATAGATAGATAGATGTATAAAATCTGTGTAGAGACAGACATGAAAGACACTATATTAGCTTGACAGATTGTGAACAATTTCCTTCTTCCCTCTGAATCTGCTCATTTTTTAAAAATTTGTTGGGGTTTAGGGTGAGCACCCCTATCCCTACTCTCTGCCTGATGTCACTTCGACAGAACATATCAGTCCATGTTGTCATGATGTGAATGCCCGATGGTCTCCAGACAGTCCATATTCATGCCGTTAGTAAGGTGTGCCATGTGTGTAGGTGTCTAATGGTTTGAGAAGCCCCCTTTGAAGTGTGTCTATTATTATTTTGCTCCAAGCCCTGCTTGCCTGCTCTGCTGTCCTGAGCCACATTGCTGTGTAACCTGGTGTTTTAGGTAACTCAAAGATCTTCAAAGTGGCAACATGAGAAAGCATAGGTTAGAAAGTCGTAAATGTGAGGAGTGCAGGAGCAGAATGAATAATACAGAACTCAAAACTAAAGGAACTCTCAAAACCAGCTTTGTAAGTCAAACGCCTTCCTTGATCCTGCACTGGATTTAGCAGATTCAAAAATGAATGGTAAGAGGGACATTCTTTGAGCTGAGTATAAGCCATGCTTAATTCATAAAACACATCTCTCTAATGTGCCAGGCATGCTGCTTGTAAAAAGGGATGTGGCAAAGGGAGAACATTCATTTAGCGATGAAGAGACGACCCCACTCTCACTTTGACATGCTCAGATCTCGGTACACCATGAATCAAAGAGAAAAATCTGTTCAAGTCTTTCTCTGTAATGGAATAAATATGAAGTAATCAAAAAATAGCTGTTGCAGTATTTCAGAATAATAAGACTTGTGGGAATTTCATTTTTAAACTTCCTAAGGATGCTTGTACAGTGCGCTGTGCCCAAGGGTGAATGTGGTTATTTATTAGAAAAGAATTTCCTGCTTTTAATAATCGCAACTCTGCTGGTGGAATTATTGACGTGCTTATTAACAACCGGCAAAGAAAAGTAATTCCTGTCTTTATTAGGCCAAGCCATTATGAATATATTCTCACCTCTCATGCCACCCCCGACCTGGACCACTTGTATTGTTATTCTCTGCAGGGATCTGAAAGTTGTACACCCAGGTTAAAAGTGCTGGATTTAAAGGATTGCTCAAATCCCTTAAATATATCACAATTTAAATTAAGGCCGCCTGTATCCCAGTGCTGGGTTCTAATTGTCCATAGGAATTGCTTTCTGCTCTGCCCTCTTCCCTTTTTGTTTTTTTTTTTTTTTTTGCTCTTCTGTGTTGAATTTACCATAATGGGCCACAAGAAATGTCAAACTAGAGCACTTGTCGTAATCCTGAATTAAAAGGTACAAAGTACAAACTGTTAAATATGAGGGACAATGCATTCATTAGCAATCCTGAGTTACAAAATGTAACACCTTAGCTATTATTTAGTAATCTTTGATTGCCGAGGGCAAGCTATCCATTATCCAGCCATCTTCATGCACAAGGGACAATCTATTAATTTGAATCTACATTTAGGTTCGAATTTATGTGTCCATGGTACAATGATGTTCTTATCAGCATGTCTCTTCAGGACAGTTGATATACCAACAAACAGAAACAAAAAAAATATAAATAGCAGTGTGTGTGTGTGTATAAATATATAATTAGTGTCAGCAATGACTCTGGCACAGGATTAGGGACTGGGATACCAGCCCGGCAATCACCTTTTAATAAGTAACAGATAATAATAATAATAATAATAAACAGGCGTTAATTGCTGTTCATGGTGGCTTATGGTTACTTTGAACTGACACGCCACAGCACTCTGCTATTAGTTTAGTTGAAGCCAAGGTCAAGTGAACATGGATGATCCGGAACCGGAAGTGACATCGTCTGGGCAGGAAGTGACATCATCACAGGCACCGGAACCCTTTGGAATTTCCCAGAATGGTCTGCAGAGGGTTTAGAGAAAAAGTCAGTGCACCTCACCACCAGTTAGACATGGAATTGTCACCATTCGAGCCCTTTAGCTGCCTCCCATGCACACGTGTGTGACAATATCTATATCTATATATATAAAAACTAAAATACCACTGACTCACTCATCACGAAATCTCCCGAACCATGAGGACTAGGGACTTGAAATTTGGAATGTAGGTTACCCTTGGCCCATAGGTGCTCGCTAAGAAATGGTTTTAAACATTTTGTTGTCCAAGTGCAAAATTTCTTATAGTTTTTAAGACCCATGTGTATGTCTGTCTACATTTCACGACAGAACTATGTAACGGATTTAGATCGGGTTTTTTTTCTATAATTTGCTTGAACATTCTGGTTGATTTTGTGACCTTCTCATCACGCTAAGCATCATAGTTCGTTTGTGGCACTGATTTATTAGCACGAGTCCAAGAGAGACTTATTGGGCTGCGGGGCCATCCTCACTCACACATCTGCCACGGGGCGTAACCTTAACTTTGCTTCGTTAGCAAACGAGAGAACTACTTAACGGATTTAGATCTTTCTTTTCTATAATTTGTTTGAACAGTCCGGTTGATTTTGCGACTTCCTTCATTGTGCTAAGAATCATAGTTCGCTTGCAGGAGTGATATATTCACGTTAATCTGAGTTAGATGCAGCAGGCTGAGAGATGGGGGAAGCATGACGTCAGGAGTGGGGAGCCGGGAAGGGCCCTCCTCACTGTCCTGTTTCACTACTATGCGGGCGAATATATTATATACTATTAATTATATCAATGTTGACTTATTTTTCTTGCTGTGTCTTTTATTTTTCTATTCTTCATTATGTAAAGCACTTTGAGCAACATTTTTTGTATAAAAATGTGCTATATAAATAAATGTTGTTGTTTTATATATATATATATATATATATATATATATATATATATATATATATATATTGTGGCAAGGCATGGAATGACAGGCAGGCAATGTCAAAAATTTGGGACACCAACCAGGTCATCCTGTTTAATTCGAATACAAGTCCAAACAAAAATAATGGTAGTAGGTAGAAAGGAAAGCAGCCTTTTGGGCAATTCAAAAAAACAAGCTTGGCTCTTACCAAAAGAAGGGGCATTCTTGGGAGTTCTGTCTGGTGGTTCGCTCTCATGAGTGAATGATGACTTCTTCTGGGTGGCCGGGCTTCTTTATAGGAAAGGGTGGGGCTAAGAACCTTCACTGGGCACTTTCTCTGAGCTGCCAGGACAAAAGGAGTAGAGAACATTAGTGACAGCTCCCCCATTCATCCTGGCGGATTTTCACATACCTTAAATGAGCCTGTGAGGAGGTCCTCCAGCACACGTGTGACTATATATATATATATATATATATATATATATATATATATATATATAT
>JANRMT010062791.1:153415061-153437625 GCA_026402145.1 Polypterus bichir lapradei | reverse complement strand
AGTGACTTCTAACTACTATTACTACTGTTAGTGCTGTTACTGCTTCTATAATAATAATAGTAATAATAACAATAATAGTGGTAGTACAAGTTATTAGACAGTATTTATTATTAGTAGTAGCAATATCTTCTAAATTCTGCTACTATATTATTACTATTATTAATAGCAGTAGTTTTAGAAGTAGTAGCATTAAATAACTAGTATTTTACAATAGTAATTTCAGTAATTATTATTATTTTTATATTTATTAGTTATAGTAGTAGTAATAACAGACCTAGTCATTAGATCATATGTATTATTGTTACTAATAACATCTTCTAACAACTACAGCTATTATTATTATTATTATTATTATTATTATTATTATTATTATTATTATTACTACTATTGATGTTGTTCTGATTGTTAATACTGGTTATTAGACAGTTTTTTACTATTATTACTGTCTTCTAACTGTTACTACTATTACTGCTGCTACTATTATTATTATTGGTAGTAGTAGAAGTGCTGTCAAATAACTTATTTTTATAATAACAATAGTAGTAGTTAATGATGTAATAGTATCTTGTAACTACTATTACCGTCCTACTACTAGTACTTTATCTACAGTAGGTGGTTTGCTCCATTATTACCAGTGACCTCATCTAAATAATCCATAGAGTTGCACCAATTGTTTTTAGTCACAGGTTTATATCAATGAACGTCACTCGTATTGTACGTTTCTTAATGAGTATTAGCAGGCATTTGCTGATTTGTCTGTCCAGTCTCTTCAGATTTTCCTGGGTCCCCTACACAGCGAACAGAGCATTTAGGTGTCACATAGCTTGGTCTTCTGTCTTCTTCAGAAAAATGACTCCTGTATGGCTGTCACATTGTCAGAGATAAGAACAAGCAGGTCTTCCTGCCATGCCACCCTCTGCCATCCAGGAAGGTCATTAAAGACTAACTAGTTATGGAGTAAGAGTGAAGCAGAAACCTGCTTGAAAGGTCTGAGTACTCCAGCAGAAAACAATTATTAAAATATAAAAAGGTTCTGAGAATGGACAGCCCTTTAAATATTAATCAGCTACATTAAAACTTCATTTTTCTTTATTCATTAACCCATTAAACCCAATTGAGAGTCACCCTCTGTTTCTATCTGGCAACACTGGGCAGGACCAGCCCACACCTTCACAGGGCCAATGCAGAGCCTCCTGTTAGCCAAAAGGCTGGGCAATGAACCATCTTCTCTCATTTGGCTGCCCTGTTTCTGATATTCCATTCCATTGTGAAACCAGGCCAGAACAGAGAGAGAGCCTCCTGGTAGTCAATAAATTGTATGCAAGATGAGCTGCTTATTATCAGGTTGTATAATTTTACCAACAGTGACATTTGTACAGGTACTCACTATTTTGGGCATATTATCTCTAACCCACCTTAATAAAGGATAAGTGTCTGTGTATGACCCTCCATTGCTATGTCTCTGATGGTGATCTCAAACATTTGTTGTAATAAAATGCATTGCATTTGTCATTTCAACAGACAGCACATTACAAATGTTAACACAGCTTTTACGAATCCCATACCAAATGGCATATAACAGGCATATGATTTACATTTGTTATTCCAACAGGTGGTGCGTCACTAACATTTTTGAAATGCATTTTATTACTGCAGATATTTTTGATGTGCCTTTGTTGGAATGACAAATGCAATTCATTTTATTACTAAACACATTAAAATACATTCCAGTAGATTGTGCTCAGCAAACATTAATGCTGCTAAGTTGATTACTTAGATTTCAATCCACCTTAGATGGGTAGCACAGCTAGTGCATCAATAAATGTGTAACCTTCAGTCTTGCTTGTTCTGGCATACCTATTTGTTGGTGAAAGTGTTGAACTACAGGAACAATCAACCCTGATAGTGTGATAGGAGTAGTGTGGGATTTGAGACATTTTGTTCAGATCTGCATAATAAATGGGGTCATCCTAGGATCCTACCAAGACAAAATAATGAGGGCATCCTAAATATCTCTTCAGGGTCAGGCAAAAGCAACTGAGATTCCAGAGTTGTCCTGGCAGCACTCCCCATAGTGGTCCCTACTTGCCCGGCATTATTGGGTCCCAATCTGCAGAGAGATACCTGTTAGAGAGGACTGTCTTGGCATCGGGGTACTCCATTGAACTAATGAAATGATGCCTAAAGACTCCTGATTGGTCCACGGCCTGTTACATGTACAGTACAGTATCAGTATGGCTGTGGTGCTCACTAATCATAGGCCCAGATTGTGGTGACATGTTGGGTGAATTTCACTCTACTCTCAATAATAACCCAATAAACCAGGCACACTGCCATTTTCCCCCCAGGATGGACTTGCTCCATGCTGCATGCCCAAAATTGTGGCCTACTCCCTTTCACTGGCCCTGAACACCCTGCCAATGTCTGCGCCACATGAGCATCCTACAGCCTGATTCCGGTCCTGCATTAGAAACAGTTGCAGTTATTTACAGTCTCATAATTCATACGTTTCCAAAATGGAGGTTCTTGTATTAATGTCGCGCTCGATAGCCTATAGCTGCTGCTTTCAGCTTTTGCGACTCAGGTCTTTTTCTGGTCAATAGGAATACTTTGCTGTTCTTCTCATTAGTTCCGACTGACCTCACATCGAATGAAGCCAGACTAACTAATGATTCGCAACTTAGCTATCTTGATTACTCCAAACACCTCTCCTGATAAATTTGTCACAGATGAACCTAACAGGACAATTAGAGTCGAAGGTTAGAGCCGCCGTATTCTGTAATTAAACCCTCAGATTATATGGCGGATAAAGCAAGGAGTGATGTCTCTGAAATGAGATTTTATGCAAGAACGAGGCAGCCTACTGTTTTAATAGCTAGATGTACTTTTCTGTTTGACTAATACACCCAACCAAGGCTGTTTTTTTTTTTATTTTTGATAACTTAGCGCATATTAAAGTGTGCATTATCTCGGTGGAGGCGATTCAATTTAAGCCTGCTAGTTCCATGTCCTTATTACAGTTCATTAAGTCTGACTTGGGCAGACATCTTGATCGTTGCCTACATGAGCGTGTCGGTCAGGATAATAACAAAGTATAAACTTAGAAAGTAAGTGGCTTTAAAGAGGATTAGGTTAGAGGAAATAAATAAAAATCTCTGAAATAAATCTGAAAATAAAGTCCAGTGCTCCTCACCAATTCCCCCCATGTGTCTCGAGGTTAGAGGCGCTGCTCCTAAATGATGGCATCAGAATGCCGTGACAAGTCTTGGACAAATATTTTAATGGAATTATCCAGATGGCATGTCTTGGATTCTTAGGTGGACTGCGAAAAGGTCCAATGTAATGAGATGCAAAGCCACCTTTCGAAAGGTTATATATGGCTCTTTGGTGATATGAGGATGTGAAAAAAAAATGTTTTGACGAGCACAGGGCATTGAGCCCAACATGGCTTGTGATTTCCAACACGCTTAGGGTTTGCAAAGCAATACTGAGTTGACATTACATAGCCCCCTAGGTGTTACTTTCATCCACTCTACTTTCATATCTCTCTATTATAATAAAAAAATCCTGGGACGAGATGAGACTTTTTAGCCTGGGATGAGATGCGACTTTTTCAGAGAGATACAATCACGTCCCGTGAGACGAGACTTTGTGCTAAGAGATTCAGCCATGCCTGGGGCAGGAAATAAAAGACAAAGAGTAGATGACAAAGTAGAACGTCGTAAAGAATTCAAAAACGTTGGCGCGATACACATGCAGAGCAGGTTAAAGATAATGGAAGTATGAAAATTCGAAAAATTATAGTAAAGCTGATATTAGTGCAAACAAACGGAACTTATTACTCGGTGAAATAACTGAACAGCGAAAAGAGATTGAATATATTGTTTGGATTTAAACTTTTAGTCGGAGATTTGTAGATCATCTAATTCGTGTTCAGGGCCGGATTAAGACGAAATTGGGCCTGATGCTGCAGCGCAAAAAAAGCTTATTTTTTCTCGGCATTGGTGTATGTGCATTTGACACTCACCGTACATGCGCACTCAGACCGACCAAGGAGCCTTAATTGCTTGCGACGCAACCAGACAGCCTTTATTGAACATGAATAATAATAATAACGACGTAGTATTGTAACAACTCGAGATTAACATCAGACTATGTAACAACATTCAATAGTAATTGTCTGAAAAGTGCACTTAATACAGAAAACCTAACAATGAAATACACAAAATTTTGCAAATCTCTTACGAAACAGAGTAAGAAAAAATGAATTTGCAGAGACATTGTGTCAAAGTGACTCAGTTCAGGCTCTTGAAGGTAAAAATTTGCCCACGATTTAAATTTCATATTAGACCAGAATCCTGTCGAGGATTTAAAAAATTCTAAACATCCAAGCCGGGTCCACGGGCCGGGTTTTAGTTTTACCTTTACAGAAAACCATTTAAATAGCCATTGATTTTTACTGTACAACTAACTTTCAAGGTGAAAAATTTACTACGTGGCACTTACCGAACAATAATAAAGTGGCAAGAATCGCCAAGATGTTGCAAAAAACGCAGCTAAATTACTAAGTAAACTGTTTAACGTAAAATTGATAGCATTAACTTGAAATCTTCGGTTAACAATAAACACAACGATGTTATACAGTAGTTACGTCACAGCGCAGAGAACAATAGTAACTGTATAATAGGTAACGCTGTGTCTAAGCTTCCGAAAGTCGGACTCCAAATTTCATTCTAAGAATTATTCTGAGGTTAATATAGGAAAAGAAAACTGTTCAGCTTCCAGAAAATTCTCATCTGTTTTCATCTGGGCCTATTTCAGGAATGGGCCTAATGCTGCAGCATCATTAGCACTCACCTTAATCCGGCCCTGTTCGTGTTGCCATCAGGGAAAAGTAGTGTTTCTTCCAAGTGAAGAGGCGCATCCGCGAGAATTAAAAGATTTGTTGTTTGGTGAAAGTGAAATCCACATACGCTAGCGGCAGAGATACAAGGTGGCTGGCATGTAATGCAGGTGGGGGGTTTGGCGAGCAAAGCGAGCAGGGGGCGAAGCCCCCTTGTATTTGCAAATTTTGAACCTCTGTGGACCATTGGGTTTTAGGCAGCTTCACACTGTGCCCTTGTGTTAGGATGACGTGAAAATAGCAGTTGGCATTCACAATATTCATTCATTCAGCCTGTCAGTAGAAAGAAATTCACTTGGGCAGTGCTCCCCCTTGATTGGGCATCTGCAGACAAAGCTGCTTGGTGCATTCTCAGATGAAGAGGGGGCTGAACTGGACAGTGCCCGCTGTGAAAAGAAGATTCCCTAGAAGCCTGAAAGCTGATTGGTCATTGAAGGGGGGATGAGGCTTCCTTTTGCTCAACCAGCTAAGGAAACTACATGAGAACATTATAACATTCTAGAAGAGTCTGGGATTGGCTCCAGCAGACCCCCGTGACCCTGTAGTTAGGATATAGTGGGTTGGGTAATGGATAGATAGAAGAGAACAGGCCATTGAGCCCAACAAAGCTCCCAAGGCCTATCCACTTAATTCTTCTAAAATAACATCAAGTCGAGTTTTGAAAGCCCCTGAAGTCTTACTGCCTGCCACACTACTTGGTAGCTTATTACAAGTGTCTGTAGATCTCTGTGTACAGAAAAATGTTTGTGCGAAATTTACCCTTAACAAGTTTCCAACTGTGTTCTTGATGAATTCATTTTAAAGTCATCCACTGTACTAATTCCCTTCATAATTTAAAACACTTCAATCATGTCACCTCTTAATCTTCTTTTGCTTGAACTGTAAAGGCTCAGCTCTTTTAATCTTTCCTCATAATTCAACCCCTGTAGCCCTGGAATCAGCCTAGTCGCTCTTCTCTGGACCTTTTCTAGCACTGCTATGTCCTTTTTGTAGCCTGGAGACCAAAGCTACACACAGGATTCCAGATGAGGCCTCACCAGTGGGTTAAAACACTAGGGCAGAACATCCTGTGACTTGTACTCCACACATCAAGGCGCTATATAACCTGACATTCTGTTAGCCTTCTTAATGGCTTCTGAACACTGTCGGGAAGTCGATAGCGTCCACTATGACTCCTAAATCTTTCTCATAAGGTGTATTCTCGATTTTCTGACCGCCCATTGTGCATTCAAACCTAACATTTTTACTTCCTATGTGTAATACTTTACATTTACTGACATTAAACTTCATCATCCACAAATCTGCCCAAGCCTGTATGCTATCTAAGTCCCTCTGTAATGATTCAACGTTTTCAAGATTATCTGCCAATCCACCTGTAAACTTCACTGTGAATTCAGCAGCCTCAATTTGTATCCAACAGCTCCGAGTGATGATCGAAAGGAGGTCCCTTCCCTAGTAAGTTTCTCACTATTGACATTTGGGGGCTTGTCCAGGATTCCCTTAGGTAAGGAGAGATGTATGCAGCAAGGCTAAATAGAGAGAGACGACTTCAAAAAGAGAATGACAATAAATGTTGGGGGTCTATCCAAGCAGCATTTGGTGCAAGTACAGGAATCAGTTCGGTCCACTAAATAAGGCACATGCCAGAACTTCCATGGGGTATAATTACAATCCCCAGTTAACAAGATCTGCACATGTGTACATAGAGGGAAGCCACACCAACACGGAGAGCACGTGCAAACTCTTCAGAATGACTGAACTTAAACTCGGGGTATGGGATTAGTGAGGGGGGCAGCGTGAATCACTGTGCCTCCAGGCTGCCCACCACATATGTGTAAGAGGCATGACACTGTTTATAAAAAGTTGCTCTGCACAGAGCTCCGTCAATTTGTGTGTTTCACCATTGGAGAATTTCCAAATGATTGTTTTTCTTCTCTTTCTCATCAAAGGGGATGATCCCATGCGATCTCATTAAACTTTTTTTTTTCTCGTTCTTTCTTTGAGCAGCTTCGCTCTCATCCAGGAGCCATTGCGCCATGTGCTTTCACAGTCGGAATTGTCGAAAAGGCTCCTGCCGATGCTTACCTCCCTCCGCCGCCAGTTTCTGCTGTTGCAAGCACTTCTTGACACACCGCCTGGGTTTATCCCAGCAAAGCAGAGGTACGGCGGTCAATTTCAGGAATGCTTAAGAAAAAAAAAAGAACAGAATAGCCTGAAAAATGAAAGAATCAGCAGGCTTTTTTTTTTTTTTTTCCCATTTCTCTTTTTTCACTTCATAAATGAAGTCAACAGGAGCCGCTTCTGCAGGTAGAGCTTCACCTTAGGGGGATACATTTGTTGGTGAGAATTTAATTGCAGCGCCTTTAGTCGTGTGATTGAATATAAATATTTGTAACCTTTTGTACATTTTGATGGCGTTACTTTCTAATATTTGGGTTTTTTAATTACACATTGGCCCTAATTGATTTGTTTCCCCGCCTACACACTTCGAATGCTGCTTACTTTAATACACGTGTGGGACGAAACTGGGGAGAAAACACGCCAATGGTGTTTCACATTGTTAAAACCCACCAGAGCATCGTCTGATTCTACAGGGTCCTGTGCCAGCATGTTTTATAAAATATGTAACATCAATAAAGCAACTGCAAAGATTGAGGACTGCAACAACTAATCAATGTGATCGACAAGAATCAGTGAAGAACGCAGTTGCTAATGAATTTACTTACCATGTAGTGGCCTTGTTAAGTATGACATACTGTATAGTGAACATAAAACATGGAAGCTTTCACAACATTTAATCCCAGTGGATTTAAGTTGGCTTTCATGACACTAATCAACAGAAAAAGACCCTTTAATGTCAAAGGTAAGACAGACCTCTGCAAAGTGGTTGAAATTAAATACAAATATAAAATACAAAATAACTGATCTCACCAAAGTCATCATCACAGGTGCAGCCAATCGGTTTGCAAATTCACATAATTAGTTCAATGGAGATCAGCTGTCTGGGGGTTGACTGTAGTCCAGGAGTCCCCAACTCGGGTCCTGGAGGGCCGCAGTGACTGCAGGTTTTCATTCTAACCCTTTTCTTAATTAGTGACCTGTTTCTGCTGCTAATTGACTCCTTTTCCTTTCATTTTAGTTGACTTGTTTTTTTAAGATTTGAATTTCTTCATCGTTCCCATCGTTCGAACAAATTTGCTTCATTTGTTTCCTTAATCAGAAATGAAATGTGAAGTGAGTGAGCCAAGAGAAGACCAACTAAGTCAGGGCTTAATTAGGCGCTGAGTCTTGTTGTTAATTAAACTCGTTCTTTAATTCCATGACTTGTTGCTGCTCTCGTTGTACAATAGCAGATATTTCTGAAATTGTAGATTTTTTCTTTTCTAAGAGTACTGCTAAAATGTTTTGGTGACCTGAGCAGATCAAGATTCTTGAGACCTTTACCTTTCCTTATCTTGAGATATTCTATGATGGACACCAGGGGCCTCATGTATAAATGGTGCGTACGCACAGAAATGTTGCGTATGAAGTTTCCACGCTCAAATCGCAATGTATAAAACCTACACTTGGCGTAAAGCCACGCACATTTCCATGGTACCTCATACCTTGTCGTATGCAAGTTCTCCGCTCGGTTTTGCAGACTGGCAGCACCCAGCGTCAAAGCAGTTCTACTGTTCCTGTGTGTTTACCCTTTCTTTTTCAGATTCACATTCCTGACGCTGCTTTATACACTAAAATTAACCGAATATTGTTTATTAGTTTAAGGCACCTGATTGTAATTAACCTGTAACAATATAATGGTCCACAGAATGATCAAACTATTCTAAATACAATAGCTGCTTCAGCATTGTTACTCTCACTGCACCTTCTTCTTCTCTCAGCTGCTCCCGTTAGGAGTTGCCACAGCGGATCATCTTTTTCCATATTACTCTCACTGCACCACTCGGAGTATTTATATCACTGTATCTGAGTGTGAATCACAGCAGCAGCTGATCGGAAAGAGAATTATCGGTATACAGCATCAAGCACACGCTGCCTCAGCCATTCGCTATTTGAACTGGTCTCATCCGACCAACGCTTCAGAGCCTTTCCTGTTCAGACCTCGTGGTTCACAAACAGTTTCATCCCAAGAACTCTAAACACACTCCTTGTAGAACGCTTTGTACTTATAAGTACAATCACCTCACTGTAAACTTGCGATACAGTTATAATATTGCACAACCTGAGCCATTTTATGAAAAAGTATTTACATAGGATGACGATATCATTTTTAAGATGAAATGCAGCAAAATATGTTTATTATATTATAGAGATAAAACTTTAACTGCATTTAAATAATCTATATTGTTAATAATTAAACATGTGAGGCATGTGCCGCAGTGCTAACGAGGAGCTGGCGCTCTGTTTACAGATTGTTCCTGCCTTGCACTGTATTCCTACTGAGTCTGGTGCGACACTGGAAGGACAGATGGATAGAATAATTAAACATGTGCTACGAAGATATTTCAATGTTCCTTAAACATTTTGAAGAATCGGCGTTCTAAGCTTACAGATGGCTTAACGTCCATTATAGAGCTGATTGGGTATTATTTGGAGGAAAAAAAGGAAGGACAGGAATTGGAGGTTAGTATGTTTGAAAGGGACAGTACTTCTGTAATAAAGTATTTCATTGCAGGTCACGCATGGTGCAGCAGGCATCTTCCGTTGAGACATGAACAATCACTGCGCCACCGTGTTCCCATGTTTAATAACATGTTTTAACTCCTATTATCATGAAAATGATATAACGTATACTTCTCAGTATTTTAATTATTCAGAGAGCTGTAATATCACGAATGTAATGGATTCTGTGTCCAGTCGGATGAAGAGAAAGCCCGTTTAAGAAGCATGTAGTGATTCACACACACAGAGCGCACAGAAGATCAAATACAAAACAAAGCATTAAACATGCTACTTTAGTTACAATGGGATTTGAGAAACTAGTAAATTAAACGATTTTAAGATGAAGTTTATGATGTTCTACTTTAATGACAAAATAAACTACGTGATTAAAGTGGAAATTTCGAGATTAAAGTTGACATTTCGTGCTTTTTTCACACTGTGTGCCTTTTTTTTCTCTGTACCCTAATAAGCTTTCATATGACACTCAGATGGTGGGCTACGACTCATCTTTTCATGGTGACTTTGATATCTGACAACTTCATTTTTATTTCAGACACTGTGCGAGTTTGTGAACTTGAGCTTTCATGTTTCTCCGACACGCTATGTCACTCGATCAACTTCCTTTTGTTTTTCATACCACTGTTTAAACCAACAAATAGTATGTTTTTCCTTGCCTCCACTTGGTATTCGCTGAAATTCTTATATTTTCCCTCGTGCTTTTGCCATTGTCTTTTCACAGAACGCTGAGCTTAAGGGCTATTTATATTGATTTACATATTTAAAGAGGCATAATTTTGGGAGGAGACGGAGAGGGACAGCAGGCGCATGCACGACTATTCGGGATTTATGTAGCGGAAGAACGCAGAAGTGGACGAATGCACAGGTTTATGCATCTGGATTTTTCTGTGCGTAAGCACATTTTGGCTTTTGTGCTTACGTCATGTTATACTCCAAATTCTACGCACAGCGTTATGCATGAGGCCCCAGTTGTTTTGGCTCATTTTGTGTCTCACTATTGTTTGGCTGCTAATTAAGGAAAGAGAAACAATTAACGGGTCTGAATCTTCAAGAGCAAGTCAATTAAAACAAATTCCAAAGAAGTTAATTAGCAGCAGAAGCAGGTCACTAATTAAGAAAGGGTTTAGAATGAAAACCTGCAGCCACTGTGGCCCTCCAGGACTGGAGTTTGTGAACCCTGCACCTAAAATGTGGAAGGGGCCACTCAATGCAGACCAAAGCAACTCCGTGAAAAGGCAATTGAAAAACACACAAGTCAGTGGATGGAGACAACAAAAAGCTCCAAGTCACTGAATATCCCTTTGGAGTCCATTAGGAAGAAACCCTAAGCCTAACCCTAACATCACAGCTGGGAATCTGATGAGGTTAGGCAAAATCTTCTAAAAAGAGACTAGTGAGGGAGGCCACCATGAGGCCCGTGAGAACTGAAGGAGTGCCAAGCTACAGTGGTAAAGATTGGAGAGACTGAGCTTTCAGAAGCTGCAGCAGGGGAGCTTCACCAGTCACAGCTTTATAGGAGAGTGGTAAAGAGGGAACACACACAGGACGTCTCAGCTAGAGTTAGTCAAAAGGCACACGGGAGACTCCGAAGTCCGCTGGAAGAAGGTTGTATGGTCTGATGAGACCGAAGTTAAGCATTTTTGCTCCTTGCAAAAATCAGGAATTAGATTGATAGAGCCCAAAAAGTAAAATGAGAACACTATAAATGTCATGTGTCATAAAAACCACTTTATCACAACATGCATCTTGATTTTTTCATCATATCTCTTAAATGGAGGAGCCAGTGTATAAGTCAGGTATCGAAACCTTTACATTAATTGTTAGTAAATGGAAGAGAGTTAGTTAAAACATGTGTACTTTTTGAAAAGCACATGCTTTATTGAACAGTGTAAAGGACACCAAGACAGTCAGGCAGATGCATCTCAGTGCCAGCTCCAGGGCTGGATGTTTAGAGTGCAGTTTTTGTGAGTGACATTAAAATTTCAGTTTCAATTCAAGTGAATTGTGAATTTTGTGATGCCTTGTGGGGAGGAAAGATAGGCAACCAAATGATGATTGGGTTATTTCCTAGTTTTTGTTATCACTGTGCAAGGTTATTATAGTTTTGCCTTTTTATATTCGTTTTTATGTCTATATTTTTTTCTGACCTTACTTGGAAATTCAGTTTAGTTCTAGCTTTCCTTTATTGTGTATTTTAAGCTTAATTTAGTTTTTATTTAAGACATTTCTATTTTATTTTTATATATTAGTTTTAGTTTTACTTTTAGTAATTATGGTACGGTTAAAGAGCTACTATGGAGTTTAGTTTTGTGTCACAGTCAGACAGAACTGTACTATTAACAGATTTGAATATGAGTTTAAAAGCTTACTACACTACATTGGTTATTGTCTGGTTTTGTTTTTTCTGATAAAAAGAAGCATAATCAAAACCAGATACTGAATATGAACAATATTTTATACAATTTCATAATTTTTTAAATTACATATTTTCTATGTCATTTGAGGTGAACAAATCTGCACTGACTGTTGAAATTTTTTATTTTTTCCTTTTTTGCCCAGAATGAACAAATTTGTAATGAAATTTATGTGAATTTTAAGTTTGAGTGTTTTTTACTCAAATTGTCTACAGCACACAGCATGTCCTGCTCCAAGACAATGTGCTTATAATGAATGCCTTCAATATTGCATTCAATAATCTCCCATACTGGGCTTTGTTATTTTCTACCAGCCATTTCTGTTTCTGTCTCAGGCACAGAAAATTTATGGACAGAATTTTGCCACCTGCAGGCCTGAAAAGATATCAAAAATCAGAAAACAGCTTCTACTGTGTTCTAACAGGTGTGATCATGAAAATCACAGGGGCTTAGGAAGAATGGGGCTGTTAGACTTGAATCAGTGTGCCGACCCCACCTAGCTATATTGAAGGAAACAAAGAAAAACAAGCATGTAATGACAAGGTTAGGGGCAGTGAAACTTAAACAGTCCATGCATAAGAACAGCAAACCCTTAATGAGCAGAGCAAGAGTAGGTTATAGGAGTGTGGACAGGCACAAAATGAAAGAAACAGCAACTGAGATTAGGAACAATACATACATTATATAAACCTGTTTATCCAGAGCAGAATGGCAGGAAACCTGGAGCATATTCCAGCAGATTTGGATGCAAAGCAGGAAAAATCCCTGGTATGCAGTATGTATGATATGGCTGATGTTAAGAACAAAAAGAATATCATATTTCAACTATCTATTTTGAGAGCGATAGAGAGAAAGAGAGAGAAAAATTGAAAAAAGATGGACAAATATTTTAAAATATAATTTTTCTACTGGATTATTTTCACAATATCAGATATTTTGAGCTGTACATGTTTGTATTCAGCTCGCTCTGTCACCGCAAATGCTGTGTGAACAGCTGCCCTCCATCTTCAGCTGCCGTTCACTGGATGAATATATGTGGGCGGCTTGTGGTGAATGATTTTCTGTTTAAAATTAAAAGTTACAAGGGTTAAAGACTAACGGCAAGAACATTCATCCAAAAATGAAAACTAAAAATATTTTTAGTAAATTATTATTTTATTTCAGTTAGTCTTTCCAACTACTTTAATAGTTAATTTTAGTTTTTCATTTCGGTTTTGTTAATTATTTTATTTCAGTTTACAAAAAGTGTTTTTTTTTAATAATAGTTTCAGTTTTGATTTTAGTTTTCATTAATACAATACAATAACCTTGTCACTGTGTTTTAGTGTATTTGTGTTTTAAATATTGAATGCAAAGCTAAGTAGATGTGACCTGGTTCAGGCATAGGCAACAGGCAAAAAATAACATTGTTAATGTTTTGAAGTGGCTAAGTCCAAATGCATTGCCCATATTTATCAAGCTCTTCAGATTTGGAATTTCAGTCAGACTAGGATGAGACGTTGTTCTACTTCAGAATAGGACACGAGACGTAGTTATGAAGCGGTCCCAGTGAGGGTGACGGTCCCAGGAGGCTACATCTGAGAATGGATGACATCACAATGTTAAGGCACCCCAAGCCGCACCCTTGCACTTAAGATGTTTTGTGTTGTCCTTGGAAATCATGACGATGTAATGCTACGGCTCCAAAAAGGGAATATTGATAATTATAATACTCAGTATAGAAGGAGAAGAAGAAGAATGAAAACATAATAAGGTAGGATATTGCACTTCGGCAGAACATCTAGAATAATCTAGTTTGCATCCATGACCATGTGTGTGAACATATCACTTGTGATTCACATCTGTGCGCACATCCTCACTTAGGGCAATGATCTTCATGTTCATGTTATCAGACAACTCGAGGATAAACAGCAATTTGCAAGAATGCAGCTTGCTTTAACATTACCTCATGAGGAGTGCTGTTGAAATGTATAAATCTGTGTATTACTTCACACGCTGCCTGTGTTGTAAGGGCTGTAACCAGTAGAGGGTGCTACAGAGGGTGGATTTATTCATCCATCTAATGCCTTATACAATAAAACACAGCCTATAATCATGCGAAACAATGAACGCCTATCTTCCCCTTCCATTTACAGTTGAATGGCTCCTTTTACGATGCACTCACAAAATGGCTCACACCCTGTTATGACTTGTGGCAACCAATGATCCCAACAGGGCTGCACTGAAAGACTCCACTTTCCATGAACCTCTGTGGGTGTCCAAGCTGGGAACCATCCAGTGGACTAAGTGCCTCCTAACATATTGGGGATGGAACTGCTTCTGCTCATCCATTTCCTGGCATCTTCCATCTTAATAGTCATAAGGTTGCCCAGTTAGGATGTATGTCTGTCCACCATGGTAATCACAGGGCATTCAAAATTTGGTGCAACATTTGGGAAATGGTTAGTTGTGACATAATGAAAGAGAGAGAGAGAAGGTTGGGTGATGTGGAGGTAGTGAATCAGGAAGTGCAACGGATTAACAAGGAGGACGTAAGGACAGCTATGAAAAGGATGATGAATGGAAAGGCTGTTGGTCCATATGGCATACCTGTGGAATCATGGAGGTGTTTAGGAGAGATGGCAGTGGAGTTTTTAACCAGATTGTTTAATGCAATCTTGGAAAGTGAGAGGATGCCTGAAGAGTGGAGAAGAAGTGTACTGGTGCCGATTTTTAAAAATAAGGGGGATCTGCAGAACTGCAGTATCAACAGGGGGATAAAATAGATGAGCCACAGGATGAAGTTATGAGAAAGAGTAGTGGAAGCTAGGTTAAGAAGTGAGGTGATGATTAGTGAGCAGCAGTATGGTTTCATGCCAAGAAAGAGCACCACAGATGCAATATTTGCTCTGAGGGTGTTGATGGAGAAGTTTAGAGAAGGCCAGAAGGAGTTGCATTGTGTCATTGTGGACCTGGAGAAAGAATATGACAGGTTGCCTTGAGAGGAGCTGTGATACCGTATGAGGAAGTCGGGAGTGGCAGAGAAGTATGTAAGAGTTGTACAGGATATGTACGAGGGAAGCGTGACAGTGGTGAGGTCTGTGGTGGGAGTGACAGATGCTTTCAAAATGGAGGTGGGATTACATCAGGGATCATCTCTGAGCCCTCTCTTATTTGCAATGGTGATGGACAGGTTGACAGATGAGATTAGACAGGAGTCCCATTGGACTGTGATGTTTGCTGACATTATGATCTGTAGTGAGAGTAGGGAGCAGGTTAAGGAGACCCTGGAGAGGTGGAGATGTACTCTAGAGAGTAGAGGAATGAAGGTCAGTGGGAGTAAGACAAAATACATTTTGTGTGAATGAGAGGGAGGTCAGTGGAATGGTGAGGATGCAAGGAGTAGAGCTGGCGAAGGTGGATGAGTTTAAATACTTAGAATCAACAGTATAGAGTAATGGGGATTGTGGAAGAAAGGTGAAAAAGACAGTGCAGACAGGGTGGAATGGCTGGAGAAGAGTGTCAGGAATGATTTGTGACAGACGGGTATCAGCAAGAGTGAAAGGGAAGGTCTACAGGATGGTAGTGAGACCAGCTATATTACATAGGTTGGAGATGGTGGCACTGACCAGAAAGCAGGAGACAGAGCTGGAGGTGGCAGAGTTAAAGATGCTAAGATTTGCATTGGATGTGACAACGATGGAGAGGATTAGAAATTAGTACATTAGAGGGTCAGGTCATGTTGGACAGTTTAGAGAGAGATTACGTTGGTTTGGACATGTGCAGAGGAGAGACTGGGTATATTGGGAGAAGGATGTTAACGATAGAACTGCAAGGCAAGAGGAAAAGAGTTTATATGTACGGTAGAGATAAAATTCTGGGAGGCCTGTCATACAGCAGCCACATTTAAATTGAGCAATGATAGGTCCGTGATGCCCTTACATACACTGAATGGATCAAAGTGTTTCTACCCTGTGCCTTATAATTGTGCCCCATGATCGAGGAATTCCCAGTAAGTGCGGGTCATAAGCTTAAACTAATTAAGTCCTTGCCCTTTGTGCACACTGCCTGTCACTCCAACCATCCTGATGGTCTTCAGATTGGCCCTGCCCTGGTCACTTGTGAGCTTTGGAGATGATCAAGAAGACAATCAAACTTGACTATCTAGAGGAAGTAAAAGTCGAAACATGGCTTCCTTAATGTCTTCTCATCTACATGAACTGGTCTTCCCCTGCAGATCCTGACCCAGAGAGAGTGTGGGACAAGACCCAAACCAGTGTCCTGTCTAAACCAAGCAACCCAGCCACATAAGCTGGCATGGTTATGATGTCTTCTTTCTTCCCTCTTTTTTCAGTTGCAGAGGCCCAGGTCTACTTCGACAGCAGGGTCTAATGATTTAACTCTCATACCTTCTCTTGTGTTAACAAGTTTACACTGTTTTAAAAGCAAAGAACTAATGAAGGTGTTGTTTCAAGAGGTCCCAAAATCAAACGCTTTATGATAAGTTCAGTTAAGTTTTCAGAACACAAAGTTATATGTTTATGGTAAAGGATATCAAAAGTGTATATGAATTGGTGTTATGAACAAGTACATAAGTCCCAAAAAACACTTCCGGAATTGTCCAGTAGGAGGGGATTTATTGTCTGACCCTGACTAGATGTAATGAAAAACACAGGTCAGGTCAGCTGAGGTTGGGGAGCATGCACTGGTACAGCATGTTGCTGCACCCACCACACGATGAAACAGCTCAGGAAACTGTTTGGCAACCCCTATCCCGCACCCCTTGGCTGACATGCAGTCTACTCCCACCCTCCAGAAACAACCATCTATCAGCCGTAGCCAGGTTTTACGTGGACATCACCTTGGCCTGGTCCAGCCATTTGGGTCCTCAACAATGAGAATCCTGTGAGCCTGGTGATCCTCAGGGAATCGCGCCACATGGCCATAGTGCCATAACTGACGCTCCCTCACAATGCAGGTAATGTGCCTCAATCGGGACTCCATGAGTAACAGCTCATTCAACACAAAATTAAACCAGCGGTAATTAAGGATTCACTAAAGTGACACAGAACTGAAGGAGTCCAGTCTTCGTCTCAGGTACCTGGATAACATCCATGTCTCGCAAGAGTTCATAAAATACAAAGTTTATTTTCACAAAAAATTCTGTTGCACTATAAAGCTCCAAAAAGGTATAAAGGAGTTGGCAATCCCAGGTGAACAAAGTCTCAATATAATACCCAAAGTGAGCATAGGTTCAAAATATCCAGAAATCACAAAGCACAAAAAACAATCAAAATAACTCACTCAGACGTTTGAAATGAACCACGAAGATCTGTGGAGTACCTTCTGGATATAAAGGGTGGGAGGAAATTCCTGGGTGGAGCTGCCCTCTTGGGGTGGGTGTGGGAGGTCACCCACAAAACACAAGTAACATAGCAAAGGCAGCTGCATAAACAATATAAAGAACGATGCACATAATCTAAGTGAAGGACTCATGAAAGAACAAAAGAAACATAAAACTTTCATTTGAACCACAGCCAGGGAGGCTGAGACATGACAATAGGGTATGTCTGAACTTAACTCCATTTTTTTTGATCGAAGCAATGCTTTGGTATTTGTGGTTTCCATCTCTGCAGAGTTTTTAAGGAACGTAATGTCCCACGTATAATGAGAATCGACTGTATAGATGTTTTTTATTAAATGCTTTCATTGTGTAGTTCCCCTTGGGATTGATAAAATTTATCTAATATAATCTAACCAAATCTAGTCTAATTTTATTTATCTATTTTGTAATTTACTTTGAGTGTCATTTATGTCTGTGTTTTCTTTCCTTACCTTTTGTATATTGAACCCTAGGGGGCAGGCCCCCCTGCTGTTAGAATACCCTTATCTACACGTAAGGTCTTTGTTACCGAAATGGAATAGCTATGGATATTCCACATATGGCACAATCATCACTCATTAACATTTATAAATATGCTGCCTCAATCAGCTAGGAGTCTGTTAATGTCTGTGCATTTTGGTGGTATCAAAGATACATTCATATTAGTTTCTTTTTTTCTTCCTGAGCTGAGGTTATTAATAGGATAATAAAAAAACCAATTACTTACATAAAGGATTGGACTGATTTTATCACGCCAGATTTCAGTTGTGAGTGTTTGCTGTTACTGCGCTGTCTACTGGGACTGAAAGTTAAAGTAAAGTTTCACTTGGCTCGTTGTGACGGCTCCGTTACAAACTACAAGTCGCCGCCCCCTCACAATTTCAGATCATCCCTCATAGATTTTTCCTCTGGCACCAGCCCTGCTAATCAGAATTTATCAAATTGACTGAATTTCTATAGGATGTTCCAGGGTGACTCCTTCATGAATTAAAGCTGAGCAAACACAAATGAACAAGCTTGGCGTCCATCACACTCCCCTGCCGAGGCCGAACATTACCTCCTCCTCCTCCTCCTCCTGCTCCATATCCTCATCCTCCTGGAACTATTTTTAATTTTGACAAAACCAGAGGTGCCTCACGGATTTCCATCTCGAGGCCGTGCCGCCAACCCTACTTCTGTTTCAAGAGCGTGAAATCTCAGATCGAACAGCTTGTATCTGATTTTTGCCATATGGCGCCTTCTTTTAAAAGCCGCTGCCGAGGTTCCCGGCAAGCTTCCAGATTGCTGCCTTTCTTTTTATGACGAACACATGACATTAAAATAAGAAGAAATAAAAAGCCAATGTGTCAAACTGGAATAGGCTGGGATGCTAATGAGTGTCTTGCACTCTTTTCTGTCATTTGAGTGGAAGCTGCGTCTTGTTTGATGACTGTAAATTACTGCTGTGGCTGGTTGGGCTTCATCTGTTTGCCTGGCATCTGTGATACACATGCTGGGCATTCTCCTGGGCACCTCTAAGGGTGATGCCATCACTTGTATTTTTTTAAATAAGTGAATATAAAAATCTCAAAGGTTCTTCATTTTGTTTTTTTTTTTCACTGCTGGTTGACTGTGAGCTAACGCTTGTCCACAGTGGTAGTAGCGAAACACAAGGGCACTCTTATGGACACACAGAGACTGGGTCAGTTTGAAGCAAAGTGGCAGGTTTTAGGTAACTGATGACTCAAAATTGACCCAGTGTGAGTGATCATGAGTGTCCTCTGTGATGGATTGGCCTTCAATCCCAGTACAATTAACTGCGGGACATGGGATGGGATCAGATGTCTGACTCTCCCCATTTGAGGAAGGTATGATGTGTATGAGCTCTGTCATTTTTACTTATTCACTAGTAATGATATCGTAATGCCCTTGGACCGGACCTGAGAGGAGACCGAGGACAGTCTGAAGGGGTGAGACAACCTGGAAAGACTGCAATAAAAGGGAGAAGGTGCCAGTAGACACAGCACTTCAAGAACCACTTGAGGTGTCTCCCCCATTGGCATGGGTACACAGCCACTGGCGAGCCTCAGGTACGGAACCTGACTTGGCATGGCAGAGCGTGACAGACCTAGGGTGCCACTGGCCTAAGGGGTAGTGAAGTGAGACAGAGCTGAAAGCACATATAAGTGGTGTGGTCAAAAATTAAGCAACAGAAAAGGGTTTGGCGATGGCTGCCCCGTATACTGAAAAATCAGCAAAAGAAAAGAAACACATCTTTACAGAAGCAGAGCTTACAAATGAACTGACTAGCAGGTTGAGTTTTCTCTTTATATATAGTGGATAGGAGGAAGAGGTGGAGTCAGGGGCGACTGGAACAGGAACTGAAGTGACAGGAAGGGGAATTCTGGGTACCAGAAATGATGTCATCAGAGTTTGCTGGAAGCGATGTCAGCAGTGGGTGGACTGGTGGTGATGTCACTGAGAGGCAGGGCCTATGGCTGAACTGCAGAGGAACAACAGGAGAGAGGATCAGGTGCACTGCAAAAACTAGACAAAAAAACTTGAAATGGCAGTTGTTTTGCTTTTATTTGGCAAAAAAATCAGCCAATGGGGTAAGCAAAATTTACTTGACAAGATTTCTTAAAGTAAGCTAAGTAACCAGAAATACAAATTTTTTGATAAGTCAATAATTGTTACAATGAGGAAAGCAAAGTTTAATGTCAGGACATAAGTACTTTACACTTGCTTAGATTTCATTTTTTGCAGTGTGGGAGTGCAAACCTCCGGTTTGGCTGACAAATAGCACTATTTGAGCCTGTAAACTGTCCCCCATGTGCACGTGTGTGACAGCAGGTACCGGGATGAAGCAGCCGGGAGCATGTGTAGCCGCAAAAGACCTAGGCATTGCCAATGAATGAGATGTGGGCCTCGACCTGCAGAAGAAACCATCGGTCCTTATAAGTGCCAGTTACCACCAGAGCTGCACAGAGAAGTTTATTCCTCTGTCTCTGTTGCATCTCCAAGTCATTACAATATAGTTTATATATTTAAGTTGTCAGTGCAAATCCAGTAACAGTTAAGCCCAACATCGGGTGCATTTATATATCAACAAAAAGTCCCTGCATATGTCTGTCTCAGGTCATAATTTACCATTGCAACAAGCCATGAGAAGCACCTTAGAATATTGAAGTGTTGGCTCTGAGTGCCACAATGGATGGGATCTTTGCTCTTTACATGGCTGGTTGAGGTGGCTCACTATCCTTAAAAGGACTGCTCACCTTTTTCCATACTAGCTGGAAAAGCATGCGACTTTGCAGACTTGCCATTTATATGGGTGCCCCTGCCACTGGTGATGTCATGCCAGCTTGTAGTCATCCCTGGCTGATGTAACTTGTCAATGCCATTAAATAGCCCTCCCGCTCAAGTCACTGTCCACAGTGACCACTTTCAACTCCTTGTAAGGGTGCACAAACTTGTTGAAATGATAAAGTGGTCTTCTCTCTTAATTCAGTCATGCAGATGGTGGTGAGGGTTCACCAGCAGGAATTGTGAGCGCTGTGTTGTCAAATGGCACAGCTGGCATGTTGAGTGCTGCACTGTCATGCAGTCACATGCATTATTATTAAGTTTAAGGTCCATGAAGTAAATCGACACCACAATGGGCACAAGGATAAGAAGAATGGTAGACAAAAAGCCAAGGACAACTTCCAAAGAGATACAAGCAGCATTCCAAGGTCAAGAAACATCAGTGTTTCTTTTTGAGTGACAGTGGGCTCAATGGAAAAAGATCTGGGAGGACTCCACTGTTGACAGAAAAACATGGAGTTTGCTAAAATGCATATAGACAAGCCTCAATGCTTCTGAGAGTATGTTCTTTGGTCAGATTAGACAAAATTGGAGCTTTTTGACAAGTCACTTTAGATGTATGTCTACCTCCAAAAAAAATGAAGCTATCAAAGAAAAGAACAGCATACCTAATGTGAAGCATGGAGGAGGCTCAGTTGTGTTTTTGGGGCTACTTTGCTGCATATGGCATTGGGGGTGTTGAGTCTGTGCAGGGAACAATGAAATCTCAAGACTATCAAGACATTCTGAAGTGAACATACTGCTCAGTGTCAGAAAGATCTGTGTCAGTCGCAGGTCATAGATCCTCCAGCAGGATGATGAGCCAAAACACACAGCTAAAAGCACCCAAGAATGGCTAAGAACAAAACATTACCCTATTGTGAAGTGGCCTTCTATGAGCCCTGATTTGAATCCCAACCAACATCTATGGAAAAAACTGAAACATGCCTCCTGGAGAAGGCCCACTACAAACCTGACCAAGCTGGAGCAGCTCTGCTCAGGACGAGTGGGCCAAGAAACCTGTGGACAGAAGCAGAAGTCTCATGGAGAGCTCAAGGAATCGCTTGTGTGTAGTGATTGCCTCTAAAGGTTGTGGAACAAAGGTTTATTTTTGTCCATGCCATTGTCATTTGTGTTATTATTTGAGATATTCTGTTGAATCCAAACTCTAAAGCAAAGTCTGACTTTTGTTAAATATGGAATAAACAATGATAGATGCCAGTTACTTTTGTCAGTTTCGACTTCCTTAAGAGACAATTATGGGTTCTTCTCTTTTTTATGGAGGAGTATCAACACATTTGTCCACATCTATCACACACAAGGTCCTATGATTACTGGCTCGCAAGAGAAGTAGTCAAGTCATCAAAAAACAAGCCAAGGTCAAAACAGAAAAATCTTTCTCCAAAGCCAAAACCATAACTGGAACAAGATGTAGAACTTGTGAAATGAGAAATCGAAACAAACGTTGCTAAGAAGGGTTTATATCCATAAACTCGGATGCTCTGGAACTACTTGGCTCGTACTCTAAATATGATTACTCTGATGATTTCAGCAGTGTTGAGCACACAACATTTCAGAGATTGTTCACATGGAGAGAAACAGATGCAAAACGAAAAATAAAAACAAAAAGGCATCACAATAAAACTCTAATAAATTATAACATCACCGGAAATGCCGTAAACACAAACTCTAACCTCAAAATCAAAACCCTAGAAAAAGAAGTATAGAATTTCAGGAACTGTCTGCCCATTAATTAACTGTTGAAACTACTACTGCCACAAAACTACGAAGAAAATAAACCAGAAAAATGACCAAAATATAAAGTAAGCAGATCCTGAAAAGAGTAAAGAATATATATATATATATATATATATATATATA
>JANRMT010062791.1:153383827-153414661 GCA_026402145.1 Polypterus bichir lapradei | reverse complement strand
TCTGGTCCAGTCCATGAGGAGGAGATGCACTGCAGTACTTCAAGCAGTTGGTGGCCACACCAGATACTGACTGGTACTTTTGATTTTGAGCCTCCCTTCATTCAGGGACACATTGTGAAAGATTTTTAGTTTATGTCTTATGGTGTTGACTCTTTTAGTGTTCATACAAATATTTACACATTAAGTCTACTGAAAGTAAAAACAGTTGAAAGTCAGGGGGCGTTTCTTTTTTTGCTGAGTATATATATATATATATATATATATATATATATATTGTTTTTGGGTTCTGTTTACTTTATCTTTTGGTCATTAATTAATGACCAGACAGTGGAAGAGAGGAAAACAAAACTCCAGTGAGCAGCATCCCTGGAGACAACAACTGATACATTGAAAATGGATATGCAGGCTGGTCCAGATCTAATTATGCAACTCTTAATGCAATGCAGGAAAACAATACAATTTCGGGTGATTGGTGCTACCAGTTAGTTGATTTGGGAGATCTTGTTCCTATGCACTGCAGGCGGTCCAAATTCCTCCAACATCCTGCATTGCATGTTGTTATAGCGTAATGAAAATTGCATAATTAGATCTGGACCACCCTATATAAACATACAAATTAGTTATAACTCACGCTAAGACGAAACAATTTCAAACAGATGGATGTGAAAGGATCCTAACAATATCTGTCCATTGACATTTTACCCAGTTGACATCAAAAGAGAGGACAACAAAAACTCCAATCAGCAGCATTTCTGGACAAAATTAACCACTAGGGGGTCCACTGTTGGTAATAACATATCAGTCAAGCTAATATTCCATATTCTGCCTATGAAAGCCTATCCCCATCAAAAGGTGCTTTAAAGTGCAAAGAAGATAAAAGACATAAACGTACCTCAGAAGCACTAAACCCGGATGCAGTTTCCTTTTCTTTAAGATCTGCACTGCAGCCTGTAGATGAGATGAGAAGACGACAGGATCTCCATGTGCACTGCGCGATAAGTGACAAACAAAAAGACGACAAACACAAATTACATGTTTTTGGGGCTCTTCAGCAGCTGCAGCCATAAACAACAATTATTAATTAAACACTTTGCTTTGACAGTGAAAATTCAAAGCGGAAAAAGTGATCAGAAAGGCTTAAAGGGTGCGCACAGCTCACAGCGTCTGTGCAACTACTGTACGCTGACACCTGAGTCTTCATACCAGGAGTATTAAGATGTCAGCTTGACACAACTTCTCCCTGCTGCGGGACATGGGATGGGGCTTGTCCAAATGTGTGCAGAGTTGGAGTGTTGCCATATAAGAAAGATATGACATTAGATGTGGGTGGTTTCCATTCTTTTGTTGGATTTGCTAAAGATGATCTGCTTTATTTGTTCTATTTTATTTATTTATCATCTTGCAAGGTCAGTGCTGTCACCTACTGTAACAAAATGTAGTGGGAGATTTCACTATATGCTAACAATTTAGCATCTGCTCTATCTCAATCTCATGTCTATAAGGAAACACCTTTTCTTAAACTATAACAGTCAGACATCCAAGAAGCCTACGTCTGAATTCAATGTGTCCCTGGTCTCGCAGTAAGGACCCTGTGAGAAAGTGCCACTTCTGTGGAAAACATCCTGCATTTGTTCTGCTATGAAGAAGGCAGGTGCCTCTTCACCTAATGACTACAAACCAGTGGCACATATGTCTGACATCATGGAGACCTTAATATGAGCCCTCTTGTGGTAGACCACTTGGACCCAAAGCAGGTTGCCTGTCAGACAAAAAATGGAGTGGAGGATGCAATGGTCTGTCTGCTCTACAAGGCTGGACAAAGCTGGCAGTAGTGTGAGGATTCTGTTTTTTGATTTCTCCAGTACCTTCAGGACCACCCAGCCAACCCTGTTAAGGGGTAAAAGCCAATGGGGTCCTGGATAATGGACTATCTGTCAGGCAGACCACAGTTTGTGAGACTCAAGGCCTGTGTTTCTGATACGGATGTGAGCAACACTGGCAGCCCACAAAGAAATGTCCTGTCTCCTTTCAACTTCACTCTGTACACCTCAGACTATAAATATAACACCATGTCATGTCACTTGCAGAAATTTTCTGGTGATTCTGCACTTATGGGGTGTATTGATAGGGGGGATGACACAGGGGGCAGGAATCAGGTGAAAAATTTTGTTTTTTGGTGCAAAGAGAATTGTCTGCAACTTAACATCAGCAAAACCAACAAAACTGGTTGTTGACTTTTGCCACACCAAAGAGCCTCCATGTTGGGTCACTATACAGGGAGTGGATGTAGAGGTGGTGCATTGGTATTTGAGGGTCAACATCAATGGCAGGTTGGAATAGTCTTGTAACACAAAGGAACTATAGAAGAAATTAATCTGGGGAGTGACATCCTTCACATCTTCTACAGCTCTGCGATGCCAGAGCTACTTTTTATACTGTGTTGTGGTGGGCTGGTAACATCACTTCAGGAGAAGCCCACCAAATTAACAAGCTAATTAAAAGAGCAACCTCAGTTCTGGGACACACATTGGACCACATGGAGGTCATAGCAGAGTTGAGAATTAAAACAAAACTGAGTGCCATGACGAATAAAGCTGCCCATCCTCTCTCTGACACAACAACACTGAAGACTTTCAGCCAACAAATGATTCAGCACAGGTGTGTGTTAGGAAACGCTATGAGGTCTCCTTTATACCAACAGCAATATGTCTCCATAATGCCTTACTGGGACTGGGACAGCCACATCAGAACATTTTTTTAAGTCATTCTGTGTGTTCAGACTATAGTGTGTACATATATATATATATATATATATATATATATATATATATATATACTGCGGTGGACTGTTGTTTGTTTCCTGCCTTGTGCCCTGTGTTGGCTGGGATTGGCTCCAGCCGACCCCTGTGACCCTGTAGATAGGATATAGCGGGTTGGATAATGGATCTACATCATCAGCAGTTGATAATCTTTTTGCAAAGTAACCAATAAATGCATGTGAGGTAAACTCCTTTTTTGAAATTCTCTGACTTAAACTTCAAAGCCTTACAATATTTACATACTTCTGACATATCACCTATGTCCATATATTCGATCTCTATTCGCCTTTTCGTTATTTCTCCGAGTAATAATTTCTCTTTCTTTGCGTTAATGCGATGTTTACTTTCTTTTTTTTTCACACTGATGTTTTTTTTCTGCTTTCATATTCTGTATCTTGCTCTGTATGTGTTTTGCGCTTAAGTTTTTTTGAGTCTTTTGAATTCCAGTTTTCATATTCTCTAACCTGCTCTGCATGTGTTTGGCCCTTGTTTTTTAACCCCTTTATGACGTTTTACTTTGTTTTCTACTCTGTCTTATTTCTGACCTCGCTTTATCCTGTTTTTTTTTTTAATGATACCTGGTCTGTGGTGATTATTTTCTCCTTTTTCGAGTAATAATTTCCGTTTGTTTGCACTCCTGCGATCTTTACTTTTTTTTTATACTTTCTAATTTTCCTACTTTCATATTCTTTAACTTTCTCCACGTGTGTATCGCGCCAATGTTTTTTTTTTTTTTTAGCCTTTCGAACTTCTCTGCTTTCATAATCTCTAACCTGCTCTGCATGTGTATAGCGCCAACGTCCTGATTGGACGTGCTTTTTTTTTCAATTCCACTTGTTCCTTATTTTTTAAATTTGCACCTAGATTATTCTTTTTCTTTTTTTGTCTCTCCAATGCTTTTGAGTCTCTTTTCTCCACGCTGCTTTCTACTTTGCTTTGTCGTCTACGTTTCATTTATGACGTATTGTCCTTATACACTTTATATGCGCTGAGAGCCCTGGATCTGTGTGTGCTTAAAGCCAAAATACGACTGAGTGTTTTGCTGGCTGCCCTTCCTCTTATTTATTTGTAAGTAGGGCGTGTCTTGCAAGAATCTCATGTTCTACGTCATCGTGAGATGGTCCTGGGTCAATCTCTTGGCACAGAGTCTCATGTTTAAGGTCCCCGCGAGACGCTCCATGGCCATTCTCTCTAGTCTCATGGGTCTTTTAAGCGTCTTTCGTAATCTTAACGTGAAGATCACGTATTGTCGCCCTACTGTTTCTCTCCAGGATTTTTTTTATAACAAATATATATATATATATATATATATATATATATATATATATAATATATAGATATACAGTAGACAGATAGATAGTTAGATAGATATAGATCATGTCACACACGTGCGACTAGGAGTGAAAGCCTGCCTGATTCAACATCAGTTCCGGTTCCCAGACTGAAGTCACTTCCAAGTTACGGACTATAAATCCTCCATATTGCCAAACCAAGTCAGTTCATTTTGGGAACTCAAACCAGCAACATCAATTGTACTCTCAAAGATCCTTTTGCAGCTAGGAACAATATACGGGTGGCTGCCCCAAACCTTCTTTTAGTGTGTTGAGACTCATCATTTCACAATATATATATATATATATATATATATATATATATATATATATATATAATTTATTTATTTATTTATCTGTCTTTTTATACATTTATTTAAATAGCTTCTCTAAAAAGCCAGATTTCCCCTGGGTACCACTAAAGCTCTGTCTATTTCATTTCATTTCATGATTATTTATACAGTGTGTGTGAACAGAACCCGGGCACAGACAGGCAGACATGTTGTATTTCCACCACCACACATTTATTTACAATTATTTACAAAGTTCAAGTGCACACACAACCCCCAAAGTCCTGGCCACACAACGCCTTACTCTCTTCAGGCCGCCTCCTTACCTCCTCCAGCAAGCTTAGTCCACTTCTCTCCCAACTCTCATCCCGAATGAAGGGAGGCGGCCCCTTTTATCCGTACCCGGAAGTGCTCCAGGTGCTTTCCGGCAACCTCCTGCCGACACGCCCCCGTGTGGCAGAAGTGCCGGCTGTACTCTTGGAAGCACACTGGGTGTCCCTGCTTCTCTTCCCCTCAGCACTTCCTGGTGTGGTGGAAGTGCTGAGGTCCAGGGTTCCCAAGGCATCGGGGCGGCCCCTGGTGGTGACCATGGGCCCCTACAGGGTTGGGCTTCCAAGCTCTCTACCCGTGGCCCCCAAAGCAACCAGGGTGGCGGCCCCCACGTGGTTCAAGGTGGGCGCACGCCCTCTTCCGGTCCTCCAAGGCGTCCCGGCCGGGTCGTCGCCCCTGACACATGTTTAAAACAACCGGAGTTGAACTCAAAGTGCTGTACAAACCATACAGGTATTCCAAGTAACACAAGAAAATAAGAATTTAAATAACAATATATAAAACAAATGAATAAACAATGGCAGGCAAAAATTTTAAAATCAGGGCAAGGGCAAAGCAAACAACTCTCAAACTGAGTTAAAAGCCAGGGAACAAAAGTAACTTTTAAGATGAGATTTAAAAACGGGCAATGAGGGGGGCATCCTAACATTGAGGGGTAAACAGTTGCACAGTTTCAGAGCCAGGACAGAGAAAGCCTGGTCTCCTCTCTGTTTTAGCCTAGCCTTTCAAGCAGTCAACAAAAACAGATCAGCAGACCTGAAAGACCTCGCTGGGTCTTTTTGAATCACCCTGTATTTTTATATTATGTACATTAAAAAACCATCAACAACAAATCAAATTAATAATATATTGAACAATTGTTATCAAAGTAAAGTTGAATAAATCAGACTCTGCAGCTGCATAAATAAAAAGTACCACGTCCAGTTTGCAGAAATAGCTCAAAAGTTGGTATAAGTCTGCGTTTTGTACCTAATAACTTGTATGCAAAATTTGGTTGACCTAAGTGAAAGCGTACTCAAGTTATCGTGTTTATATACACACACACACACACAGACAAACAGACAGACAGACATAATTCCAAAAATGGTATTTTCGGATTCAGGGAGGTCTATAACATCGAGATTCATCAACATCTCGAAATCGAATTTTTGGACGACTACAATACTTTCCCTAAGAGAAAGAAAATCGGACTCAGGGATGCCTAAAACATTGAGATTCATCAAAATCTCGAGGTCGAATCTTTGAACAATTACAATACTTCGTATATGAGAGAGTAAAAAAGGAGAGGCCCTAGGATAGATCCCTGGGAGAATTGACAGTAAAGAGATGCTGAGGAGGAGGAGGAGGAGGAGGAGGAGGTGCAGTCACCAATGTTAACATAAACACTTCTGTCCGACGCGTGTCATTTGAACCACTCCAGTGCTGTGCCTTTCATGCAGGATAGGAATACAAATTTTGTGGTCTACTGTATCAAATGCAGCCGTGAGATCTAAAAGAACAAGGATGGCATCATAACCAGCATCAGTAGCTAATACGAGGGTGGTAATTACTTTTAGGAGTGCTATGAAGTGCTTGACTGAAATGGCTTGACAATGCCATGCCTGTCAAGGAAAGGTTGTAGTTGTAAGAGGACACGTTTTTCCAAGAGTTTGGAAAGACCTTGGAAATGGGTCTAAAATTTGAAAGGCCTGAGGAGTCCAAGTTATTATTTTTTTAATCAGAGGTTACACTAGAGCATGTTTAAACTGATCTGGCCAGACTACTGTTCATAATTGCTTGGCTGCTTGGTCCAACAGTCTCAAAAGTCTCCATCAAGAGACGAGGTGGAACAACATCTTTGAGGCCTGCTGATAATTTCATCCGGTCGTCTCTCGCTTGATAGGTGTTACTGCTACTGCTTGTACCTAACCTGACCGATTCCATGTTACATCACAAGCATGCCAGATATGCCTGTGAGACCCCCCTCATTGTAACTCTACCACTAGAGTTCCCCCATCACACCCAAATTCTTTCAACAGCACAATGTGAATCACTTTCAACCATAGAATTGTTCATAATGTAATTTATGTGCATTAAATTTTCATGCAATTTTTTTTATTTTCAAGAAAACAAAGGTGGGTGTAAACTATGCTCGTCAGGGTGCCAGTGAGATAAATGGAATAACTACAGAAACCTCTTTCTCAGGTCTCACCCCCTCAAACTGTTCCACATAACAAGCTCTATCACCAGTATGCAAACATCAAGATGTCTCTCCCGTCTACAGGGTGGCTCAATGTCACTTTTTGTGCTTGTCAATTTGTATCTTTTAGAAGAGGTCTTTTGATACGACTCACAGCAGCTTACTTACTTACTCCAGGAATGTTTAGCAGGTATGGTGCGTGTGTCCTGCAACAGCACTGAACTGAATAAAGAGCTCCTGAGCATGCCATGTAGGCACCATATTCATGAGTTCATTGTATCAAAAGTGTCCGCTCATGCCAGCGCCATCAGGTCCAGATATAATGATTTATGAGCGGTTTACATCTGCCTGGAATAATCTTGATAAAAGCAAGTAATCCAGAGGAGTGGAAGATGAGAGAGTTTCCCCCACCAGAATTGTGGCCATTACAGGAGACCCTGGTTGAGCTCCTAGCAACTTGAAGGATTATAGGGAGCTCTTGATCCTGTAGATGCTGGTCATTGATTCAAAGAGAGTTACTGAGGCTCACATCAATGCACCAGAGGCCTGCCGTCATGCTCACTGGATAGGGAAGAGGATCTACAGTCTAAAGAAAGCACCTCAGTCTTTCTCTTTTATCATCAGTTTAACATCAGTGACGTGGAGCTACCACGTTTTCACCAGTTTAATGTTTTCGTAGATCACTTGTATTGGAAGGCTTGGTGTAGAACAATCTAGACGAGAACATGCCATTCAGGCCCACAAAGCTCACCAGTCCTATCCACTTAATTCTTCCAAAATAACATCAAGTCGAGTGTACCTATGCCAGGTTCCTGGTTCTTTGCCACAAAACCACCTTGAACTGCTCCGTGATCTCAACAATATCTGCACTTTATTAGGGATGTTCTCCTGTGAGACATTTTTGGGACATGGCACAGTATAGCAAAGCTGCTGCCCATGGTGGTGTGCACCAATATACCCTATTAACTTGACCATGGCTTGGCATCAGTGAGTGCGAGTGTGTCCTTCAGGTAGTCAACTGACATCAGATCTCAGACCAATGCCCACTAGCTGTCGATTTATGCCCCTGTACCTCATAAGCCATCTTGGGAAGACGCCATTGTAGAAAATGGATCAATATCCATAAACATTTGTGTCAGACTCCTTAGGGGTGGATGATTACATGCAAAAGCTATAAGTAATAATTAGGCAAGTAAATGAGATGCATTTTTTACCATTGACTAGTTGATGGCGGCTGCCTCTTATGAATTGATTGATCATAGCCTGCGAGATGAGCGCAGGAAGAGCTGATTTATGATGAATATAAAGTGGGGATGAGGATGCTAGCGCTTTTCTCTTTCACAGATAATCACTGCTTCTGGTACCTTTTTTTAGTTAATCCCTCTAAGAAGAGACAGCATGTTGGAAAGTCCAATTGGCACCCACTCAAGGTCATCTTTCTATATTGCATGAATGTTAAACTTTTATGGATCATTTTAGAACATCAGCAGAATGTTGACCAGATTAAGCTACTCGGCCTAGCAAGCTTGTCAATCTCCATTCACCTAACTTTTTAAAAATGATATCAAGTTGAGCTTGGAAGGTTCCCAGCGTCTTGGTGTCCACTACACTACATGGTCGCTTGTTCTTTGCCCCTAAACCTTGAGTTTTTGATCCTCCACACAAGAGGGACTGAAGCTATCACTCTTACATTAATGGTACGTTTATCTCAAAAAGATGCCACTTTGCTTTGGAATTGTTGGCCTAATCATTAGGCTTTAAGAACATTAGAATAATCGTGACAATGACAGGCCATTCAGCCCAACAATTCTGCCAAATCTGTTTACCTAATTCCTCCAAATCAACATCAAACTGACATTTGAAGGTTCCTAAAGTCGTCCTCCCAGCCACACTGCTTGCTAACTTACTCCCTCTGCCTGTGGTTCTCCTTAATAATGTTCCAGCTGTGACTGTGTGTTCTTCTTGAACTTATTTTGAAGCAACGGCCTCAATCCGCTGTGCTAATTCCCTTTGTAATTTTAAACATTTCAATCGTGTCTCCTCTTAGTCTCAGTTTGCTTAAACTTAAAAGGTTCAGCTCATTTAATATCCCCTCATAGCTTAGACTTCTTAGTACAGTGGAACTGCCTCTGGATGGTTTTGCATTGCCAGGATATCCAATCATCCATCCATACATTTTCCAACCCACTGAATCTGAACACAGGGTTACAGGGGTCTGCTGGAGCCAATCCCAGCCAACACAGGGCACAAGGCAGGAAACAAACCCTGGGCAGGACAACTCACCGCAGGACACCCACACACCCACACACTAAGCACAGACTAGGGCCAATTTAGAATCGCCAATCCTCCTATCCTGCCTGTCTTTGGAGTGTGGGAAGAAACCGGAGCACCCGGAGGAAACCCACGCAGACACAGGGAGAACATGCAAACTCCATGTAGGGAGGACCTGGGAAGCGAACCCGGGTCTCCTTACTGTGAGGCAGCTGTGCTACCACTGCACCACCGTGCCTCTCCTGATATCCAATCATGTGGCCCCAAATTATGTTCCATAGCTAATTCCCCCCCTTGTGTTATGATGTAGCATGCATGGATTTTTTTGACCCCATCTATGAAAGAGTCATGATCTGTCGAGGAGAAAGTTACAGAAAGTCACCCCTGCTACACACTGCTCACTCGAGCTCAGTGACAACCTGACCTGCCACACTTTTCTCTCCTGCCAGTAGCTGTGCACCCAAGTCAATGGAGGTTGACTATTAGCTGTCTTCCTTCCTGTACTGATACTGCTGACAGTTAATTGAATTTTTTTCAATTTTATTGTGTATCCAGGAGTGTTTTGCTGTTCTCTTGTGTTCCTTGTATTTTGTGGCTGGATCCTTCAAGGCAGTCCAGGGCAGTTTACTTTGAATGTACTCTGGTTGATTGTGGTGGGTTTTCATTTTTTCGACTATTCCTTACTTGGATTTTCTTGTGGATTTCATTTTTGGGATTTCATGTTTGGCAAGTCCTTTTTTTCTTATTTTGTGAACTTGTTGGTTGTGTTTTTCCTTTTCCTCCAATATGTCCTACTTTTACACAGTTTCTTCATTTCCTTCATCAGTACCTACCAGGGGTTGATGGTGATCCCTTCTCTTGTCGGGCATTTTGAGTATTTTTAGGGACATTTCATGGTATATTTTTTTACCTTAATTTTGAAGTGCATTTTGGTATGGTGTAGACTGAAGCCTGCCACTCTAGTTCAAGCTTGGTTGTCTTCTGGCGCACCTTTTCTGGGCAGGCTGGTGGGCTTCAGGCTTGAGCGCCTGACTATTTTTGAAGGCCTCACGCCGCTTTGGGCACTTTGTGAGATGAATTGCAATAAGAGATCATGCTGAGCACTTTCTCAACTTCTGAGTTTGCAGAGAAAAGAACATGGGCTATACTGTATGTTTCCTTAAGGCAATGTCATCATTAAACATGTTTTCCAGTGATTTTTACTTGTAGACTTCATTTCCATAATCTTAGCGAGCTGAAGGCAGTCACCTATTGTGACCTGCCCAGTGACTGAGGCCTTTGCACAAATCATATGGATCTTCCAGATCCTCATTGTGGGCCTGAGAGAACCTGAGTGTGATGAAGCCTTCTGTTGGAGTCGGGAGGTCAGACCACCTGGGGTGAGGCCAATTCTAGGGATACTGGGAAGGCCTGGCCTGGCTTATGCAGGTTCTAGCAGGTCTCATACTCTTTTCACTATTGAAGTATGCTAGATATCATAACAGTAGTGGTGAGATCTTGCAGTCGAACCACAGCCTCCACCACAAAAAGTTTTTTCCTGTATTTTAGCTTGTCATCTCTGTAGCTTTTGTTCACCTTTGTAAGGTGTAGTGGTGAGGCTGCACAGAAAAGGTGGGTGCTGACATAAATTAGCTGAGGTTATCAGGAAGCACTTCGCTTGAAGTGTCCAGAGATGGTTTGTGTGTGGCTAAAGTTACTCCTTTAGCTCACACTACAAGGAGATCGCTTCTGAGCCTGGTGTAGTGTGAGTAAACTACAATTCACTTGGGTTTGCAATGCCACCAGTTGAAGCATAGTTATGATGCTATACACAAAAGGTGGGGTTGACCCAGAGAGAGAGAGATCAGCTGACCTCACCAGGAATCACTTCACTCACCGTGTACAGAGACAATCTCTGTGGGGCTAATTAATGGAGTTAATGAAGTTATTCCTTTAGCGCACAGTATAAGGAGATCAGTTCTGAGCCAGGTGCTGCAGGTTCATGGCTGACAACTTGCAGTCAGATGCTTTGTAGTGCAAGTAAACTGCAATTCACTTGGTGATGAGGATGGGATTCGCACTGTCAACGAATGGAGTGTAGTTTGTGATGCTATGCAGAAAAGGTGGGGTTGACCCAGAGAGAGATCAGCTGACTTCAACAGAAAACACTCCACTCATCCTGTTCAGGGACGATCTTTGTGGGGCTAGCTAATAGAGGGAATGGAGTTACTCTTTTAGCTCATACTACAAAGAGGTCGCTCCTGAGCCAGGTGTTGCAGGTACACAGCAGACCACCGGCAATTCACCATGGTGCAAATCTTCAAAATGAGATGCTTTGTAGTGTGAGTAAACTGCAATTCACTTGGCAACTAGGATGAGATTTGTAGTGTCACAAGTTGAAGTATAGTTGTGACGCTATGCACAAAAGGTGGGGTGGACCCTTTGAGAGATCAGCTGACTTCACCAGGACACATTTCACACTCCACTCACCGTGCTCAGAGATAATCTCTGTGGGGCTAACTAATGAAGTTAAAGAAGTTACTCCTTTAGCTCACAGTACAAGGAGACCGCTTCAGAGGCAGATGTTGCAGGTTCATGGCTGACAACTGGCAGTCCGATACTTCGTAGTGTGAGTAAACTGCAATTCACTTGGTGAATAGGATGGGATTCGCACTGTCAATGGATAGAGTGTAGTTGTGATGCTGTGCAGAAAAGGTGGGGTTGACCCAGACAGAAATCAGCTGACTTCAACAGGAAACACTCCACTCACCCTGTTCAGGGATGATCTTTGTGGGGCTAGCTAATAGAGGTAATGGAGATACTCTTTTAGCTCATACTACAAGGAGACCACTTCTGAACCAGATATTGCACTTCACAGCTCACTAATGCTTCATGGTGTCAGTAGACTGCAGTTCATTTGGTGACGAGGATGGGATTCGCACTGTCAGCGGATGGAGTGAAGTTGTGACGCTGTGCAGAAAAGACGTATAGGCTGACCCATAGAGAGATCAGCAGACCTCACCAGGGAGGGCTCCACTCACAGTCTGTGCGAGGCAAACTAATGGAGTTACTCTTTTGCAGTAGTGCATAGTACAAGGAGGTCGCTTCTGAGCCAGATATTGCACTTCACGACTCACCAATGCTTCATGGTGTGAGTAAACTGCAGTTCATTTGGTGATGAGGATGAGATTAACACTGTCAAAGGGTGGAGTGTAGTTGTGACACCGCTCAGAAAAGGTGGGGGTGGGTCACCAGCAGTTACCACAGTGTGAATCTTCAAACTAAGATGTTTTGTGGTGTGAATCCACCTCAAAATGAAAATGTGAGATTAGAACATTAGAACACTCTAGACAAGAACAGGCCATTCAGCCCAATAAAGTTCGCCAGTCCTATCCACTTGTTTCCTCCAAGAAAACATCAAGTCGAGTTTTGAAAGTCCCTAACGTCTTACTGTCTACCACTTGGTAGCTTATTCCAAGTGTCTATCGTTCTTTGTGTAAAGAAAAACTTCCTAATGTTTGTGCGAAATTTACCCTTAACAAGTTTCCAACTGTGTCCCCGTGTTCTTGATGAACTCATTTTAAAATACAAGTTTCGATCCACTGTACTAATTCCCTTCATAATTTTAAACACTTCAATCATGTCACCTCTTAATCTTCTTTTGCTTAAACTGTAAAGGCTCAGCTCTTTTAATCTTTCCTCATAATTCAACCCCTGTAGTCCTGGAATCAGCCTAGTCGCTCTTCTCTGGACCTTTTCTAGTGCTGCTATGTCCTTTTTGTAGCCTGGAGACCAAAACTGCACCCAGTACTCAAGACAAGGCCTCACCAGTGCATTATAAAGGTTGAGCATAACCTCCTTGGACTTGTACTCCACAGATCGTGTTATATAACCTGACATTCTGTTAGCCTTCTTAATGGCTTCTGAACACTGTCGGGAAGTCGATAGCTTAGAGTCCACTATGACTCCTAGATCTTTCTCATAAGGTGTACTCTCGATTTTCCAACCACCCATTGTGTATTCAAAACCAATATTTTTACTTCCTATGTGTAATACTTTACATTTACTGACATTAAATTTCATCTGCCACAAATCTGCCCAAGCCTGTATGCTATCCAAGTCCTTCTGTAATGATATAACGGATTCCAAATTATCTGCTAATCCACCTATCTTGGTATCATCTGCAAACTTAACCAGCTTGTTACTTATATTCCTATCTAAATCATTTATATATACTCAGCAAAAAAAGAAACGTCCCTTTTTCAGGACTGTGTATTTCAACAATAATGTTTTAAAAATCCAAATAACTTTACAGATCTTCATTGTAAATTGTTTAAACAATGTTTTCCATGCATGTTCAATTAAACATAATCAATTAATTAACATGCACCTGTGGAATGGTCCTTAAGACCTTAACAGCTTACAGAAAGTAAGCATTTAAGGTCACAGTTCTAAAAACGCAGGACACTAAAGAGACTTGTCTACCGACTGTGAAAAACACCCAAAGAAAGATGCCCAGGGTCCCTGCTCATCTGCGTGAACGTGCATTAGGCATGCTGCAGGGAGGCATGAGGACTGCTGATGTGGCTAGGGCAATAAATTGCCATGTCCACACTGTGAGATGCCTAAGACAGCGCTACAGGGAGACGGGAAGGACAGCTGATCATCCTCGCAGTGGAAGACCACGTTTAACAACACCTGCACAGGATCGGTACATCCGAATATCACACCTGCGTGACAGGTACAGGATGGCCACAACAACTGCCCGAGTCACACCAGGAACACACAATCCCTCCATCAGTACTCAGACTGTCCGCAATAGGCTGAGAGAGGCTGGACTGAGGGCTTGCAGGCCTGTTGTAAGGCAGGTCCTTACCAGACATCACCAGCAACAACGCCGCCTATGGGCACAAACCCACCTTCGCTGGACCAGACAGGAGTGGCAAAAAGTGTGTGAGTTTCTGCATGACAGCAATGTCAGTGTTCTGCCATGGCCAGCGAAGAGCCCAGATCTCAATCCCATTGAGCACGTCTGGGACCTGTTGGATCGCAGGGTGAGGGCTAGGGCCATTCCCCCCAGAAAAGTCCAGGAACTTGCAGGTGCCTTGGTGGAAGAGTGGGGTAACATCTCACAGCAAGAACTGACAAATCTGGTCCAGTCCATGAGGAGGAGATGCACTGCAGTACTTCAAGCAGCTGGTGGCCACACCAGATACTGACTGGTACTTTTGATTTTGAGCCTCCCTTCATTCAGGGACACATTGTGAAACATTTTTAGTTTATGTCTTATGGTGTTGACTCTTTTAGTGTTCATGCAAATATTTACACATTAAGTCTACTGAAAGTAAAAACAGTTGAAAGTCAGGGGACGTTTCTTTTTTTGCTGAGTATATATTAAAAATAGCAGCGGCCCTAGCACTGACCCCTGTGGAACACCACTCTTAACATCGGCCAGTTCTGATGAGGTTCCTCGCACCATCACCCTCTACTTCCTGTGTCTGAGCCAATTCTGCACCCATCTAAAAACATCACCCTGAACTCCCACTTCTTTTAACTTGATGCCCAACCTCTCATGTGGCACCTTATCAAATGCTTTCTAAAAGTCCAGATAAATAATATCATAAGCTCCACTTTGATCATATGCTTTTGTTGCAACCTCATAGAATTCCAACATGTTAGTAAAACAAGACCTCCCTCTTCTGAACCCATGCTGACTGGTCAGAATAACTCCTGTCCTTGCCATGTGTTGCTCAATCTTATCCTTAATAATTCCTTCCATTAATTTTCCTGTCATGCATGTTAAGCTTACTGGCCTATAGTTGCTTGTATCTGCCCTGTCACCCTTTTTATATAATGGGATGATATTTGCCATTTTCCAGTCCTTCGGAATCTCTCCAGTGCTCAGTGACTTCCTAAAAATATGTGTCAAGGGTTTATATATGTACTCACTAGCCTCCTTAAGAACACAAGGATAAATATTATCTGGTCCTGGTGATTTATATTATTTCATCTTATTTAATCTGAGCAGCACTTCTCCATCTACAATTTCCAAATCCCTCAGTACCACCTTAGTAGTCGTGTTTAACTCTGGGAGGTTATCCACTTGCTCACTTGTAAACACCTCAGAAAAATGTAAGTTTAGGGCATCTGCTATTTCACTGCCTGTATCTTTTAATTCCCCTTTACTATTCCTGATGAATTTGACCTCCTCCTTAACTGTTCTTTTACTACTAAAATACTGAAAGAATCTCTTAGGTTGCCCTCATGTTCTCATACTCTCTACGATTCACTTTGCAGTCATTAGTCTTATATGCCTTATACAGCAGTTTTTTCCTTTGCAACTTCTTTTTTAAATCTTTATTAATCCACCATGGAGTTTTTTTAGCTTCTTATTAATTGCAAATTTAGGTATGTATCTGTCCTGCATTACATGTAAAACATTTTTAAACCTGTTCCACTGCTCCTCGACTGTCTCCACATTTAAAAGCTTATCCCAGTCTATCCTACTTAGACTTTGTCGCATCTGCTCAAAATTAGCCCTACCAAAGTTCAACTTAACAATTTTAGTCTTTGCATCTGCACTCTTACAAAATACTGAGAATTGTATTACATTATGGTCACTTGACCCTAGTGGTTCAATCACCTCTACACCCTCAATTCTATCCTGATTATTACAAAATACTAAATCCAGACAGGCTTCACCCCGTGTTGGTGCTTTAACATGCTGTGTTAAAAAACAGTCGCTGATTACTTCTAAAAACTCCTGCTCTTGTGCTCCTCCATCTGCAACCCCATGACTATAATATCTCCCTGTAAACTTGCCTTTTTGATATTACTAAAAAGATGTGTGTTGAAATTACTGTCTGAATTGGGTGGTCTATAACACACTCCTAAAATAAGACCTCTTTCCCTAATATTTTCCAGGCGAAGCCACATGTCCTCACTAAGATGGGGCTCATCATCCAACTGAAGAGGACTTACATTTAAATTCTGTTTGGCATAAACAGCAACCCCACCTTCTTTTCTTTTCTGTCTATCCTTCCTAAAAAATGTGTATCCTCTATGTTACACTCATCCCCATCTTTGTTATTTAGCCAGGTTTCCGTTATTGCTATAATATAATTATGCTCTGCTACATACAACTCCAACTCACCTACCTTATTTTTGATACTTCTAGCATTAAGGCAAGCTATTTTTAATGTGTTACTCCTTCTACATTTAAATGTTTGCTTAGAATTTACATTACTATGGATTTTTATTTCTACACCATTGTTTGTTCTTCCATGTATAGATCTAAACCTAGCCTGTCCTAAACTCCCTACCCCCTGATTCCCTAGTTTAAACAATCCTCGACTAGCCTACACATACGCCTCCCCAATACATTGGTGCCCCTCCAGTTCAGATGTAACCCGTCACGGCGGAACAGGTCCCATCTGTTCTAAAAGGAGTCCCAATGCCCCATAAACCTATACCCTTCTACCCTGCACCAAGATTTGAGCCACGCGTTAAGCCTTCTAATCTCCTCAGTCTTACCTGGACTGACGCGTGGCACAGGCAGAACTTCGGAGAAGACTACCTTGTCAGTTCTGCTCCTCAGCTTGGCACCTAACTCTTTGAATTTGGATCGCAGAACTGACAGACTACCCTTATGTATGTCATTTGTTCCAATGTGGACAATGACAACTGGATCCACTAGATTAGATTGCTAATCTAATGCTCCGTTCTCCTCTTTCATTTCAGTTGGAGACCCCTTGCTACTCATAAAGTTAACATGCAGAACCTTTTAATTTTATTTTGAATTTTGAATTTTTGTTACATTTGTTAAATAAGCTTTATGATTCAATTTACTGTTGTGTTGGACAAGCTTTTTTGGCAGTTTAGTCCATCACAACATCCTTAATGCCTGTGCCATCCTTGGTGATTTCAGTTTTCCGTTTTACTTATGGTGGTCTAATTTAAATGTGTCTGCACCCAAGGGGCTCTCATTAGTTTCCACAAGAATAGTCTGACATTTTGTTTGTGTCCACGGACGTATGCTCAGCTCACGATGATCAGGTTAACTGCTTTCATCGTATTGGAGATACCAGAAACAGCATGCACTACCTGGGCCCACCCCACATTCCCACTCCTGATCCCCATCATGCACATTGTATGTGATCGTTTCTCTTCCGTCTTTCTCTTTCCCTCAGTGGAATTCCCATTAATTGTCTGTGTTATGATTTACGATGCCTAACTACAGCGGGTCATACTTCGATTGAGCACACACACATCCAGACTAGCTTGTGTGCTGGTGACAAGACTTTACGAATGGCTTGTGCGCCTTATCACTTGATACAGCCGATAGCAGTACAGAGGGGAAATGTAGAGAAGAGCCTCATGCCACAGGATGATATATTACCCTCTGGCAGCTGCGGCTCGATGGCAACCCTATAAAGACTCGACAGCTCACCTCTGTGACGGAAGATTCCCTCCACTCATACGTTCATTTATTTTGCCATTGTGTCAGTGAAGAGCTACTTGAAAACTTTAAGATGGTTGTTAGACCCACTGCTAATTAGGAGTAATGGTTGACATGCACATCCTGGGGGGGGTTGGGGTGGGATGGGGGGGGGTTGACGTTATATTAAAAAAACAAAACAAAAAAGAAACAGCTGGTGCAGAGCTCACAGCTGGGCCGCTGACCAAATTCAGCATGCTCTGCATTTTATTTAAAAAGAAGGCAAAATTCCCTGAAAATGCCTAAAAGCGTCTGACCCCATGCCAAGCCCCACTAGAACAATGATGCCATCGGGACGTGCATGTGGCAGAGCTTCCATACAATAGATAGTGACAGGTGAGTCCCCCCTGATCTGTGAAACATAAAAAACTCCTGCTGGGAAAGCCGCATTATTACATAAAAAGCATATGGTGGGCACAAATTGGGTTATCACACATGTGATACTCTACCAAGGTGGTTATGGGTTGCAAAGTGCCAGAAAATTGCCCCAGCCAAGCTGGCCAATTAACACATAAGCAGATTATAAGATATCCCGTTGTAAAACCGATTTGAGCCTATTATACCGTAAAGCCTGTGAAACGATAGAGGCGCCACCTGGGAATCGTTGGCACAATCAGCGCACAGAACTTGGGCACACTTATTAAATGTGTGGGAGTGGATCTGAGGGGATGCTGTTGAGGGAACGTAGTGTGCTCTAGCTCTATGCTGGCTTAGAGCTTCACATTATATTTTGTATCCCCATGCTTTATGTGGCAGAGTTCAATTACAAGTGTGGCATTTTTAATGCAAAAGCGTCAGGTGCTTGTAATTGTGTTCGCTATTTTGGTTCACCTACCCCAGCTAGTTACATCTAACTACAGAGTATGTGCGGGTGAATGCTCAGTATAGCTGCTTTATAGCATTCCACATGGCAAAGAGACTTACTAGCTTGGCATGAGCAGACCAAACAGTTGCCTTCAGACGTGAGAATCATTCAACACCGGCGCAACTTTCCATAGCAGGTGTCTATGACAGGTAGCGTCATGGTATTAGTTTAATTTTTAGTTATACCTATTTATAACTGTGTTTGTCTTTGTAAAAATAACTATGGAGCACTTACCTTAGTGATATGAGGTGATGCAATGAAATGCTTCAGAAGAAAATGGCTGGGCAGCTGCACAAGGACACGCTTTAAGTGGGTGTGCACCCAGGGGGTGCCTATAGAGCCATGCTCATACCCCGAAAATAAAATCACCAATATCCCAGCATTGCTTCATTATGGCAGGTAGAGAGATATCCGATTAGTTACCAGTGTCAGTCATTGGTACAGTATCTTGCATGTAGCGTCATTGTCTGTTAAAATGTCTGCTAGGCCGGCTCAGGACCATTCGGCAAACAGGGAACTTTAACCAGGGTAGATCGTGATGGCTGAGGGTAGAAACAACCTCATATGACACACATGCATGTCGTAGTGTGTGTTTGGGGGGTGAGGGGTGGAGAGGCCCTTGAAGCCTGGAATGAAAAGTTTGTTTTCGAGAGGAACTGACCCACAGAGGCTGCTTACGTATAGGGCCCAGAGTTCTGTGCTACACCCCTGATGGCATAGCTTGGAGTGACAAAATTGTCTCAGTCTGATACTAAATGTGCTCTATTCCCTCTGTTCAGCCAAAACCTCCTACAGGAGGTGAGAGTCATTGTCCAGGACAGTAAGCAGTTTCCTGAGTGACCGTCTGTTCTACCAGTTCCTCCAGTAAGTCCAGTCTAACCCCCAAGATTGAACCGGCGGTTTCAATCAGTTTGTTTAGTCAGTTGGCATCACCTGCACTGATTCACTAAGGCATTGGTAAAGCAGATCAGCCATATTGTAAGGGTGAATCACATACTCAAGGACATCAGCGGAAATTAAGACTGAAGCCAGGAAGCACTTACGTAAAGAGTTGTGGGACTTTTGAACAAACTATCAAGACATGCAGTTGAAGTAGAAACGTTAACAACCTTTAAGAAGAATCTGAGTGAGATATTGGCACAGCTCAGCTATTAGCTAAAAAATGAGCCTGATGGACTGAATGGTCTCTTCTCGTTTGTCAGATTTCTTATGTTCTTGATGCCAGCACACTACCACATAGAAAAAATACGCTTGACAATACAGTCTGGTAGAAAACACATAAGAGTGACCTGCATACTCCAAACAACCTCTGCCTCCTCAGGAAACAGAGGTGACTCTTACCCTCCTTGACACTCCACTCAAGCACCCCAGAGTACTTACATGTGCTTACCACCTCCACATCTTCACCATAATCGGTTTGGAATAGTGGGTCCACAGCTAAGCAGCAAGGGTTCTGTTATTAAATTAATAAATAATTAAACATCCGGCTTGATCTCCATGGGTGTGTGCCCGTACAGCTGCGGGAGGTTGGTGGGAGGACTGAGACAGCAGCATGGATTGCTCCATTGGTTTTCTGCAGTTTGTGATTAAGCCAAGAGAGAGCCAGTACTAGAGAGGGGTCACAGATGAAGGGGTGGCAAGAAGAGAAAGATGGAGAGAAGGAAGGTAGGAGGAGATAGCCTGGTGCGAGAGAAAGAGAAGACAGACAGCCAGGGAAGCTGAAAGATGCCACACCAGCCGAGCAGCTTAGGGAGCCGGAGTGACCCAGTGCTCACTCCTGCCTAAGTCCAGGGAAGGCAGTGGGAGATGAAGAAGCGAGTCTCAGATTGGGAATCCTATTGGCAGCCATGAACAGTAGGGACGTGGACCTGTAACAGAAGGTTGGCTGCGCCTGACAGCAGGACGTCTCCTCTGTCTGTAGGACAGGCTGAGCAGAGGAGATGTTGGCTTTAAAGAGACGCACTGGGGATCGAGTTTTAGAGAAGTGCTTCCTGAATAATTTTAACCTCGATTTTAAGGATTATTTATTTAATGGATTTTTAACCGCCACATGTTCACTGACTTTTATTGGATTATTTATTTATAAGAAGATGTCACTGCACTGTCAGACACTATTTATTTTTGGTTGTTTTAATAACAAAAAGCACTGTTTCATTTATGCACCTACCCCTTGCTATGCGAGTGTCCTCATTTGCCAGACTCATTGACGGTTGTAGATTCAAGAGGCTCCCAGATGGCAAGTGGTAGCATGAAGATGATCAAATAATGTTACAAAGTGGCAGGGTGGGCTTGACTCTCCAAAGTCTACAGTTATCTCCTTTGTTATTACTGATGTTGACATGCTGGAGGTTTAATTTGGACTATTCAAGATAGTCCATCACTAGTGCCCTGTATTCATACTCCTGCCCGCCATTGATACACGCAACAATGGCTATGTCATCGGACAATTCCTGCAGATGACCTTATTTAGTATTGTATCAAAAGTCGGAGGTAAACAGAAAGAGACCATGTGCTATTCATGAAGTTCCCTGATGAGTCTCTGTGCCACTCATGTGGTACCCTGAGGAGTCCCTGTGCCATTCATGTCATACCCTGAAGACCCCCTGTGCTACCCATGCAGTTCCCTGAGGAGTCCTTGTGGCACTCATGCAGTTCCCTGAGGAGTTCTTGTGCCACTCATGTGGTACCCTCAGGAGTCCCTGTGATACTCATGCAGAACCCTAAAAACCCCTGTGCCACTCATGACCATGTCCGTTGCACAGTTCTTAAGCCTCACAAATTGTGGTCTACCAGTTATGTTGTCCATTATCCAGGAGACCGTGGTAGACTCATTGACCAGAGCTTTTCCCCCAGCAGTTTGGGCGTGAATGCACAACAGAAGTCAACAGGCAGTATCCTTACCCTACTACCCCGTTTCTCCAGATGGGAGCAGGCTCTGTTCAGCAGACAGATGACAGCATGATCCACCTTTATGTGATCCTGATGTTCAAACTGCAGGGGTTCCAGGGTTGTTCTGACCAGGGGTTGCCAGGATTAGCCTTTCCAGGGTCTTCATAATTTGTGAGGGCAGTCAGTGCCATTTAAGACTTTGGGCTACACTATCTTGGGGTCTGGTACCACGCAAGATGTTTCCATACAGCTGGAACCCTTTTGTAGGATCAGAATCAGATTTGAAGATACGCTGAAAAGCTACACTCCCAGTACCCAGTGCACTCCTTCAGTACCTTAGGGTGGACACCGTTGAGTTGGCCGAGTTTCCATAGTTGTTTCTTCACCTGGTCTGCTGTGAAGGTCAGTCCTGGGTAGCTGGCTGATGTACGTTACTGCAGTAAGACAGAACCTATTGTTTAGTATACTCGTTTCATGTGATGTTGAAAGGATATTATACAGTGTTATAAAACATATGCTGAGAATCTTTTGCATTTGACTTGAAATGTAAAAATAAAACACGTGTTGGTAATGTTTCGTCATTTGGTTGAAATGCTCCATACTGTATGATACTTTATAAGGCTGAGGTTCATTAGGACAGTTCTGTCCCAGGCCCAACATGCTCCCCCTGGGTGTAGGAGCATAGCACGATGAGGTCACAGCGTGTGGCACCCAGATGAATGGGGTGTGAATCTGTTACCCTTAGGCTCATGTTGTTCATCTGTGCCAGTAAACCTGCCAGGGTCAGCAGGATGCATCAGGTTCCCTCCTTCTACAAAACTGAAATGGAGGGGCAGAGTACAAAGGAGAGTAGCGCCTCCAGGCATGGCGGGCTCATCAAATGCCAAAACCACCTTGCACCCTTGGGCTTTGTAGGGTGCTGACCTACAATTTGATCTTTAAGAGAAAACAAATGAGTGTGCCCGGCTATAGAAAGGTAATGAATCATTAAATAGTCTTAATCACTTCAGATGCTGTATGTCAATATCGTATTTTTTTCAAGTGATTAGCATTTAGGTGGCTTTCATTTATGAGAGGAAGACTCACACGAGAAACAAATGCGGCCATTCGCCAATAATGACCGTTTAGACAGCCTTAATCCCCGGACACTTTACATGTCAATTCTGGGCTTTGCTTGCTGTCACAAGTTTTGCAGGTGATTAGTGTTTATCTGGCTTTGATCCTTTAGTGATCAATGGGTTCTGAAATGCACAAAGTGTCGCCCCAGGTCCTGGTGTAAGATAAAACCTGGTAAGTGGCATCAGCTGAAAGTTGGTGTGATGGAGTTTATGACATACACAACATATGGCTTGGAAAAGGAACCTGCTACAATGGTGCCATGGACGTTGGCATGAGAAGACCTTCTAATATCGGGGGTGTCGAGAGAACAGGATGGTGGGATGAGCTGTGCCCCCTGAGATGAAATTAATCGAGTTAAATATCGGAACAGCAACATTTCTTTTAGAAAGGAAACATGCCACCATTAGCTACTGAAGGGATTTTTATGAATCTAAGCAATGTCTGAGAACACTGGCATTATTCTGACATTTTCCTTGTGCTTGGATTGCCCTCAAAAAATTAAATAGTCTTGTCTCACAATAAATGGTCCTGGGTGCTCCCTGTATGGTGTTAGAGATCAGACAGACCACAATAAAGAGTTGGGGCACCACCCTGGTGACCCCATATAATTGGAATGCAGCAAAAACAAGAAAATGCACAGAAATTGCAAAAATGTCTTTTCAGACACGTTCAACTGTTTTCAAAATGGCCGAACTTCTAGCCATGTGTCTTTCCGGCAGGAAGAGGTGGGTCCAGGCAGATGCATGACACTGGATGTGATTTCAGAGATGTTACAGCTGGCAATCATCCAGTCTGCAGAGCGAGGGAGAGAAAAGGCATTACAACACAGTGCCAACCCCTGGAGCGGCAGGGAATTACAATCAGCAGAACCCTTGAGCTATGACAGTGGATTTTCACAGGGTTTGTGTTGGTTTCCTTTGGGTGCTCTGATTTCCTCTCACAGTCCAAAGACATGCCAGTTCAGTGGACTGGTGTTGCTGAATTAAAAGCACTTTGAGCTACATTGTTTATATGAAAATGTGTCTCTATAAATAAATGTTGTTGTTGTTGTTGAATTGCCCCATGTATGGATGTGTCTGTGTGTTCACCATGCTATGGAATGGTGAACTGTTTTGTGCCCAGTGACTGCCGAAATAGGCTCTAGCTGCCCAGTGACCGCGCCCTGGATAAGTAGGTTAGGAAAAACGGATGGATGGGTGGATGTGAGAGGTTTGACATGGTACACAGCTGGTAGACACACAAGCCAGGAACCTGAGAAGAAACCTAGAGTCTAGCCAATTAACTTAACATCATAAAATAAAGCATCATGAAAAGAAAAAGGAGTAATTAAACAGTAAATCCTTACTATATATAGTGCCTAGAAAGCAAATGACAGAAATATTACAATCATGACATTATTAAAAGATAAAGTTACGCTCTTGGGGACTGAACTGGAAGTGACACTCTTGGAGCCTGAACTGGAAATGACGTACTTGGAGCCGGAACTGGAAGAGATGTCACTGGGCCTGGAACCGGAAGTGATGTCTTCAGGAACAAAATTTCCTGTGTCTGGTCTGCAGAGATACAAGAGAAAGGTTTACTGCACCCTGCCATCCCCTTGCCTGGCATGGAATTACCTTCTTTTGGTCCTTCTAGCTGCCTCCCATGCGCATGTGTGTGACACCCTCCTCCACCAAACTTTCCACAGCGCACTATGCACTTCAGAAGATACCATCATCATGGGATCCACCAAATCGAGATCATCAGACTGATTTATCAATCCAGAGTACGTTTTTCCACTACTCTAATGTTGGTGTGCTTTAAGCCATTCCACCTGACGCTTAGCAATGCCCATAGATCGTTCTTCCTTTACCAGCTTAAGAAGCTTGGCATATCAAGGCGTATATTATTACATTTTTACTCAGCCATCACTGAAAGTATTGTGAGCTTCTCCATCACTGTTTGGTTACCTTCTGCCCCCTTTCTTTCTAAGAGTTGGTTGTAGTGGGTGATTTGTTCAGTTGAGGAAATCATTGGCTGTTATCTCCAAACATTAAAAGATCTGTTCATCGCCAAAGTGAAAAAAAGTGCAGGAAATATGGCAGCTGACTCCACTGACCCCAGTAGCCATCTGTTCATTAAGCTCAATCACAGGAGGTACAAGTCTGTGACCCAAACTACACTCCATCTCCGCAGCTTCTATTCTCAACGTATTCAGATCCTAAATAAACTTACAGAGGGTTACTCCTAACTTCTTTTTACAACATATAACTGGTAACTGTGCTGTTTGTCTATTCTTAAATACATCATACTTGCTCAACTTCTACAATTTGATATCTATATTATTTTGTATCATTTGTCTGTCAGAGTTAACTATTGGAGTTTGTAAATGTTTTGTGCATGAAACTGTTGTATTTGTATAGTGCTTTACACACTGTCAGGTTAATAATGGTGGGTCTTGAGTTGTCTTGTATCCCATATTTTGCACCTCAGGAGCCTATTCACATACTCACGTTCAAGGGGTCTTTGAAATCGAGGTGAGGGGGCACACAGACACAAGGAGAAATGCAAACACCACACAGACAGAAACTGATTCAGGATTCAAAGAGACACCTAACGGCTTCATCATAGTGCCACCCTACAGTGACCTTAGGATTCATACAATACAATACAATTTATTTTTGTATAGCCCAAAATAACACAAGTGCTTCAATGGGCTTTAACAGGCCCTGTCTCTTGACAGCCCCCTAGCCTTGACTCTCTAAGAAGACAAGAAAAAACTCCCCAAAAAACCCTTGTAGGGATAAAATGGAAGAAACCTTGGGAAAGACAATTCAAAAAGAGACCCCTTTCCAGGTAGGCTGGGCATGCAGTGGGTGTCAAAAAGAAGGGGCCAATACAATACAATACACAGAACGGAACACAAGTAATCCTCAATACAGTATGTAATTAAAAAGTACAGAACAGAATTCAACAGTAGATAATATAACAAAATATGATTTGGATTTGTTCAGAGTCCTGGAGACCTTGGCCATTAATCTGCCTCCCCCTATTGGCCATTCCACAGCTGAGACAGCGCTGGGCCAGCCAATCCGATGAAAGGACCCCTCTACCCGATGATTCCTGTGATCCTCCATCAGGGATGCCTTTACCTTAGGCAGGCAAAACAACCTTGCAGGTGGGCAGTAGCAGCAAGTGCCACATTTGAGTACCGAGAAGAGAAACAGAATAGGTGAAGGTTAGTAACAAATTATAACTATCATGTTACTTATGTTTTAATGCTAATGACCAACAACAGAGATGCAGCCCGTACAGTTAATCAACAGCTCTAGTCAAGGTATACTAAACTGAAGTAGTGAGTCTTCAGCTGTAATTTAAAAGCTGAGATCGAAGGGGCATCTCTTATAGTAGCAGGCAGACCATTCCACAGTTTAGGGGCCCTGAAACTAAAAGCTCGACCTCCCACTGTTATTTTATTAATTCTTGGAATCATAAGCAGACCAGCATCTTGAGATCTTAATGTGCGCTCTGGTTTGTAAGTCATGATAAGTTCAGATAAGTAAGCTGGACCTTGGCTTTACATGTTAAAAGGAGGATTTTGGAATCTGCCCTGAACTAAACCAGGAGCCAGTGTAAAGATTTAAGAACTGGAGTTATGTGTTCGTATTTTCTTGTTCTTGTAATAATTCTTGCAGCAGCATTTTGGATTAACTGGAGGCTGTATAAAGAACAGTTTGAACAACCAGTGAACACCACATTGCAGTATAAATTGCAGAAATAAATGTGTGAATTAATTTCTCAGAATCCTGTTTATTTAGAAGACACCTTAATTTCCCAACATTTTTAAGTTGGAAGAAACATGATTTGGACAACTTTGTAATGTGCGCTTTAAATGACATGCTAGAGTCAAAGATAACTCCTAGATTGCGGGCTGATACAGTAAAATTAATGGTGATTCCAACTGAGTTAAATGATGACAAAATATTGTTACGATCAGCGTCATTCCCTCCAACAATTAACATCTCTGTTTTATCTGTGTTTAAAGACAAGTAGTTCTCATCCATCCACTCCTTTAATTCACTAACACAACTAATTAAAGACAACATCGGAGAAACTCCATTTGATCTTAAATAAAGGTGTAACTGGTTGTCTTCAGCATACGAGTGAAAATTAACATTATGTTTCCTAATGATAGATCCCAGTGGAAGCATGTAAAGTGAAAACAGTAAAGGTCCCAGTACTGAGCCCTGCGGGACACCTTATTGAACTTCTGTGTATAATGATGGAGTACTGTCAGCACATTTCTGTATATATTGGAATCGTTTTGATAAATAAGAACTAAACCAAGGGAGCATGGTGCCTGTGAGCCCAACATCATTTTCTAGCCTGTGCAGTAAAATAGAATGGTCAATGGTGTCAAACGCTGCATGTAAGTCTAACAACATAATTACAGTGGAGTTTCCTTCATCAGAGGATATCAGAATTAGTGCCGTTTATGTACTATGACCAGTGCAGAAACCAGACTGGAATTGGGGAACCCCCCCGTATATTGTGCAGAAAAACGATTGAAAAAAGTACTCTTTTTAGACTGAGCCAGTACAACATATATTGACTGCTTGACTGGGAGTATTGACAGGTTTTATAGCAGTAGGGCAGGAAGGGCGCGCTTGCAGGACAGGAAGTGGAAACAAGGTCATCAGTGGGTGCTGGAAGTGAGGTCAGGAATGGAAGCGGAAGTTATGCAGTCAAGTACTTAGCAAAACCACTTTATTTCAATGCACTTTATAAGAGGGGCAGCACGGTTATTTATTGTAGCAGGATCTGCCACTCTCCTATATACAGACATAGCAATCTGGTAAGGTCGAGGTCAGATAATCCTGTTCCCTGCATTTATAATGTTCCTTGCATCACCCATTGACAACAGGCGCCTATAGTACGACCACGATTGGCACGGATTTGCTTTCACTGCGAGTCACTGTAGTGCTGGGAGCCTGCGGTTGCCCCAGCAATGGATAAGCTGTCTTCCACAAATGCAGCGATCGTGCTTTGGGATGCTCTTCGGCGTCGGGGGAGTCTCAAAACCTTATATATAATTTGATACTGCTCATACCAGACCGCATGCTCCCCTTGTGCCTGCGTTAACTGGCTGTGGCATTGCTCACTGCGGGTATGTCCTGGACTATGCCCAGTCAGAGGTTGGCATTCCATTCAGGGCTGGTTTCTGCTTTGTGTCTGATGGAGGCTCTTATTAAATTCCAATATTAAAACCTAAATATTGAGAGTGTGAACAAAACGCTGCACACTGTTAAGCAATTAATACAGTGCACCTTTCCTGTGAATAGCACCCCAAGGTTCGTTATTCACTTTTCCTAAAAAGTCCTGAAGTCTAGCAAGTTTTATACAAGGAAATGACAGCTGGAGGAGGTGTTGATGGCTCAGTCTTCATGCACAGAAGGCAACTGCCCTTCAGCACCACAAAATGTGAAAGATGCAAGGCCTTTAACCTGCAATTGCTGAGCGCATTGAGCAGTGAGAAAAGCGCTATATAAATGCAAAGAATTATTAAAGAATTATCACCTCGAAGCAGAAACTGCACATTCAGTATGGAAAATGACTACAAAATTTAATAAACAGGAACCATAAAACCATGAACTTCTAAGTAGGCCATTCCTTACACTGTAGAGTGATCTGTTGTGCATAAAAACAAAACCCCTTGTGATTCTGATGCAGCATTTATGAAGTACTTATCAAAATGGGACTGCCAAAGCTCGAGTACCCTAAGTTCAAATCCCAGCCTGATCGCTGCCCAGGTGAGGTCTGCACACTCATGCCATGTCTGGAGAGGTTTTTCTCCTGGCATTCCAGTTTTCTTCCCACAACCCAAATATGGTTACGTGTGAGAGTGTGCCCAGCTACAGGCTGGCATTCCAAAAAGAGCTGTCTCCTGCTTTGCCCTTATACTGCCCACATTATCAACTGGATTAAATAATATGATAATGAAGTGACAGATTGATGGATCATTTAAAATAGATTTGTTCACCAATAGGGATAAAACCTAACTATCTAATACAGTGACCTTCACATTTATGTACAATTTAGCCTCTTTCACGTCTCTCTCTCTTATACAGAACCTTTCACACTTGTGTACCTATGTACCTAATATGATGCCTTTCACATCTATCTGTCATTACAACTACTGTAAAATAAAATACTATGGGCTGTGTGTCCAGTCCTTCAAATCTGATTGGCTCATTTGGAATTGGTGTGATTGGTCAGTTTAGCTTAGGGCATCATGATGAAAGAGGAAGAGCGAGTATGAGACACACGAGGAGGAGCAAAGGCACACAACGTGAGAGTCACTTTCAAGGACGGCCACTATAAAACCAGACCGGGGACAAGAAAGGCATCTCAAAAATAATAAGAGTCTGAGAAGCAGCAAGCTTAACAAAAATACGTAGGAGAAACGGAGCGGTGGGGAAGGAGACGTTCAAACACACGCAAACACAGAGGAAAGGAAAGGTGCAGGAAGTACACATAGGGCAAGAGAAGTGAAATATTTCTAAATTATTCTATCAGTTAAGGTCAGTCAGTCAGACCCAAACCGCTATATCCTAACGCAGGGTCACGGGGGTCTGCTGGAGCCAATCCAGGCCAGCACAGGGCGCAAAGCAGGAATAAATCCCTGGGCAGGGTGCCAGCCCACCGCAGGGCAATCAATTGAGGTACCTTGGCTAATTCAAATATATATATATATATATATATATATATATATATATATATAGAGTGGGATAAGAATGAGCATTCCAGCAAGTGAGGAACATAGTTTATTACCTGCACGGGAGGCCCAAGAGGAACGACAGATGGATTGGCCAGATGGACCAAAAGCTATCTTTGTACCCAGCTGATATAAAACAATGGATGGACCAGCAGAACCCAGAACTTGAAAGCAAAAGTTACCTTTTTGACTAGCTGGCCAATCCGTCTATCATTCTGGGATGTCCGTTTGTATCCCACTATATATCCCAATATATATATAAAAGTATGTGTGTGTGAGTGTGTGTATATTGATATATTTGATATCTGTCTATCCATCTAATATAATACCTTTCACATGTATCTGTCAATCTATTATAGTGCTGAGGTGAGCGAATCAGTCATGGATGGGACTATAATGAGTGTCCATCCTTGTCCACGGGGCTGCTTATGAGTCTGCATCTTAATAAAGTCAAAATGTCGTAGAGCAGCAGTCATGTGAACTAGAGGTGGGTGAAGTCAGTGCTCACCGGCGCCATTATTAGTAAGCAGGTTAGCAAGAGCTGTCAGCACCAAATAAGTCAACAGACCTCTCAGGCGCTTCTTAAAATAGGCGGCCCCTCTCCCCTCAGCAGCACCTCTCTACTCAGTCGCTGAAAGTGAGAAGAGCTGCTGTGAAGCACAGGTGGCCTGACATAATTCACAGCTCGTGTGTGTCTTAATGATGGAAGGCTAAGGAGAGCAGTGCTGACAAGCTGATCTTTAATAACGTGGACTCTTTTGTTGAACGATGCTCTTGCACCTACTGTACTACTCCCATCGCTACCTAAAAGTCCTTCCTTCCACTTCACTTGCCCCATGTCATGACTTAACAATTTACTTTGATTATGTTGTTGTGCTTTTTGGGTGGCATAGTTGTCAGTGCTACTCACAGTTTCAGGGGTCTGTCTTCAGTGCCAGGCCTTGACCACTGCTTGTGTGTAGCTTCTGTGTTCTCCCTTTATGACCATAGCTTTTCCCAGTTTTCTCTAGTGACAAGTGTTCAATTCACAGCCTAGCCAGTATGAAGTTTGCATTTTCTCTCATGGTTTTTTTTAACTTTCTTTTTATTTTCTCAGTATTTTCCTGCAGCTTTTTCAGAGTCTCAGAATGACACTCTCTGTTTGCTGTTAACACTTTCTCATGCATCTGCAATGATTTTCGGGGAGTGTTTCTACCACAGCTGCTGCCTCAAAATTTCAACTTTTGGGCTTTTTGATGTTTGTACGCCAAGCAGTTGAGTTAAGTTTCAAACCAAGTCACTGTGTGGAAGCTGCACACTCTCCCTGTATTCCGCTGATGTTTATCTCTGATAACAACCACACTGCTTGGTCCTTGGAGTTAGGACCTGCATGGAGTTTGGGCATTCTCTCCATGTCCTTAGAATGTGTTTGTATGTCTCTCTGATGTTATAGAGTGCCTTTCACATTTATCTGTTTAATATAGCATCTATCTATCTATCTATCTATCTATCTATCTATCTATCTATCTATC
>JANRMT010062791.1:153356200-153382405 GCA_026402145.1 Polypterus bichir lapradei | reverse complement strand
ATCTATCTATCTATCTATCTATCTATCTATCTATCTATCTATCTATCTATCTATCTATCTATCTATCTATCTATCTATCTTCTGTAATGTCAGTTTCCTCTTTAGATAAACCTTTAATGATCATTCTTTTTTGTTTAGTTTACTTCTTTCTTATCATTTAATTTTTCTGTTTGTTGTGTTCAACAGGGTTTCTCCTCTGGCTCTTGTTTAAAGTTGTTCTTTTTGTCTTATTTGTTCTTTCTCGTTATTGTCCATTGTTTTTTATATTATTGTTCTGTTTATTTATTACTAGCTGTCTCCCGCATAGTATTGAAACAGAACAAACTTTAAAAATCAATAAACAAACAGGTATCACTAGCTAAGCAGAGCCAAGCTACGCTCCAACATGTGGCCAGAGGTAGAGCGACTTAAATGGAGGCTGAGGTGCGAGTGAGGAGGGCCCTGCATGGCTCCCCACTACTGACGTCATGCTTCCCCTGCCCCTCAGCCCTCAGCCACTCTTTCAAATTTGCGCAAATAAATCGGTACCGAAAGTGAACTACGACACTTAGCACGAAGAGAGAAGTCACAAAATCAACCAGAATGTTCAAGCAAATTCTAGAAAAAAAACCAGATCTAAATCCGTTAAGTAGTTCTCTCATGAAAAGCGGACAGACAGACAGATATTGGATTTTATATATAGAGAGATATGTCTGATCATGTATTGTTTGTTATTTTTTTCTGTTTGGTTATTATATAGTTTTTACGGGTGTCTTGTAATTCTCTCATGTTCCTTGTATTTTCTGGGTAGCTCCACAAGAGGCCATCAGCCCTAATGGTCCGCCCCCCAGCTCTATAAAGGCAGGGTGGGAAGTGAAGTGCTGGGGGGTTCATTTGAAATGCGTTCTACTAGAGATTGGCTGCCTTTCTTCTTTGTTTGCACAACTCAGACTCCGGGCATTCAGAGTCATAACCGAACAGATCAGTCACAAAGACAATCCATACCCAAACAGGATAAAAATGAATAATCAGTGATTCTTCATTTACAGTGATGTCTAACAAAGTGCGTCTTAGGGCTGTGCAGCTGGCTTGTCAGAGTCCCATTTCGCACTCCCTCATCAAACGAGGTAAGTGGTGTTGAGAGCTATTTATAAGTAAATTGCACAGCTGTTAATAGTTTGCAGTGATGGTACGAAATGAATCTCGTGACACGACCTGCCACCGTTTTTCTTTGTTAACCCTTTCAATCCTGCCCTTCCCAGCGTTTCTGCACTATAACCCCAGCCTCCTCAACAATTTTCCCAAATGTTGTTGTATGATTTTATTACATGATGATAAGCCACAATGTTATAACAACAGATTGATACTATAGAACAAGCCGTATCACTTACAGCTTAGCAGCTTTCACCATTTTCTGCCGTCAATTGTACAGTAAGGACACCAAAACTACATCTTTGAGGGACGTGCTTCAAGATAGTTTTCAATGCACAAGAACACTTCACATGATTTTAAACCGTCTTTCTGATCAATCGCCGCACCTTTCCACTTCCCTGCGGGGCTCTCACTTCTGCCGTCAAATGCCCAAACTCTCTCGGGTGGGGTGTGACACGCTGTGGGGACAGTGGCAGGTGGGGACATGGACTGTGGAGTTGCACGTTTCACACGGTAATACAGATGTCTTAAGGTGAGCTCATGGAGGAAAGAAGCCTCCAGTGGAGCAGAAGAGCGAAAGCTCTCTCTTTGCCTGCTTTCATGTCTCGCCGTTCACAACGCGTCTCTTGTTCGCCATTGTACTGAAGGTAAAGTACTACGGAAATGCTTTCTGTTTTCTTCTTGATACCTATGAGAAAATGCTAACCTGACCTGCAATTAAAAAAATGTCAGTGTAACTTGCGTAAATGGCATAAAGGCGGTATATCATGTGCCTAGTCCAGCGTTCTCAAACTCTGGTCCTGAAGGGCCGCAGTGGCAGCAGGTTTTCATTCTAACCCTTTTCTTAATTAATTTTGCTGCTAATTAACTTCTTTTTAATTAATTTTATTTGACTTGCTCTTGAAGACTCAGACCCCTCAATTGTTTCTTTTTCCTTAATTAGCAGCCAAACAATAATGAGATACCAAATGAGCCAAAACATGACCAGCAAACTGTGTCCATTATACAATATATGAAAATCTAGGTGAAAGGTGTACTTCTCAGGAATGTTGATCTGCTCAGGTCTCCAAAACATCTTAGCAGTGCTCTTAGAAAAGAGAAAATCAACAGTTTTGGAAATGTCTGTTAATGTACAATGAGAGCAGCAACAAGCCATGGAATTAAAGAACGGGTTTAATTAACAATAAGAATTGGTGCCTAATTAAGAATTTGGTTGGAGTGAAATTGGTTGGAGATTAAGGTCCTGACTTAATTGGTCTTCTGTTGGCTCACTCACTTCTCATTTCATTTCTGTTTGGTGTGGACTTCCAGGGTGCGTACAGCCGCTCTAACCCGACACAGACAGGCAGGCACGACTTTGCCAAACAACACACCTCTTACTTCCAATTGGGGAGTGTTTCACCCTGCTCTCCACAGCAGAGTACATAAGCCCCAGCACACAATACTCAATTCCTTCTTTCTCTTTCCTCTTACTTTGTTTCTTAGCCTCCTCCACTCCTCTCCTAGCAAGCTCAGTCTTCTTTCCTCCCGACTTTGGCTCTCCGAATGGAGTCCTTTTATTCTGGCCCTGGGAGTGTTCCAGGTGGCTCATCAGTATTTCCTGGAATCACTCCCCCTGGCGGCCCCCACAGAACCCAACAGGGCTGCACCAAACTCCAGCTCTCGTCATTCCCCGCTGGAATCCATGATGCCACAGCTGCCCAAGGGGACTGCCCTCCAGCCTCCCAGGGTAGGTATTACCTCACCGACGCACTCTCTCCTGGTTCTTCCATCCAGGTGGCATCCTGTCTGGGTAATTGGCGAGTTCGTCCGTCACATTGGGTGCCGTTTAAGGAAAGAAATGAAGCAATTTACAGGAACGATGAAGAAATTCAGAGGAACAAATCTTATAAAACAAGTCAATTAAAATTTGTTCTAAAGAAGTGAATTAGCAGCAAAAACAGGTCACTAATTAAGAAAAGGGAATGAAAACCTGCAGCCACTGCGGCCCTCCAGGACTGGAGTTGGGGAACCCTGGACTAGTCAAATATAGCAAAAGCCGGTATGATGACAGAGAGGTGTGGCGGCCTAACAGGAATATGTCTCTAGGGGGGGGCAACTGCAAGATTCACAGAGTAGCTTGGCATAAAAGATATGTGTAGGCCGTTCTTCAGGTTAGGACAGCATATAGGTGGTCTGTTAGATCGGCCTTTTGGGTATGTACCGTTCTGTGGCTGACCTGAAAGTCAGCCTGCTTGGTTCAAAGACTTAAATACAGGGTTTTGGGGAAACTGACAGTTTAAAAAGGAACCAAAGGCTAGCAAGTCTGGAAGGTCAGATCATCTCAGACTCCCCCAGGTTTAATGTAAATTTTAGACGTCCATATGATGGTCCATTTAGCAAATAAAAGGAGACTGATCTGTCACTTCTCAAAGCCTGACTCCAGGCAGCATTCCCATGTTGCCTCCATGCTCTCAAGCAAACCACTTGAACGTTCTGTTGACAACATATTTGGATGTGAGCGTCAGCAGGCTTTGTGGCCTAGGAGCCAAGTTACCTGAGCTATTCAATAACATTTTAGTAATTATTTACCACTCTAATGTTGATCTTTCTGATCATAAAATAGGTCATTACGACAGCAATTGACGAGAAGAATTCATAATTAATTGCAGAATTTACGGTATTTAAGGGTTCCTCTAGAGTGCCTCTTTCTCTTGAACGATTTGGCTGCAAAACCAATCAGCACATCATCATCGCATAAGTTTCGAGTTTTAGCTTTGGACTATTCTCAAGAAACTGCAACAGACAAACACACACCCATCATCGAGATATCAATGCTTGTGGTATCAGGAGACCCTAAAATGTTGAGATTCGTTGAAAACTAAAGATTGAAATTTTTGATGAATCTAAAGCTTTCGCTCCTCGCTCCCGTAGATGATAGACTATAATGAGGAGGGCGCAAGGCAAAAAAACGAGAAATGCATACCAAGTTTGGTTGGAATTCGTTTAACAGACCGCCAGCCTGCTGAGTGAAGAAGCTAAAGAGTTACACTTGTGATCTGAATAATTCAGGGGTCCAATAACATGTAGGGGTCAAATGCTTTATTATTCTGAATAACATGAGAGGCCTGACTGGTTCTGTGATCCTGAATGATTTATGTATGAACTATTCTGAAAACTTTGAGTGGCAGAGAGGTGACTGGGCTCAGTAGATTTAATCTCTCCATCTGAAAAGCTGAAATCGCCAGGCTAAGCTCTGTTTCGATATTCGTATTTTTATATGTTCTCTCGTGATCTTGTTGTAATTTAATTTTCTGGAGCCACTTCTTCATCTTTAGAAATAACCAAAGACATTGTTATGGGGTTTGTATGGCCAAGGAACACAAGGCTTCCTTTCTTTGTTAATTTAGACAGATTCGTAATAACGTTAAAAAATAAATCCACATTGCTGTGGCACCACTTGCCTTGTGATATTGGCGTTGCCATTCTGTGCATTCTGTTGGGTTTGGATGGCAAGCGATTTCTAGGTAAGGTCAACTGGAAGTGTGCCGCACATTACATGACCAGGCCAAAGATATGAAGGTCAGCATTGTGCACGTCCAGGTTGTCCAAGTTTGTGGATAAAACAAAAAATAAAAGGCTAGCGTTCAAATGAGGGTTTCAATCTGATTTGAGCAACCAATTCTTTTGTTAATTGACTACAACTTTCCCCTTAACTATAGCTCTAATCACATGTTATTTGGTTTTCAAAATCTCCAAAATGTGCTTTGATTTATGATTTTAGTTGGTGTTTTCATTAAGAGTATTGCCTTCCCGGTATCGACGTTCCTTGTTAATTAGCCGTAATCACAGTTTGTTCTCCTGGACATATAGGACTATGACCAAGAATTGTTATGAATGAGACAATGATACATTTTTTCTGTTTTATATAGAATTTTGTTTCAGAGCTTTTGACATTTCAGACGTTTTTGATAGAATCTCCACATGTGGTTATTGTTATAGGTTACTAGTGGATCTATTGCCCTAACATAAAGGTGGTCCATCGAGAATAAACTAAAGTTTTCCATTCTTTTGTTTTCATCATGAAAAATGACAGCTTCACAGCGATCTCTTTGGTGATATAACTTTTCAAAGTGGCGCTTGATTGTCGGTATGCATTTCTGTCTTGTTCTCGTTCTTGCATTCTGTATCCTGGATTTTGTGTATGAGCCTTCGTGCCTGCCTGCTGCTCAGCTTCTCTAAGTTAAGCACTTTCTGTGAAGTGCTTGGCGCTCAGCAGATATCGCTACTCTTCTTTTTCTTCCTGCCTATTATGGAGTTCTTTGTTACATGCAATGATCAATAAACACAATATTTACACTTGATTATGAATTCTGAACACACATGTACTATGTCCTGGGGGATTTTCAATAGACAGTCTTGCAGGGGTCGTGCTTTTATTACAATAAAACTTTTCTGGTGACCAGTAAATGTGCCACTAGGTTGCCACAACCTAAAACTTTTTGAATTTCTAAAAAATATCATGCTGAATTCAAGAATACTTCTTATCATTGTTTGTCAGCATCTTGTCTGCTTATTGTTTTTCAGTCTTCATCACTTACTTAATTAATCAGATAGATAGATAGATAGATAGATGTAAAAGGCACTATATTAGATAGATAGATGTGAAAGGCACTATAATAGATAGATAGATAGATAGAAGTGAAAGGCACTATAATAGATAGATAGATAGATAGATAGATAGATAGTGTTACCAGTAGGGGGCATGGAAGTGCACCAAACCCCCAAACAAAACTACACAACACATTCCTGTGTTCAAACAGAAGATATATATATATTTTTATACAAATAATCCTTTCCACAATAGTACAATACAAACTGTTCTTGTCTCCTTCCACCCCGTCCAAGTAGTCTCTGTCCACTCTCCTCCTGAATCTGACTATTCATTCAGGAAACTCAGATTCTTTCTTGCCGGACCCAGATGTGAAAGGCATTATATAATAGATAGATAGATAGATGTGAAAGACACTAGATCTGTTTCCCTCACTTGATGCTCAGCAGAGACTCGTCTTCTTCATCTTCCTATTATGGTGTCCTTCATCATGGCATTATCCTTTACTCTACACATGTTGCTGGTGTTCTTTTTCTTTCTGTCATGTCAGTTCATTTGCCAATCACTTTGCCATAGGACACCCTCAAATGCAGCTCAACTTGTCAAGGTTGCAGCTACCTCAAACTTTTGGAATTTACAGAATGTTACCAGGATCGAGCGGATTGTGGAGGAATATGATATGACAACGGCCACCATAATAATAATAATAATAATAATAATAATAATAGGAAGAATGGGCATCTGTATAAACAGTGGTTAGCTCTCCTCGAGTAGCTCACACATGTAAGAGCTCACACTTCCTGCTTTATAAATGCTATTCTTTTTGTGTTATCGTTTTGGGGTTTAGGATCACTCTGGGGTGTCCTGCTTGGCCACAATATTCTTTACCTGCCACGGGGAAAAAAAGGTTCCTTTTAAAAAATGGCAAACAGAATAGTTAGCAGCTGGGCATCAACATAAGCAAAACCCAAGTCAGTCAGACATTTTCTAATGCGCTTAGTCCAGGGTTGTGGGGGTCTGTTGGAGCTTTTCTCAGCTAGCATAGGGCACAAGGCAGGATCAAACCCTGGAGACACACGTACACATACACAGAGGCCAATTTAGGATCATCAATTTGCTTATCCTGCATGCCTTTGGACTGTGGGAGGAAACCCTTGCACACCTGGGGTGAACATGGAAACTCCATGCATGGAGGACCCAGGACATGAATCCTGCTCTCCTTACTGCAAAGATTTATTTTTTTTTTTAAGTTTCTAAGAACATGAAAGGAATTGCCTAAGTAGGCAAGACACTCCACAGCAAACACACCCGCAATTCAGAATCCCAAGACAAAGTCAAAAGCAGGGCACAGGTTAAAAAATCAAAAGAAATCACCAAAAAGCTCAGTCGAAACACAAATAAGCACTCCACTCCCTAGCACTTTTGAAATAAATCGTCAGGAACTATGGAAGGCCATCCTGTTCATAGGGTGGAGGGGCAGTTCCTGATAGTGACTGGCAGGGGGACCACCCACAGAACACATGGGACATAACACAGAAACATAGACAAAGCCAAAAATAAAGAATGAACATAAAGTACAGAAATTTAATAAATTAAAAAGGAACATGACCATGAATCCCACCCAGAGGAGCAACCTTGGCAGAGACATGACAAATATCAGGAGATGGTTAGTTACTTTGTGTCACTCTCTAGTTAGTCCGGTTGCATTCCACACACAAACCTTTCAAGCAAACCAGAAGTGACAATAAATGCCCGGTGGCTGTGACATGGACATCGTCTGCATCTGGACAGCATCTGGAGTACTGTGTGCAGCTCTGGTCACCACATTACAAGAAAAGACATAGCAGCACTTGAAGCTGTGAAGAGGAGAACAGCCAGGAGCGTCTCGGGACTTGAGGACATGTCTGACTGTGACAAGCTCAGACAATCAAACCTGTTTAGTCTCGAGCAGAGGAGACTGTCTGGGGGTCTAATCCAGGCATTTAAAATCTTCCAAGGCGTTGATAAAGAAGAATTGTTTCAGCTTTATGGTGAATCTCGTACTGCTAGAAATTATAGGGGAAGCACATTTAAGACTGAAGCCATTAAGCAGTTCTGGACTCTGGAAGAAACTACCGAGACATGTCGTTGAAGCAGAAACCCTGACAACCTTTAAGAAGAACCTGGATGAGACATTGGGACAGCTTAGCTATTAGCTAAACAAATGGGCATGATGGACTGAGTGGTCTCGTCTCATTTGTCAGATTTCTTATGTTCTTTTACTCATTTATTAGGCAGAAACATTTTTTTTTCCCCAGGAAACATCGTCATGAAGATTTGACAAGAGCTACACTTGTGCTCCAGCACCTTTGCAATGATTATGTGGCTTGTTTACCAGTTTGCTCCGTGAGTGGAATGACTTTTATCTGATAACTAGAAGAGAACATGAAAATGAGTTTCTTTACATGCCACCACAGACACGCTTCATCTAGGTGACTCAATGGCATGCTCTGCTAACGGCATATGGTCATGGGTCTCCTTTTCAATTTAACATCTCTGTATGATGTTGCGTTATTACTCTGCAACATCATCACGTCAATTTAGATTCCCAAATTACGCGCCTGCCATCTTTAGACTTTGTCACACACATGCGCTTAGGAGGACGCTAAATGGACCTAATGAAGGTAATTCCATGCCAAGCCAGGGAGTAGTGGGGTACACTAAACCTTCCTTTGTTATTTCTGCTGACCAAATATGGGAATTCTTCCTAATTCAGCCTTGGTGACGTCACTGCCGGTTTTGCCAGCCCAAGAGTGATGTCACTTCCGATTCCCGGCCTAAATGACATCACTTCCTGCTAAACACTTTAAAGCTGCCATCTTTAGCTTAACTTATCAGTTCGGTCTGGAACTCCAACCTGTGCACATCAATGCCAGTTTTCATATCCTTTTGTAGCCAAGGACAATACACGGGTGGCTGCCCCAAACCTTTTTGTGTGTTTCGAGGCTGGTTCTTTCACAACTTTTACATATTTACTTTGGAATGTGTGATTCACATTTAATACATGGCATCAAAATGAATGCACCTCCAGTGTCCGCCTAGGGTTGGAAGTGTGATCCCATTGAGAGGACACGCCACCTATGTAGGTAGATAGATAGATAGATAGATAGATAGATGGATAGATAGATACGAGTAGATAGATAAATAGATGCTTTCTTAATCCCAATGGGTAATTCACATACTCCAGCAGCAGCACACTGATAAAAAACAATATTAATTTAAAGGTGATAACAATGCAGGTAAAACAGACAATAATTTTATATAATATTAACATTTACCCCCCGGGGTGGAACTGAAGAGTCGCAAAGTGTGGGGGAGGAACGATCTCCTCAGTCTGTCAGTGGAGCAGGACGGTAACAGCAGTCTGTCGCTGAAGCTGCTCCTCTGTCTGGAGATGATCCTGTTCAGTGGATGCAGTGGATTCTCCATGACTGACAGGAGCCTGCTCAGCTCCCATCGCTCTGCCACGGATGTCAAACTGTCCAGCTCCGTGTCTACAATAGAGCCTGCCTTCCTCACCAGGCATGAGGCGTCCCTCTTCTTTATTCTGCCTCCCCAGCACACCACCGCATAGAAGAGGGCGCTCGCCACAACCGTCTGATAGAACATCTGCAGCATCTTATTGATGAATGCACATCTTTTATTAATTTGAATGTGATGTGACGCGTGTGCATCTGAGGCCCTCTTTACAGGCTCAGTTTCAGGCATGTAGTTACCCGCCGAGCAAGAAGGGCCGCTGCCTTTCTCATTGTCATCTCCTTCTTGCCCCAAAGTGCCTAGAAGCCACCTGGTGATGGCATTTCACCCCGCTCCTTCCAGTCCAGCCACCATAAAACTCCGGGAGTCCCAGATGTAGGTGTCATTACTGGCTCGAGTGACCTACCTAATGGAGCTCCATTGGCAACGACTGCAACCCCACAACTCTACGTTTGTTGAATTTCTGCCAAAAAGCATTATTTTCCTTGGTTTACTTTTTGTTCGTCCACGGACAATAAATGGGATGACCCTGTTGGTGCAACAAAGCTTCTTTTGCTGTCTGGAGACCTGTTATTCCCTCACCTGGACACAATGTTCTACTTCTGTCTGATCCAATTGTGAGGGCAAAAAGCGGACCCTGAGGCTGAATCAGGTGCTAGGAGCAAGGCTGTCTTAACATCATTATAGGTCCCCAGGCAAAGCAGGGCACTTTGACCCCTACTTTCACAACCACTCAGCAAGTCACAACATACATGCTCATGGGGCCCCCGGGCAACTGCCCAGCATACCCATGCGTTAAGATGGCCCTGGCTAGGAGTGGTCTGATTGACTGGTATTTGTGCAAATTGTTTCATGCCAACGTGTGCAAATTTATTTTGATACTGTGATTGCCTAATTACCGGTAGAAATATTTTCGGTAGGGCACAGGTTGATAGGTTTCAAGTCGGATCACATTTGTACTTCACGTGATTTGCTCCAAGGTTTACCTGGTACTTCCCAGAGATTACTGTTTCCAAAGGGTCTCGGAACAGTTGCTTTGGTTTGCATCAGAGCGCGAATGGTGTGTTTACATCTAAATAAACCACCTGAACTACCAGGGCAGTCACTCCAGAGCTTCCAACAAACGTTCATCTCCTTCAGTCTGTCCTCGTAGCTCAAATCTCACAGCCCTAGACTAGTCTTGTCTCTCTTCTCTGGAATTTCTCAAGCTCTTCTTTTTCTAGCCTTGAACTATTGTGTGAGCTACATATATGTTTATATAGTATGAGTAATTTTCCCGATGCTAATTTAATGCCAAGAACAGTGCCTGCAGTGTCTGTTCATGTCAGGTTGGGGAGCATGCACTGGTACAGGGCATTGATGCACTCACCACATGACGAAACAGCTCAAGATCCTGGTTAGCAACCCCCCAGACAGACATGCGGTCCAGTCCCATTCTCAGAAATGACCATCTATCTTCCACAGCCAGGTATTACATGGGCATCCCCTTGGCCTGGTCCAGCCACTCGGGTACTCAACAATGAGCCAGATCACCCTTCAGGAATCGCACCACATGGCTGCAGTGTCGTAACTGACACTCCCTCACAATGCAGGTAATGTGCCTCATTTGGGACTCCGTTAGCAACTACTCAATCAACACAAAGTCAATCAAACGGTACTCAAGGATTCACTAAAGAGGCACAGAACTACTTTGAGTGTCTGTTTAGTGAAAGAAAACGGTTGAGAGACCGGAACATCTGCAGCTCCTCACTGACAGTTGACTTCATGGCGTATACGTCATCTGCGAGTCTTTACAACATTTCGGCAGCTCCACAAATATTCCTGTTTAATTGTTCACAACCAACTTAGGCAAAACCGAAACTGAAATGTCAGGCTTTGTGGAGGGGGTACTGTACAGTGAATTCAGACAATGCCACACACAGCCCCATGCACAGCACCACTTTGTGCCCAGAGAGGTCCTTCATAGCACATCACAGTCCATCTGAGCCCAAACCTGTAACTGGGGCAGATCGCAACTTACCTTTCATGTAATGCCATCAGTCCCAAAAACAATGCTTGTCCTCTCCATAACAGGTGTCAAGAAGAAATTTGGAAGACGTTTGGGTGTCAGCATGGAAAAAGTTTAGTGACGCACCAGCCTAGGGCTAGGCCTGGCAATCTGAAAGCCAAAAGAGTTTGGTTCCATTGTGTGTAATCTTATATATAAAGCAGACTGTAACAATCTTGCGGTCTTGTATGTATGTTATCATCCAGTTGACGCTTGGAACGTTTCTGGTGTGCTCCGTAAAAGCAACCGACAGTTTTATCATGAAAAATCCATAGTATTATTTGTTTGTCATTTTAATATTTGTTTTTGTTAACTATATTTTCATCTTGAATTATTCTCATTGTAACAATTAAAAAAAAAACGCCGGGTATTTCAGCTAGTGGGCAATAAAGGATGTTTGAGTTCAGAGTTCTTCCAAGGTTAACTGAGATCTCTGCTTTAGGACGTGACAAGGAGTGGGAAAGTGCCCTGAGCGGTTTCTCTGCCTTGTTCTGGGGTCTCCTCATTTCCTATCACAATGTCTTCTCACTTCTTTCTCTCTCTGTCTCTCTCATTGCAGGGCAGACGAGGTGTGCTGGCCGGTGGGGTGGTCCCCGAGTATCTCCTTCTCCAATGAAAGCCTCCCATCAAAATGGAACGATTCAAAGAAGGCAAAGCACCTGAAGTTGGCACTCTCAGAGTATAACCTGTTGTACTGCAGCTCTACTGTCCAGAAAGAAGGCCAACTAACACTCCAGACTCCCAGCTTGAGACGAGGTGACAGATTTGACTTTTCGACTGAAGACGTTGCTGCTGTCAGTCTCCTTGCTTCTTCACAGGCCAGTGGTGCGGCACTCTCCAGACGTGGAAATGTTTCCAGTCATATCCCTTTTGTGTGCCACTGTTGCCAGTGTGCCCAGATTGTGCTGCAGGAGGAGGTCAGATGTCTGCTTGCTCTGGCTATCGAGCCTGGTTTTGAGACTCATCCTCACATCTTGTCAGAAGGGCGATGCTAGCACTGGTGGAAAGTATCCCGTGGTGACAACAAACTATGGCAAACTACGTGGAATCAAGAAGGATCTCAATAATGAGATCTTGGGGCCAGTGGAACAGTACCTAGGAGTGCCTTACGCTACTCCGCCAGTGGGTGAAAGACGGTTTCAGCCTCCAGAGGCTCCTGGGTCCTGGTCAGAAGTACGAAATGCCACCCACTTTGCCCCTGTTTGCCCTCAGAACATCCATGGGGTACTGCCTGAGATAATGCTTCCTGTGTGGTTTACGGATAATCTGGAAATAGTGGCGGGCTATGTCCAGAATCAAAGCGAGGACTGCCTGTACTTAAACATTTACGTGCCAACCGAAGACGGTAAGTGCCATGAATCTGCTGTCTGCTGTTTCTCGAGAGCCCAAGTGCTCTCACGCGTTCACTCTTGCCCAGGAATGAGAGTGCATTTTCAAGCAATTTTCCCCCTCCACTTCCTAGAGAATGCATTTTGATTGCTATGGCATATGTTAGATCTGCAGTTGCTTTTTTCTCCCCAGAACCCTCCCCTTCCTTCCTGCTCCTGTTCTCTTTCACAACTTTTTGGATGGTTTTTAAGATTTCTCTTTGACTTCTTCATTTTTTTTTACACTGTTTAAAGTGCAGCTCGTGTGGGCCTAGCAAAATCTCTCTTTATTGTAGCCCCCCTCCCCACTTAACTCCTCACCCACATCCCCCTAGGAAGCACTGTTATCTTGGTGGGCAAACAAAATTTCTTCTTTTCTTTTTGCTTCATTTTTTTTTTCCAGCTGTCCAGTTTAAGAAATATGTTGAATTTTTGACAGTGCATTTTCTTTTCCTAGTGAACACATGCCTTCTGACACCACACTCATGAGACCTAATTCCCAGTGCCAAAACCAGGATCCTTCAGTTACCGTTTCTCTTTTTTATTTTTACTTTTGTTTGCAAAAGAAAGCATTGCCTCACTCTTTGCTGTTTTCTTTCCTTCTCTTTGCCCTTCTTCTTCTGATTAGTTACACTCTTCATCCTGGCATATTTTTTTGGGTAAATTGGTGTCTAGTGGTATATTATTCTGTTTATCTAAGTATTACTCTAGCTGTTAGTTCCATGCAGAGTTCAATCTCGTCCAGGAGAAGCAGTATGTGTGTGTGTGTGCAGGCGTGGATAGGTGGGAATGGAGAAGAAGGTGGCGTCCAGCTCTGATTCTTCTACTCAGGGTTGTAACTTATTGTGCTTACTTCACACGGCTTACTTCCTGCCAACAGTCACCGCAGAGTTTGTTTGTAATGCCCAGAGCACTCCTGAACCGCCTATCCCAGTAAGAACAAGAATAAGATCTTCTGGTTTTATCTAAGTGCCACCCGATTTTGATTTAACAGAAAGAAAGGCAAATCCATGGTGTGGCACATCTGGAATAATCTCTGAGCTATGCTCATTTTCATTCCAGAACACTCCAGTTAAAGTCCTTTTCGGCACCTCAGACCTCCACATGCTACCGTTTCATTGTCCCTTTTCAGATTTTCTTTTTTCTCTTTTTGTAGTCTTTGAACAGCAAAGTTACTTTGTATGTGAATGAAAAAAAAATGTTGTTTTAGGATCAGTGAAGAATAAGCAGCGAGTACTTGGCAAAAGAATATTGTGGGAGAAAATCAAAAGGCAACATCAGTAGTGTGGAGTGTTTGCTAGCATCCCATTTTAATCGGCAATGGAATTTAATCCCACATGGACACTTAAAGGAAGCAAAAAGAAACGGCTGATGGTCCATTTGAGACATCTTCTCTGAGTCTCATGTTTCTTACACCAGGGTCGGTAGCGATTACAGACTTCTGATCACATCTCCTCTTTTATAGGTCCTGCATCTTAGGGCTGGAAGAAGTGTCATTGTTTATCCCGAAAATCATGATCCGTTCTGAGGGAAACAAAAGGGGTTTGGTTAAGGCCAGCATAAAAAGTCTTATCCTTCTCCGTATCTTCTATTCCAGAGCCATGTAGCTGATCCACCCACTTGCACGCGTGACAGTATTTCTACATATTGTGAGATGGCAATAAGGAAACCAGAACAGGTTAAAGGTTTGGTGTCTTCTGTCCACCATTCAATTGTGACAATGATGATAATGATGGAAATGAAAAGAAAGAGAACATGAAATGCAGAGCCCTTCAATTCACAGGCTTTTTCCAGTTATAGCAGCTGTGGTTGTAATGGCACCAGTAGTTATGGGATTGACATTGATCATCATCTTCCAATCCTAGTGCTGCTCATATGCTGAGAAGGGGGTGGGGCTACTTCACCACACAGGAAGTAGTGTCATGGTGTGTCGCTGGTCTTCTCCTCCAGCCGGGGATTGCAATAGTGGGGGAGGTTAGTATGTGTGCAGCCGTATAACCCGTCCCGGTTTTAATGTCAGTCAGCTTGCTCTCTCCTCACGCATGCCTCACTATATATATTTTCATAAAAACATAAACCATATTTTATATGTACAATGTGCATATTGTGGTCACCAGAGGTCATTCGAGCTCCCCAAACTCCTGACACAAACTAGCCTTGGATACAAGTTCATTAAGCATAAAGCACTTTATTGTGGGAAACTCTTTACAAAAAGTGTTTTTCACCCCACAATAAACACTTCACTCCCAACGCACAATCAGCATTGGCGTGGAGGTTACCCCTGCGATAAGTGATGGTGAACTTGTATGGCTGCAAGTCCAAAAACCACCTAGTGCCCCGGAGGTTCGAGTGGTAGTACTGCAGGCACATTACCGCCCACTTGATGGCCAGGGCTTCTCGTTCCATCGCTGTCTCCCGGTCCAATAGTTTCCGGCTCAGGTAAATCATGGGGTGCTCGACACCGTCGATGCTTTGGCTCAGCACAGCGCCTAGGCCTGTGTCCGAAGCATCGGTCTGGAGGAGAAAGGGAAGAGAAAAATCAGGAGTTCTCAAAACAGGTGCCGTTGTGAGGGCCATTTTTAAGTCACTGAATACCTGTTCCGTCGCACTGTTCCACACCACATGCAAAGGGGCCCTTTTCTTTGTTAAATTTGTCAAGGGGGCGGCCCTCTCAGAAAATTGAGGTACAAACCATAACTCACTAGTCCTAAGAAGGCTTGCACTTGCTTCTTGACTATCAGATGGGGCCATTCCAGGATGTCTTTTATTTTGGAACACTGTGGCTTCACCAGTCCCCCTCCTACCAGGTAGCCCAAATATTTGGCTTTGTTCAACCCGAAATAACATTTCCGGGAATTGATTCACAGCCTGGCTTTTGCTAGTGTCAGGAGGACAGCATATACCTGTAGCACATGTTCCTCCCAGGTGCCGCAAAAGATGACCACATCATCCAGGTATGCAGCACAATACGACTGCTGGGGTCTTAGCACTCTATCTACCAGACGCTGGAAAGTTGCTGGTGCCCCGTGCAGCCAAAATGGAAGGACCTTGTATTGCCAGTGCCGAGGTTAAGTTTGGTTTTCTCTGAAAAAAGGGAGTGGGTAGGGCCGGAAGGAGGTTGTTCATCCCTGTTCCTCCACGGCTTCAACAGATTAATGTGGTACACCCTCTCACTCAGTCGACAATTCTGTTGACTCACCAAATAGACTACGAGCCCCTTCCTCTCCTTAACCTCATATGGGCCTTGCCAATGGGCCAGCAATTTGGAATGGGAAGTGGGCACAAGCACCATTACAGCGTCTCCCGGCTGAAATTCGCACAGGGAGGAGTTTCTGTTATAATTCCAGGCCTGTGCTGCTTGAGCCTTGGGCATGTACTCTTTAAGTAGGGCGTCGAACTTTCTCTAGCCTATCGGGTAACTGCGCGATATATTCTAGGATGTTAGTGGAGGGAAGTGCCTCCCCTTCCCAACCTTCTTTTAATACGTCCATACAGGAGTTCAAAAGGTGGAAAACCCTGAGGAGGCTTGTGGAACCTCCCGTTAAGCGAAAAGTACTAGCGGTAAAAGTTGATCCCAGTTCCTACCATCTGCGCTCACTAACTTGTGGATCATCTTTTTCAGGGTCTGGTTAAATCTTTCTACCAACCCGTCCATCTGGGGATGGTATACTGACGTCCTGAGATGCTTAATGCGTAGTAACTTGGCGACTTCCCTGAACGTATCAGAAGTAAAGGGCATACCTTGGTTCATAAGGACTTCTTTAGGTATGTCCACTCGGGGAAAAAAGTTCTAGATCCCGTGTGATATTTTTTGAGTTAGCGGCTCAAAGGGGAACCACTTTGGGATATCGAGTTGCATAGTCGACCATTACCAATATATATTAATGGCTTCGCTTCGAAGGTTCTAGGGGTCCTACCATATCGACACCGATCCTCTCAATGAGCACGTCTACAAGGGGAATCAGGACGAGAGGAGCACGATCCCTCCGGGGTATCTGACGTAGCTGACAGACTGGTCAAAACTGACAGAGATGTCAGACCTCCTCATTGATCCCGCGGCAATAAAACCAGAGTTTCACTCTCCAGCGTTTTCTCAGCCCCAAGGTGGGCGCCTAGGAGGTGGGCATGAGCTATCTCACATACCTCCCACCGGTAGGTTCCGTCGCACTAACAACAACTTCTGCACCTCACTTTCGTGTTCCACAACTCGATATAACAACTCATTTTCTAAAACAAAGTAGGGTCTCGGTGGAGTGGAATCAGCTGACGATATGTCGTCTGCGGACACGATGGCATTCCGGGCAAACTTCAGGGAATCGTCATTCCACTGTTCTCTTTTAAAGGACACTGGCGTGGACCGAAACTGATATTCCATGCTGGCGAGCGGGTCAGGGACTTGGTCGGGGTTAGCACCACTCAGACCCGGAACCTCCTCCAGTTGTACTTCTGGGGCAAGGTCCGTAGCCAAAAGGGGCTCCCGCGGACTGTCCACATCATCAGTAATCGCTGATGAGCGCGGCGTGGGAGCAGCTGGGAGGGCCTCTTGCCCTTCCATAGTCAGACCCAACTTTTGGAGTGGTGACAGCTCTACCTCGGTTACTTTTTGACCAGTCTTGTCCCAGTATAACCGGGAAGGGGGGCTCGGGCAACACAGCAATGAGCAGTTCTATAGGATTCTCCTCCCAAGTTATGAAGCACTCTGCGGACCTGTAAGACCTGGTCTCTCCATGTACGCAAGTAACACTCATTCGGGGGGTTACCCATTGTCGCAGTAAAATATAATCCCACCTCGCCGCACTTGAAACAGCATGGCAGGGCAGGCACCTTGTCCCTCGGTTTAGTTGGAGCCTCCGCAGCGCAACAGGTGGGCTCCGGGATGGCGACCCGTCCCTATTGGACCCCGCGAGCCGGCTTCTCAGACTCGCTGAGATGGGCTACCACCAGTTGGCACTCTAGAACCTCCAAAAGACCATTCATATCCTTGAACGGATGCCTCCTGACCTGCTGGACGAGGTAGTCCGGCATGGCGTGGACTAATGTCTCACAGGCCACTTGCTCGACCACCTGGCAAGCCTGGTTGGCGCCTGGCCTTAGCCAGCATCCAATCTTGCCCCAGAATTTGAACGCCTGGGCTCTAGCAGGGCTGGCGGGTTCAAATCGTCACTGCCGCCATTCCCTCGCCTGCTGGCCGGAGGTTACGCAGTAGCATTTGCAGATTTCGGCCTTAAGGAAGTCATATTGGGCGATTTCCTCCTCGGGGAGATCATGATAGGCCCGCTGCGCCTTTCAAATATGGTGCCAAGATGGATGCCCACTCCACCCGCAGCCACTGATTTCGAGTGGTCGTCCTCTCGAAGATCAAGAGATACGACTCTATGTCGTCAGACTCTGAGAGAGGAACAATATGAGGAGGAGGCCTTGCGGGCTCCAGCTTTACCATCTCCGTGGCTGCGAGCCATCTCTGGGTCTCCGTGACCTCCGCCATCGTGGCTTCTTGTTCCACCTGGAGCTTGTTTGCCATTGAGGTAAGCACACTATTTAGGTCCTGCCCTTCCAACATCTTTCTCGGGCCTGGATCCTGCTGACTACGCCACTGTAATAATGACAAAAACAATGCTCATAAAGGTTTGGAGTTTTTAGCCCTGTATACTGTAAATCAAGTTCAGTAATTTTAAACGAAATCACCAGACGCACAAGGATGGGTAGATGGACAATTTATGGAGGCAGACCGGGAATTAAACAGTGGAATGCTGGGAAAGACGTGGTGATGGATGGGTAAATGACATCATCAAACGGGGAACAGAGGGTAGAAAGGGACCCGGAAGTGTTGTGGTTCTTTGAGTCGTCCGGGCGAAATTATGGCGCCGTTGTTTCATCTTTTCTGAGGAAATAGAAAGAGAGAGACTAGTACCTCACTGTTGTCCCCTGGCACGACTTGTCGCGTTGCATGCCGGGTCCTTAAGCTGCTCCCCAAGTGCTTGTTCGTGACAATATCCATCCATCCATCCATTATCCAACCCGCTATATCCTAACTACAGGGTCATGGGGGTCTGCTGGAGCCAATACCAGCCAACACAGGGCACAAGGCAGGAAACAAACCCTGGGCAGGGTGCCAGCCCACCGTAGGGCGCACACACACACACACACCCACACATCAAGCACACACTAGGGACAATTTAGAATCGCCAATGCACTTAACCTGCATGTCTTTGGACTGTGGGAGAAAACCAGAGTACCCGGAGGAAACCCAGGCAGACACAGGGAGAACATGCAAACTCCACACAGGGACCCTCTGACGTGAACCTGGGTCTCCCAACTGCGAGGCAGCAGCGCTACCCACTGCGTCGTGACAATATATAAATATGTATATATATTATATATAAAAAAATCTTGGGTCGAGACATGATCACTTTGAAGTCCCTTGAGACTACTTGCACGTCACACTCTACTTACAAACAGTTTCTTGGAGACACTTTAACGTCCCGGGAGACAAGGAAGTGAAACAAAAGGACAGCTGCTGTACAGGCTTTTAAATGATCGTCACGCAGCGCAACATGCAGAACACGCAGCTCGGCAGCAGCAGCTGCAAGCCAGCAGCTGATTCATCCTCATCTCCTTAACGTGTGTTCAGCAACCCCCTTCACAACGCAAGCGGCAGAGACATGAAGTGGCAAGCGTGAAGCGAACCCCCAGAGAGGGGTTGGGGGTGGGCAAGTGAAGCAAGTAGGTGGCAAAGCCCACTAGTATATATATATATAAAATACAATATACAAATAGACATACATACAATGCCCTCAGAAAGTCTTCAGTCCCCTTCATTTTTTTCACATTTTGTGATGTTGCAGCCTTGTGCTAAAATCATTCAAAATTTTTTTTTCCCTCATTAAGCAACACTTAATACCTCAGAATGACAAAACGAAAACAGGATGGTAACACATCTCTTGGTGCTGGGTAAGATCCTTGCTAGGGTTATGCCCAATAGGATCCGTGAATAGCATTGCTCACTTACCAGCGTCCAGAGCAGTCTAGTATTATGCCTAAGAAGTCTACCATCAACTGCTTCCTGGCCAATGAGGGTTCTCATGGAGCAGAGCTGTGAATATCAGTGAAGACTGGACTCCTTTAGTTCAGTGTCTCTTAAGAGAATCCTTAGGTACCATTGGTTTGACTTTGTGTTGCTCACGGAGTTCCGAATGAAGCAAATTACCTGCATTGTGAGGGAGCGTCACTTACAGCACTACAGCAATGTGGCATGATTCCCCACTCAAAGGATTGTCATTGTTGAGAACTAGAGTGGCTGGACCAGGCCAAGGGTATGCCCACATAACATCTGGTTGCAGAAGACAGATGGTAATTTCTGGATGATCAGACTGGACCGCGTATCTGCCTGGGGGTTTGCCAACCAGAATCTCAAGCTCTTTCATCATGTGGTGGGTGCATCAACACGCTGTACCAGTGCATGTTCCCAAATGTGAACCTGAACCTGAAACATCCATTGACATAAGTATTTAGACCCTTTGTTAAGACACTTGACATTTGGCTCAGGTGCATCTCATTCTGTTGATGCTCATTGATGTGTTCCTGCATCTTGTTTCAAGTCCACCTTTGGTCAGTCCAGTTAATCGGGCCTGATGAGGAATGGCATGCAACTGTCTGTACTGTAGAAGGTCCCATAGCTGAGCAAAAACGAATCCATGGGGTTGGAAAAATTGCCTGCAGAGCGTAGAGAGAGACACACATCTGAGGAAAGTTACAAAAAAATTCCTGGAGCCTTGAAGGTTCCCAACAGTACAGTGGCATCCCAATCTTCTTAAAGGGAATAACCACTTCTTAGAGCTGTCCACCTGGCCAATCTGATCAGTCAAAGGAGAAGGTTCACGGTCAGAGAGGTGACCAAAAACCCCGATCTGAAGATGTGAGAAACCTCCAAAAGGTCAACCATTACTGCAACGTTCCACCAATCTGAGCTTTATGACAGAGTGGCCAGATGACACATGAAAGCCCTACAGAAACGGCACTAACACGGGTTGTAAACGACATTCTGATATCCTCTGATCACACAGCACCAAGGTTACAGTATGGTGTGCCGTGTCATCGCATGGTGTCATAGGCCCTTACTTTTTTCAAAATGAGGAAGGCATTGCAACCAAAGTTACATCCAATCGGTATGTTGCTATGCTTGAAACAATATTTTTGTGCGCAAGTTGAAAAACATTACACATCTGAATATCGAAAGCATGTGGTTTCAGCAGGACGGAGCCACTTTGCATACTGCCCGACAGTCAATGGCAGCTATTCGATGATTGTTTGGAAGGTGCGTCATTTCACGCAGCGGTGACATTCCATGACCGCCGAGATTCCCAGATCTCACTGTTTGTGAATTTTTTTCTGTCATCTTAAAAGCCAAGTGTACCTCACACGTCCTGCAACCATTGCTGAACTAAAAAGGATGATTGAAGAGGAAATTGCGTGGCGTTCCTCTTGACATGTAACATCGAGTAATGCAGAATTTCCGCAGCAGGGTGTCAGAATGTGTGCGGAGAAATGGACAACACCTTCATGATGTTTTCTTCAAAACATGAAATGAATATTGATTACCATCATTAATTACATATTCTGTACAATACATGTCATCATTAAATGTATTTTGTAATATGTTTATTCGTGCGTTGAATGTCTACTGAAAATGTCCCATTTCCCTACGCCACCATGTATATATATATGGATGCCACTACATTTGGTGGCACTGGTGAAGTACTGAACCAGAGGTGCGAATGAACTGGAGGCCTCCTGGCTACACTGCCGACCAAGGATAAAGGCGATTTCCTAAAATCTGTGTTCTGATTAGTGCTGACCTTGTCTTTTAAGAGGATGAGTGTAGGCAGCGCATTCGGTTTGATTTTTTGATCTCGTCATTGTCAGGCACAACAAGATCTTCACTTGAAGGCAGGTGCCCATAGTCACTCATTTTCTGTCACCAATAAAATTACCATACATGTCTTACAAACGTAGGAGGGGACAGGAATGTCACGTAACACTCTCAAAGCACTTAATCCAGTCCAACGTCATGGGGGGTGGGTGTTGTGGGGCGGAGCCTGGGCCTGCCCCTGGCCCGGCCTAATGCACTGCAAAGCAGAAAGGAGCCCTAGACGGGGTGCCAGTCCATCACCGAGGCCACTCATGATCAGCCCCACATTCACAATTGTGAAATGAATAGCCTTGACACACACAAAAGGTTTGGGGCAGCCATCCATATACTTGAGTCCAGGCTGCAAAAGACAAATATTAAGTTGAGAACAGAACCGAACTCACTAAAAGCAGGATGTGATATGGTTTTTAGAGCAGGTTGGCGGAAGTGAGGAGGCCAGAACCGGAAGTGACGTTCTTGGGACCAGAACCCGGAAGTGACACCCCGTAGAGAGATTGGGGGTGGCTAAGGGAACCGGAAGTGACATCTTTAGGGCTTGAATCAGGCAGAATTTCCTGTGTTAGGCCTGTAGAGATAGCAGAGAAAGGTTTAGTGCACCCCACCACCAACTGGCCTGGTGTGGAATTACCTTCTATTGGCCTCCCATGCGGACTTGTGTGACAAGCAGGGACAGTTTCCAAATAAACACATATTGCTGTTTTTTGAGGCTATGGAAGTAAAATGTTAGTAAAATCAGGGAAATTCACATGCAAAGTCCACATGGAGAAAGACTTGGCACAGCATTCAAAGCCACCATACTGCCCTGTGTTACATTGTGCTCGTTCTCAAACCTCCTTAATCCAATTTGGGGTCTCGAATGACCAGGGCTTATCCTGTCGAATAACACTGGGGATCAGATGGAAACTAACCATGGATAGGGTGCCAACCTACTGCAGATGCTCATGGGGCAAATTTAACATTGCCATGGAACTTTTGTTTTGCTCTCTGACCCACAGACCTCAAAAAAGGCTTTACACTTACATTTACTCACTTAGCCGAAGCTTTTATCCAAAGTGACTAATAACAGAGGTCAACTTGGTCGAGTAATACATCAGCCTGGGGACTGTTTAGGAACAAGTGTTACAGGACAAGGTTACAACATTGATCAGCACACGTGAAGAGCTCTGAAGCAAACAGGACGTTGCAAGATCAGTTACTCATATTGTGGCTTCTAAGAACCTCACATAAAAAGCCATTATCAGTTGGACAGATATTAATGGAACAAGACAGTCTTCAAAAGCTCCTTGAACACACAGATGGAGATCGAGGTCAGATGGAGGTGACCGGCAGCTCATCCGCCATGCTAGGTGCTACACATGAAAAGAGTCCGGATTGAGATTTAATGCCATCACAAGATGCCATTCATCAGCAGACCTGACTGGGTGAGAAGGGCCACATGAGTGCCCCCATATACATGGCTGCTGACTCACTGTCGACTCTGTAGGCAAGCATCGAGGATTTGAATTTATAGGAAGCCAATGGAGTGGCCTGGAAAGGGATGTGGCATGTACCCGTCTCAGTTAGTTGAATTCAAGATGTGCTACTGAATTCTGAATCATTTGCAGCAGCTTGCCGTGATCTGGGGAGTCCCAAAAACACTGCCCACTATTGGCAGAAAACTGAGTCAAAATCCCAGACAAGAAACCTAAAGGGCCAAGAGAAATCTTTATAAAATAAAAAGGTTTATTTACATTGAAGCCGTGCAGCCACAAAGCTCTGAGGAGCATAAAGGATTGCCTGAAAAGCAAGGAAAAAAGTACAGTAAACACGGCCCCTAAGCAGAATTCAAAAATCATCGTCAAGAAACAGAGCAGAGGCGAGGTCAAAAAGAAAGCACAGGTTCAAAGATCTGGGGAATCTCCAAACAACAGCAAAAGTAAAAGGCACAATAACACTCCACTCCAAGTGCGTTCAGCGATTAGCAGAGGGCCCAAACTCAAAATCTTACAAAACCCTAAAGGTTGAGGGGGACTGGCCCAAAGAACAAACTGCAATTCTTAAATTAATAAAAATAAATAAATGAATAAATAAATAAAAGCTGCTCAGCTTAATCTCCAAAAATATTTTGATGAACTGCCAAGTGAGGTGAGTGTCACCTCCCTCCGTGGAACTGCTCACATGCTTTTTAAAGTCCAAACCATTGGGTAATAAGACTTTTGGAACCCAGTGGGTTCCCAATTAAAAGCAACCAGCACAAACTAAGAAAAAAAATATAGCAATAATAATAATATTAATGATAATAATAATACCGTATATAATCACGTTTAAGTTCTCCCGCAGATAAGTCGGAGCTTGATTTTACCGTATAATTTCTGGTATTTTATAATTTCGGTCGTATAAGTCGAATGTGGAAAACTCACGCTATTGGTCCAAGAGCTTATGATATGCTAGCGCCCACCTGAGAGAGAAACCACAGAGCACACGGCCTTTTATTTCTATGTATTGTGCCTAAGTGACCACACAGTAATACCCAAACTATTCTGAAGCGACGTTTGCACTGTTTTGTGTTTTTTTTGTATCTCACACCCTCATACACCTTTATCGTACAATGGAGCGTTTGACCAGATGGAAATATGAAGCTGGTTGAAGTGGCGAAAGAAATTGGTAACTGTGCTGCTGCAACAAAATTTGATGTGTCTGAGAATCTGGCAAGAAGATGTGGAAAAAAAAATAAATGTAAGTGTCGCATTTTTGAACGGGCATAAAAGTCAGGGTCTCATTTTATGATCAATTTTTCGAGTTTCAAGACCCAACTTATATGCAAGTATATACAGTAATAATAATAATAATAATAATAATAATAATGTTTATCCAAAAAAAGAAAGGAATTCAAAAACAGGACCAAAGATAATTTTGAAAACATGATTAAAAGTATAACCAAGTGTACAACAGAGAGGCAACACCAAAATGAAAAAAAATCCCAAATTGACAAAAATAGAAAAGTAAATCAGAAGCCAAGAATACAGAAATCAAAACTGTACATTTCTGAGAAAAGATAGATATGGAATGACAGTATAATAGATAGATAGATAGATAGATAGATAGATAGATAGATAGGAAATACAAACTTTACAGAAGCTGAAAAAAATATATCAAATTATGATAATAAACAACAACCACCCAAACACACACAAGAACTTTGGCTTGGATAATAAGAGGGCTGCTGCCGTCAGATACCAAGCTTGTATGTGGCAGCAAGATGTGGTCAGATCTGCCCGGTTGTGCCATAAGTTTATTTCTAAAGGCATTAAAATTTGGATCGATCCAGTCCAGCTTGAGTCCACAAATGGAACATGCTGATAGATTTTTTTTTTCCTTCCAATGTATACTGTCACTGAGAAGCAAATTTTAATCTAAAAGATCCAGTGGGAGGGATGACTACAGCATGAGATAAATTGGCAAACTTATAGAAATAATAAAATTAAAAGAGGGACACATAAAAAAAGGTTTGGGGTAGCCTCCCTGTATACTTGAAGAGTTGTGGTAGTCTTTATAGATGTAAGTCCAAAACAGAAGTGACGTATAATGACAAACATGTGCACCTGTGTGACTATATATATATATACTAGCCATGTGCGCCCATCTATGTTGCGCATGTTAAAGTTGTCTGTGAAGGGCTCCCTGTTTAAACGCGGCTGCCAGTCGTGAACTGGGCCCTTCGTCGCACAGCATTACGATTTTTTATAAGGGAAACAAAATTACAAAAGAAAACCCTTGGATATTGATATGATAGGAATGGCCTACTCGGAATCACTGTCCGAATCGTAAGTATGTGGTGGTGTGGGAGCATTTCTGCTTCTGTCCGTTCACAGTCCATCTTGTTTTCACGATGCTATCGTTTCCTCTCACGATGTCTTCTCAACCTTTCTCCAATCTCGCAGGTTGCTTTGTGGCAATCCAAAGAGTAAGGCAATATACACGGAGCAATGGTTATAAAAGGGGGACACAGAGGTATCCAGGCTTTTTAAAGCATAAATAGGAATCACTTCACTGACATGTGAGCAAGCCACGGTACAACTGTGAGACACGCAGCACTCGCCGGCTACAACGTAACAATAATAATTTCCGGAACGTGCTGTTATGTTGTCATTCATTTCACCCACTGTCTTTCTTTCATTCATATGTTACGTAGGCATGTACCTTTTATCTTCGGCAATCTCATTCTCTAACCAGGCCTTTAGGAGCTAACCAGCGTAACACTGTCCACCAGCCCTTTCGTTATTCCGGCACATTGTTGACATCTGTGAGTAACAACAACGTACTAAACTGGAAGGTGGTCTACGCATGCGTGGAATTCGCGGACAAACAAAGATCAAGATCTAAATGAAGATCTCTTTAGTTAATTTAAAGCACAACAATTTGTTTAGTTTGAATGTCTGTGTTTTGAGGTGTGACTGGAGTACTACAGTCTTCAGTAGTATAAGCCTGGAGGAGATTCTTAATGCAATGCCTATGTTTTAGCTGTCTCTCTACTGCCATCTAGTGCTTCTTCTTCTAATTCATTCGTGGACAAACAAAGATCAAGATCCAAATGGAGATTTTATATATATATATATATATATATATATATATATATATATATATA
>JANRMT010062791.1:153328302-153356100 GCA_026402145.1 Polypterus bichir lapradei | reverse complement strand
ATATATGTATAAAAAGGTAGAACTGGTTCTCCTTAAAGAGCCCTGGGCTCTGTATGATATGTGTGTGGTGGTCTTTAGACATCAGTCTGTCCAACAGTGGAATCACATTGCACTTGAATGTGATGCTGCACTTTAAAGTAAGTGGGGCCATAAAACCTTAAAATGGAGAGCTGGCAGCCGGAATGAAACAGGTAAACAGGAACCACTTTTGGGGGGAGGGGATTATAGGGGTCTCAGTAGAACTGCTTGTCCCATCCACTCACCTTTACACACAAGTGAAGGAGCGAATTAGCAACGGCTCACTTCAGCCACTATTTATAGCGTCAAAAGCTCAGGCAGCAGCGGAAGAGACTTGCCAGAAGCCCTGGCAGTCGGAACAGCACTTTAATGTCTTGATCCTGATCGGCACTCTTCTCCATTTTGCACCAAGGAGCCGCTTGGCTGGCTTAGGTGATAAAAACTAGTTTCTTAACTGACAGAGGCGTGAACGGGGTTCATATTTTAGTGATGCATGCGCAGGCTAACGAGAATTCGTTGCTAGAGGGGGTATGTTGATGGAAGCTAGGAGCTGTGGCTTATTGTCACCTTTTATCTTCTTTGAAGTCACTTTTTTTGTTCGAGTGAGGAATGGGCAGTGAATCCTGCAGAAATAAAAAACATATGTGTGTGCGTTGAAAGAAAAATGCACTGGAGCTCAATGTTGTCCCTCCAGGCTGGAAACAGCGGATGTACTGTAAATCAGCAGGAAAGCACAGGAAATGTGCAGTTTATAGTGCCTGTCATAGCAAGTGAACACTGGCTCAAGATACAATACCAAAACCTAATGCAGAAAAAGTGAATTTGCAGACTGCTGTTTTTTAAAATTTTATATAGTGCCTTTTACAGCATTTACCATTACCTCTTAATTAGAACCGAAAACTAAAGTTTACAGGATAAATTAGACCAGCATAAATAACAAGGTTCGACATGCAATTTAGTTCAGATTCTGGCTTTTCTAATGAGAAGTCAAGCAAAATGGCATCTTTGATTGGCTAACTAAAAAGATTACAATATGCAAGCTTTCTTGGCAACTCAGGCCCCTTCTTCAGGTAAGATGTAATACAGAGACTGGAATTCCCTGTGTTTATATAGTCACTAGGACAAAGAACAAAAAAACGATGTTAAACTGCATCTGGCCCTACAAGCAGTCCTCCAACTTGTAGGGAAATCATGGGGGTTGGTGGCAGGATTGGCACTCCAGCCACCATAAAAAAAACTTCACACAGCTCCGAGACGACAGAGGGATCAGAACTGGTGTGGTGCTGAGGCGTCACCCATGGCATGGCAGCACTCGGGTCCCAACCGGGATCCCGAGTTGTTTCGTCGTGTAGTGGGTGTGGCAACGCACCAACTTGACTTGACTTGGACAAAGACAGCATTGGAAAACCTTTAAGTGAGACATCTTAAATGTAAAAAATGAACAGACCTTTCCAGGCTAAGATTCATTTAGTGAGAGAGGAGAACAATGTATGGTCAAGAACTTTGGGTAAGATAACTGTCCAACAAAGTCTTTTGAAGTTTCTGATGAGATTTTCCATACAATGTGGGTTTGTAGACAGGTTGTTTGTGTCAGTCCGAGAGGTGCAAACAATTCTCATATCTGGCCATAAAAGTCTCTATTTAAACCATGTTGTAATGTGTTCAGTTTTAGCATGAGTTAAACTTGCCATTCTTTTCTCTCTTGTTGTGTTCTGAAGTTGCCCATAAGCACTGTGACTATAAAGTCCCTCTCACAGTGTCCATGGCTGTTGAAGTGGGCCGCTACAGGAACATCTCTAATGCCATGCTTCATGTGCAACCTGTGTAAATTCATTCTTTGGCAGAGTGTTTGTCCAGCTTCTTTAACGTAGAGTGCAACATCAGGACATTTTGTATGAACACAGCAAGAGAGAAAAGTAACTCATGCTAAAATTGATGACATTACAACATGGTTTTAGTAGAGACAAGTGTTTTATGGCCAGATATGAGGATTGTTTGTATCTCTCGGACTGATCTATACAACCTGTCTACAGACCCACATTGTATGGAAAAAAAACTCATCAGAAACTTCAGAAGACTCTGCTGGACAGTTATCTGTCTTATCAAGTGATCTTGACTATACCCTGAGAGTGAAGACATCACCACAACGTATCTAGAAGAACACTAGGCTTTAATCAAAGGAAATTCCAAAAGAACGGAGTCAGCACGTTATTGAAACTTTTTCTATCAGGAAAGGGTTATAGAGCCAGTACAGTAACTACTCATTCAGGAAGTCACAAATGATCCCTAAAGAACCTCACGTTAATTGTAGGCCTCTCTAGCCTCAGCCAAGGTCTCAGACAGAACCAGACAACCTGACTGCAGATTCACATTGTATGGGAAAACTCATCAAAAACTTCAGAAGACTCTGCTGGACAGTTATCCGTCTTATCAAGAGATATTCACTGTACATTGTTCTCCTCTCTTGCCATTCTTAAGGTGCTGGCACCTCCACCATACTCCAGTGGGAGCCATCATCTCCAAATGGAAAATTGTGACGAATAGGACAAAATTAGATAAAACTGGTCCAAAGGAACAATACCACTCATTCAGGAAGTCACGAAGGTTCCCTGAAGAATCTCATGTTAATTGTAGGCCTCTCAAGCCTCAGCCAAGGTCAGTGTTCAAGACTCTCGGACTGACCCAGACCACCTGACTACAGATCTACATTGTAATTAAAAACTCATCAAAAACTTCAGAAGACTCTGCTGGACAGTTATCTGTCTTATCAAGAGATCTTGACTATACCCTGAGAGTGAAGACGTCACCAAAACATGTCTAGAAGAACACTAGGCCACAATCAAAGGAAATTCCAAAAGAGTGGAGTGAGCACATTGTTAAAACTTTTTCTATCAGGAAAGGGTTACAGAGCCAGTACAGTAACTACTCATTCAGGAAGTCACAAAGGATCCCTAAAGAACCTCACGTTAATTGTAGGCCTCTCTAGCCTCAGCCAAGGTCTCAGACAGACCCAGACAACCTGACTGCAGATTCACATTGTATGGGAAAACTCATCAAAATCTTCAGAAGACTCTGCTGGACAGTTATCTGTCTTATCAAGAGATATTCACTGTACATTGTTCTCCTCTCTTGCTAAATAAATCTTAGCCTGCGGAGGTCTTTTTATTTTTTACTTCTAAGATGTCTCTCTTGAAGGTTTTCCATGGCTGTCTCCATCCTGGTGTCTATATAAACACAGGGAACTGCAGCCTCTGTATTACATCTTACCTGAAGAAGGGGCCTGAGTTGCCTCAAAAGCTTACATATTGTAATCTTTTTTAGTTAGCCAATCAAAGGAGTTGTTTTGCATAACTTCTCACTACATCCATAATGGCTAACATGGTACAACACCCTAGTACTACACCTAATTCTAAAAATGCCATGTCTTATTTGATCTTAATGATAGTAGCTTCTATCACATGTAGTAGCTTCACACGGGGGTCCTCCTAACAACTGCAGGATAGCAGATGATGTCCTGTCATGTGAAATAGTGATTGGGCAGACACAAGTGACTGGAGCCCAATCAACTTAGCGTGCATCACAGATAAGTTAATGGAAGAAGTTATTAAGGAGAACATCATGCAGCTCGTGTTTAGGACAGGAGAATTAGTAGCACAGATTCAGACCTGACGATTGTGGCGTAGTGGTGTGCTGGAATTGTCAGAAGAAGCAATGGAAGAACGCGATGAGAGAGGTGCACATGATATTATTTGTCTGTTTTTTCAGAAGTCGTTTGATCAGGTCCCACGTGAAAGGCTAATTGAACTGGAAATTTAAGGTGCAGGGAGTAGATGGGTGCAAAAGTGTCTTAAACACTGGAAACAAAGGGTAAGGGTGAGAGAAACGTCTTCTGAATTAGGTGTTGTTGAAAGTGGGATCAGTGCCGGGGCTGCGGCTCTTTTTTGGGTCTGGACAGGAATATAGTCAATAAGCGGGTTAAATCTGCACGTGACAGCAAATCTGGTGTAAGGACATGTAATGGAGAAGAGCTAAATTGTTACAGGGGGACATGGGCAGCCAACAGGCATGGGTAGATTTGTGGCAGATGAAATTTAATGTAAGAAAATGTGAAGTATTAATGCCTCGCGGTAAGGAGATCATGGGGTCTCATCTTGGGTCCTTCCTGCATGGAGGGCACATTGAGTCATGAGAAAATAGCTATATGTAGCAAGAAGGGTAATTAGTAATAATGTCATTTTAAAAATTTATTTCAAAGATTTGCAGTTCAGCTGAGAGAGATGGACAAATGGCAGCTGTAAGTCAAGTTAAGGATAGGGCCAGAAAACATGTGAAGGACACACAAGCAGGTTACTTTAAAAGGTGCTGATGTCTATCTGACCAATATGGTTAAACAACCCAGAGTCTGCGAAGGTAGTAATAACCAGTCAGTTCTTCTGATAGTCGCCCATAACTAAGACAAATTCTGTGAATATGTAATTATGCGAGTGTTTATAATTACTACGGTCCAATACGACGTCAGAAGTATCTCACTATGCGACCGACATTCCTCGCTGCTGCATGGGACATCTGTATGTCAGCATTGTCCCACTTGGCTTTGCTTCTCTCCACCCTGGATATGTATGTATACAGGATCATGCATTATATACTGGGAATTAACGTTATCTTTTAAAGCAAGTTAAATGCATATATCTCTTTTTGTACCATATTTATCTCTTGTAATTTTTTTCCACCATGGGTACAAAAGGGATGGTATTGATTCTAGTCAGTTGTGCATCCAGAGACACATCCCAGGTCAGAAAGAACACCTCCTGCTGTATACACTATATAAATGTAAAGAATTATCAAAATCTTAAATGTAGGAAACACATTTGAATACACAATGAAAGGTCTGAAACTTGAAAGTAGACCTCATGAGAAGGACCTATAAGTCCTCGTCGTGGAATGGTCACTATCAACATCCTGACAGAGTTCAGAAGCCATTAAGGAGGCTAGTAGGCTGTTAGGTTAAATAGCACATATGGGGAGCAAATGCTCAACATGGGTTCAGACGAGGAAGGTCGTGTTTCGCAAATGTGCTGGAAACAACTTCAGAATGGGTTAGATAGGGTCCCACATGAAAGGTTAGTAATCCCTCTGAAGAAGTTTTTTTTTTGTTCTTTATTTCACCTTTTACAATTTCTCATATTAGGAATTTGTTACTTTTCACATACCCCTTGGGTTCAGAGCAGCGGGTCAGCCATTGTACAACATCCCTGGAAGATCTGCAGGTTAAGGGCCTTGCTCAAGGGTCCAGCAGTAACCAACCTTCCGAATGCCAGCACAGATCTTTAGCCTCAGAGCCACCTCCTGTGGGTGGTAATAATAAAATATTACATGTGAAAAGTACAAATGTTAAATTTGAATACACAATGCAGGGTCTGACACTTGAAAGTACACTTTAAGAGAAGGATCTACTGGACTGGTCATTTGCTACATCTAGACAATGGATAGCAGCAATTCAGAAGGCTAACAGCATGTCAGGTTATATAGCGCCCTGAGGTGTGGAGTACAAGTCCAAGGAGGTTCTTTTCAAGTTTTATAACGCACTGGTGAGGCTTCATCTGGAGTACTGTGTGCTGGTTTGGTTTCCGGGCTACAAAAAGGACATAGCAGCACTAGAAAAGGTCCAGAGAAGAGCGACTAGGCTGATTCAGATCTGAGAGGTAGTAGCTGAGAGGAGAGACTCAAGGAGCTGAACCAAACAATGAGGTGATGTGACTGAAGAGGTGGCATGACTGAAGTGTTGACAATTATAAAGACAATTAGTCTGTTATATTAAAATGCATTCTTCACAAAGAACACAGGGACACAACTGTAAACTTGGTAAGGGTAAACACAGAGGACCACAGGCCCATGTAATAATAGTGTGGTAGACTTTAGGGACCCTCAAAACTCGACCTTTTGAAGAAATGAAGTGAATGGTTTTGATGATCTCTGTTGGGCAGAATGGCCTGTTCTCATCAAGACTGTCCAGTTGTTCTGATGTTTAAGATTGATTTAATATGAATGAGCTGGTGCTTCTGTCGTCATGTCATATCAATTGATGGGGCTGCTTTCTTTAGATGGCCGTCTCTCTCTGAACTGACTGCTCCTTCTTGTAATCTGGTCATTTCTAATTGCTGCCTGTTGGTCACAGTATATTGTACACTGGTGCTCTTTGTTTTCCATTTTAATTTACTGACAGTTTAACGTACTAATGCCGTGCTGGACATGTGGCCATGGAAACTGAATTTCAGTGAGTCATTTATGTATTGCAAGGATTATAAAAATGTTAGCAGCAGCTTCTGTGCCTTTTAAAAGACTAGCTGTTTTCATTTTTGTGGGTTATGTACTGTAGGGTGGCCCGGTGGTGCAGTGGTTAGCGCTTTTGGGTTTAAACCCCTTGATGTTGCAGTTAAGCCAGTGTTATGTTTGCCATGAAAAACAGGAAACACTTTAGATAATAGAGTTGACAGGGAGAAGAAGTGTCAAAGAACAGCAACAAAGGATTGTCACTGAGAAAATGTCCTATTTACCACAGCTTAACCACTAAACGAACATTAAAGTTAATGCCACAATAGCATCTTTACCACTGATACTGAGCAGAAGCAATGAAGAGATTTCACTCAAATGACCAGGAAGTGCACCTTTTATCCAGTCACGGTCACTACAGCAGCGCCACACGCCTCCGAGTATAGCACTGCTCAAAATGAAACCAAGAAGACGTCAGAAAATTAACTCAGCAAGTTAACAGGAAAGCAGTAAAATAATTAAATTCTGTGACTAAAAACTCTATTTACAAAAAAAAGAGCAACACAGCTACCGAAAACTCCTCAAATCATAACAGCCAAGGCCATGTAGTTTATTCTCTTTTATTATTTTTCTTTATAATTTATGTTACTGAATAGTTATTTTTCCTTTTGTTTTTTATTGTTTTTTTGTTTTTTTTAGCATTTTATTGCATTTTACTTGTTGATCTTCTTAAATATCAGCTTTTTGCTGTTCTTTGTTCTTATGCATGTTGAGCCTAAGGGGGTGGGACCCCCACCACTACAGCAGTATGGACCACCTTCTGCACATAGGAAGTACTAAGAACCCATTCGCTTATGCCCAGCTCTCATTCCTAGTTTTCGTATTTAGGACTTTGGCCTTTGTCAGTTCTAGTTCTTTTTGATCTCGCTGCTTATACAGACTTGCAGAAAGATGGTAATAGAAAAACATGAAAGATATGTGGTCAAGGAAGAGGCCAAAGTCAAAACCAACAGTCAGACAGATCTTTCTTCAATGCCAATCAAGCATCAAAAATTTGACGTCAGAAAAATGTAAGCAAAGTATTTGTTATTCAGTTCTTTCAAATCTGATCTTAGAATAATCTGTCATGCTTCGATACTCCAGAACTGCCAAGGACAATGCGTCAGTCAGATGGAGTCACAAATGATTGCATTTTGAGGAATTCTGGGAAGGTTTTCTCTGGAGAAGGTCATAACAATAGCCTAAAATGGCAGAATTCATTGCAATAAAGCATAAACAAATTATGAACTTTCACATTAGGTTATCAATGTATCAAAATTCCATATTCCATGCATAATTATATTTTATATGTAAACATATATATATATTTATTTATTTATTTAAATTCTCCGGTGGATAAGTAGGGACTTGATTTTACCATACAATTTCTGGTATTTTATAATGTCGGTCTTATAAGTCGAATGTGGAAAACTCACCCTATTGGTCCAAGAGATTACGATATGCTAGCGCCCACCTGAGAGAGTAACCACAGTGCACACTGTCTTTTTTTTCTATGTATTGTGCCTACATGACCACACAGCAATACCTGAACTATTCCAAAGCAATGATTGCACTGTTTTGTGTTTTTTGTATCTCACACCCTCATACACCCTTAATTGTAAGAGCATCCCTTATCTACGATGGAGCGTTCGATCAGAAGAAAATATGAAGCTGGTTTATAATTAAACTACCTTGCTGCAACAAAATTCGATGTGTCTGAGAAACTGGTGTGAGATTGGAGGAGGCAAGAAGATGTAAAAAAAAAATAATGAAGTGTCATATGTTTAAACAGGCATATAAGTCGGGGTCTGATTTTATAATCGATTTTTTGGGTTTCAAGACCCGACTTATACGTGAATATATTCAGTATATATTATAATATATAGCTGGTTCACTTTTTAGCCCTAGTACACTTTTTTTGTTTGCAATTTGCATTATAATTGGCACCCCGGCACTTCTTAGGACTTATCCTGTTTTCCTTTCACCCGTCCACAATATATATAATGCAAAATATACATTCCATATATAATTAATTAGAAGCACCCCTGAGTCAGACAGAGCACAAGCCTTCACTTCCTGACAGCTCCTCTTGGCAGCCCCCATGGAACCCAACAGGATAGTCCTATGCCACCACAACTTTAAGTATCCATACCGAGGTTCACCATAAAGTACACTGCCACCCAGTGTATGGAGGAATGACCTGCATTAGGGAGGCAGTCTCCCACTGTCCCATATATGTGACTGAGATAAGGACCATCACTCATCCTGGTTGGAATGCTCCATCCATTTTGTCCCAACTATACGTTCATATCACAGCTGGGTGCAGGATTCCCATCCATTGCTTCTGGGATGCCCATTCTGGTACAACTTTGTTGCATGTCACCAGTTGTCAGTCAAAAAATAAGTAATATTACTATTGTTAGGTCCCTCTTTGACATGCTATATACATATTATATATGAATTAAACACTCCTGCTTTAGGTCAATTCCTGCTTTTCCCAGTGATTTGGCTTTTGCTGTGTGGACGCAGGCTCAGAAGACAGCAGAAGATAGACACAATTTGTTGAATCAATACACACCTTTATTCTTTGTGATTCTTGGTAAGTAGAAAAGACTCCGCAGCACCTGTCAGCTCAAATGCTTAGGGCCAGCAGAATCTCTCATTCCTCTTTTCTTACAGACTTTTATAAGTTGACTGTCACGTAGACATCAGGCCAACACCCTGAGTAACAGACATATGACTTAGATAAAATCATCACTTCTAGCTTAAAATTTATGCAAGCATTTCTGATTATTATTGAGTCATAAGACTTTTGCCTGAAGTGTGCATTTTTAAAAGATAAAGTTTTCCCAAAATACAGTTATTTGTAATCTTTGTGGTTAGGCCTGCTTCCCTTTATCTTTGAGACATGCTGTTCTTGCTTTCTGCGTACTGGCTTATTTGTACGTCCAAGGGTGCAACTGGCATTGAAGGAATGTTACACCCAAGAATTTAGGGAACAGAATAAGAGACAGAAATTGTACTGTTTTTTAAACTACATCTTTGTTCATAATAATTTCTTTTTTCCACAATTCCCCCCTTTTGAACAAAAGATGCAGGTCATTTAGAATCCTCCTGATCGAGGAACTGATGCGAATCAGACAGGGAAAGAGAAAGAAGCTGCATTCGTTCATTGTATAAAAAGTAGGCTTTGGTAATGGATGCTGTGAAATATTTTTATGCAGATAAGAGGGGTGAGACAGCAACCAATGAGAACGAGTATAGTTAAAGCAACTAAAAGAGATACGAAGGTCGATTTGAACCAGTCTCCCCAGGAGCCAAAAGCAGAGGAGAACTATTCGTCCCATGGGTGATCAATACCTGAATTTTCTGCTAATTCGAGGGAGAGAGCAGTCAGGCCGGCAAGGGCTCGTGTAATTGAGCCATCGGGGCAGTGCTGTTGGGAATATAGGTACAGCATGTGTTCCCAAACATGGCACACACGCCACCCTTTTCAGCTAAAAGCATATCTAAGGCAAGTCTATCCTGCCATGTCATAAGGGAGGTTTTATCGAGCTGTCCGTGTATTCCCTCAACTGCTTCTTTTGAGAAATTAAGGAACCGCTTGTGATTATAATAAAGATAATTTATCCAATCTACATTTTTGTTGATAGTGACTTGGGGGAACAGTGATTCAAATCCAGCAACCACCTGATCTCGGCCCTTGTATTGATTGGGGACTCCTCTAGCGACCCCCACAGCGTTTATATATACACCTGGACCATGGAGGGAGAAATTGGCGACTGACTGGAGGGACCGGCGAATGCGATGGCAATGATTGGAGGTGAGGGAAGGGACCGGTCCTTCAAGTGGCAGGAGATGGAAGGGCATGATTAGTTGGACTAGGGCACAAGAGCCAGACCAATCAAGTAGAAGAATGCCGAGAAGCTGAGAAGGTTTGCACATCCACCACACATCAGCACAGGTAGAATGATGGGAGGTAAACCAAGCTAGAGTGATATTATAAGAGGACAGGGGGTCATTTGGGGAGGTATTGTTGAGTATAGTCACATTATAAGTAATGTTACACCAGTGAGATGGGATGTTACTGAGGAAGGAAGTAGTGGAACTAGTGGAAGAGCGGGTGAGACAGGTATAGTTGGCAGCATATGCACAGAACATAGGGGGAATCATTGGTTGGAATGGGGGAAAAAGGGTGTTTAAGGTATTACATTTGGGATCAGTGGGAGAGGAGGAGGTGGTGAAAAGGTAGAGTAGGCAGGGAAGGCAGGGAAGATCAGAGGGATCTGAGGGGTCGTTTAACGGGAAGGGGTTAGTGGCAAGGTGGGGGCATGCAGTGGTGCATGCATAGCAGTTGGATTGGTTCACTTGTCGTGCAGAATACAGAACCCACTGCAGCAAGCGGTTCTGGTCACCATATCCAGTTTCGACTGAAAAAGTAGAGGACAGAGAGGTAATATTAAGAAATTTGACAGATGAAGAGTTATCATCATGTGGAAAATGGGAAGAAGAGTTGAGGGTGGAAGTGGAGTTAGGAGAGGGAGAAGGGAAGGAGGGGTACTGACCTGGATAATGAATCTTCTCAAGGGGTCAGTGCCGGATACGTAGGCACCAAGTACATATATGCCTGAGTCATGGAGGGACGGGTTTTTCAGAGTAATTATTAGTGGATTACAATTATTTTCAGAGCATTTGTCATTATTATGACCCTTGATTATAGAAAAGCGAGTCTTTAGACCATATTGTAACACCTGCCATGGTTCGTAACCCCAGTCATGTGTTCCAGTATTAGCAAATACCCAGTACTAACTTAGACACTCTCCAGTCACACATACATATTTTTCAGACCAGACCCAATGTTCCTGTCTGCCATTTCCACAGGGAGCAATTGCAAAAGTCAATCTGAACTGAGGCAGTTATTCCTACTTGGAAAGCAAGCGTGGTATAGTCTTTAGGGAGGCCAGGTTGGTAGCGATATCTATCGCCACATCGTCCTAGTTGTCCTGCTGTCAGGGGGACAGCGAATGTTAGGAGGAACAAAATTATGTTTGCCATTTTTTACAATGTGAAGCATGTATCCATGCGGGTAGTCCTTCAGCCTTCACTGCCTGTGTTGTTGATAGCAGCACTTGAAATGGTCCTCTCCAACGGGGCTGGTGCCAATGCTTCCTTCGCGTATCTCTAACCAGAATCCAGGTTCCCAACGGAATCAGGGAATCCTTTGAGAGAGGACTGGTTCTCCAGGCCTGATTAACCTGCTCGTGGACTTCCTTCAGGGACGCTCGGAGACCTGTAAGACTGGAGAGAAGATCATTGTCCACAGTATGCAGAGTGACATTTCCAATAACCATGCCAACGGGCATGGGCTGTCCAGTTAAAATTTCAAATGGCGACAGCCCCAACTGCCGATGTGTCCTTCCTCTCAACCCCATCAAGGCCTGGGGTAGATTGTCTGGCCAAGTTAAGTTTGTCTGCTCACAGGTTTTTGCCAATTTTGATTTTAGGGTGCCATTGCACCTTTCTACAATACCTCCACTTTGGGGATGGTATTCGCAGTAATAATGTACATTTATCTGGAACCAAGTAGTCAATTCATTTATTACAGAATTCACAAAATGGGTACCGTTATCGGACTGCAGTTTCTGTGGTATTCCCCATCTTGGGATGATTTCTTTTATTAAAGCTTTTGCCACAGTTTTGGCATCTGCATGTTTAGAAGGAAAAGCATCCACCCATCGGGAGAACACATCGACAATTACCAAGCAGTAACGGTAGCCCTTAGATGGCGTTAGTTCAATGAAGTCCATTTGGAGATGTTCGAATGGACCCATTGGGTTAGGTGTGATGGCGGGACTTACCTGGATACCTTTACCTACATTAAATTTTTGACATAGTGCACTGTGTCTGCAGAATTGCTCTGCATACGTGGAGAAACCTGTGGCTTCCCAATGTCGCTCGACATCTTGAGTCATTGCATCCTTTCCTGTGTGGTCCAGGCCATGTGTGATTTTTGCCATTCCCGGAAAACAAGCTTTTGGGAGGAGAGGTTTGTTATTTTTCTTATGGGTCCAGACCCCATCAGAGTGGGATCCTTCTTTGGACCATTTTCTCTTTTCTCTGTCCGTGGCTGCGCTCTGTAAAGAGATAATTTGATTATCAGGGTCTTTGTCATCTTTCTGTTGAAATAAAGAGACTGGTGTTTTATTTTAAGCAGCTTGTTTTGCAAAGTAGTCAGATTGTTCATTTCCTTGGCTGACGGGATCTTGTTTTCCAGTATGGGCAGAGCATTTGACTATTGCCAGTTTGGGTGGTTTTGTGATGGCTTTTAAGAGGGTTTCTACTAATTTTTGATGTTGGATGGGCTTGCCAGTACTGGTCTTGAATCCCCTTAACTTCCACAAAGCTCCATGATCATGGCAGACCCCGAAAGCATACCTGGAGTCTGTGTAGATGGTTATGCTTTTTCCCTCCGATAGTTGGCATGCTCGAGTGAGGGCAATTAATTCAGCTGCTTGCACGCTTAAGCTTGAAGAGATTCGATTTGCCTCCAGTAAGTGGTCACCTTTGACCACTGCACAGCTGGTTGAGGGCATTCCATTATCCAATCACAAAGAACACCCATCTACGTAGAATATTTCTCCTGTTTCTAATGGAGTCTCCTGCAGGTCAGGTCTCGGTTTTATTACCTTTGTGATTTCATCATGACAGTCATGTGGCTCCCTTTCTTCTTCAGTGGGAAGAAGTGTGGCTGGGTTTAAAGTGGCGCATCTTTCAACTGTGACATTTGACAGAGTACAGAGTATATTTTGATAGTGTATTGCCTAGCAGTAGTGAGATGTGAAGTATTGGCCTGTACTAAAATGGAGTGTACGGTGTGAGGCACCTTTACTGTTAGGGGGCTCATGAGCACTATATCTGTATTGGCTAGCACGGCTTCTGTTGTGGCTGCTACTGCTCTGAGACAGGTTGGAAGTCCCTTAGCCACTGGATCCAATTTCTTCGAAAAATAGGCTATTGGCCTTTGTTTTTCTCCATGGAGCTGAGTTAGTACTGCATTATATATCCCCCCTTTTTGTCCACAAACAGAGTGAATGGAATTATTGCCATCATCAGGTGTTTGCGATTTTCATTTATGTTGTTCACTCAAGTATTTCTTGTCATGTTTTTCGTCAGTTGTATGTGACTCCAAGTTTAAATGCGCAAGGGCAGTACAGAGATGGGGGGCTGATGCTGGGGCGTCCCCGTTCATATAAATGTAAACAATTGCCTAGGGTGGGGTGAGGGTCCCCTTTTATATATTGCAGTAGAGTAGCTCATGGGCGACCCATGAAGTTTAAACTGACGTTATCTGTCCTCCTTGCCTAGGATTCAAGGACACCACTTCTGCTTCTCTCTTCCTCCTTTTTTGTTTCTGGCCTACAGCCATAACCTCTGGCACCTTCACTGAAATTTTATAGTGCTTGGTGGCCATTAAGGTTTGCGTCTTGCTTGAGCTTCCCTCAACTTGCTCCTTTCGTTTCACACCTCACTGCACACAGCAAACATGAATATGTCTTCCTGTCGAGGACCTGCCCCTTCTTTAGTTGTTTCCTATTGGTCAGTGGTGCTGTTCAGTTGCTTATGCTCTACCCATCAATGTGTTTGCATAAAGCCCCCTATCAGTGCAGAGATAAGCATGCATTGTTAACATACAGTAATATGAATAAACAGTGATAAATAAAAACACAAGGAGGCTAATTTTCATTTTTTCAAAATGTCACCAAACTTGATTTTTGAAATTTGTTTTGATATACTTTATTAATCTTAATTAATACTTAATTAATAGGGAAAATGTCCTTTTTTGCGTGACCTTTTGGAGATCACATTGAAAGGTCTGCCATCATACAGCACCCTGGAGGAATATTCAGGTTAAGGGTCAAGATCCCAACAGAGTAGGATCCCTTCTGGCACTAACAGGATTTGAACCTTCCAGATACCAGTGGAGATCCTTAGCCACAGGGCTTAACCCTCTGGCAGCTAAAACATTTTTTTTAGACCTACAACATGAGAAAAAAATTGGAACAGGTCTCCAGACTTGAAACAGCCAAACACATGAAATGTAGACGGCCACCCTGGTTACAAACAAGTTCTGCTCCTGCAGATTTTCCTAATCCGACTTTGTCTGTAAATTGGAATTTGCACTAAAAACGCCCATTAACGGGAAATTGATAAATATGCCTAATGCTTTATTACTTATTTAACAGAAAAATATTTCAAGCCAGTTAAAAAAAATAAAAGTGAAGCAATAGCACTGTAGATTAAGTAACAAAGCACAAATAATTTAAAATAAATCACAGATATGTCCAGCATCCTGATTTTTCTGATGAGTGGAATTTGTTCTTTGGCCTCTAAACATTTTTGACATGTGGTTTCCATGGGCATCCGATGCCAAGGAATCTTGTGATTGTTTATTTTTTTGTTTCTTTTTTATTTTTAATATTTTATGTATGATTCGCATTGTTCTGTATTGCTATCTGGTTTTCCTTTTGGATGCCCACCATGTTTTAGACTGGTTGCTAGGATGTGAGACCCTGTTGCTATGATGTGGAGGCCAAAGGTCATTTTAAATGCCAGCGCCACGCTTTCCTGTTCATCCAAATGGGTTTTTTTTAGCATTTTATTGAATTTATTAGAAGCAAATAACATTCCATACAAGCAAGTCCAATTTTACAGAACTAAGTCCAAGTCAAATCAACCTCCACCCATGAGAAAGAGAGCTAGGCCAACAGAGTAAAACTGCAATAGTAGGAAAAATAAATAAATAAAAAAGATAAAAAGGGAAGAGAATCTGCTTCTTCAATTTATTCTAAAATGTCATTGATTAGGTTCTGCCAGATTTTTAAAAAGTTTTGTACAGATCCTCTAAGTGCGAATTTGATTTTTTCCAGTTTCAAATAGTATATAACATCAATTGCCCACTGACTTAACAGAGGTGGGTTAGGATTCTTCCAGTTGAGCAAGACGAGTCTATGTGCTAATAGTGTAGTAAAGGCAATTACAGTTTGTTTGTCCTTCTCTACTTTCAGCCCCTCTGTGAGCGCACCAAACACAGCTAGTAATGGATTGCTATGGGCTGCCTGATACGCATTTAAAAATTTTGGTCCAGAGTGATGTTAATTTGGTGCAGGTCCAAAACATGTGGCCTATTGAGGCTAGAGCTTGATTGCAACGTTCGCAGGTTGGATCTTGCCCTGGAAACATTTTGGACAATTTTAAATGATTTCAAGTTGAATAATTGAATGTTTTGCATATATGGAGCTCGAGTGAATTCTGTGCATGGCTGCCTTCAACTCCTTTTATGAGATGTTGAGTGAGAAATTCTTTTCCCACTGTACTCTAAGATCTTTCACAGGAAGGGACTTTAAAGTGTTTTTATATATTATAGAAATGCTGTTCATTCTAAATTGCATTCACAAAATCAAATCAAACCCATTTCAGAGTGTTAGCTTTGAATTTACCGTTCACAACTATTGTTTTCTACTTCTCGATTGCGAGTTGCATTTTGTGTTTTTTTTATGTCTGGCTAAACTGGCCCTGTTTTGACTTAAGACTTATCACTCATCTGTCTTTTGATGACTCTTCTGGCTATATGCCCTGAGCTCTGTTTATTTCATTTCTAGCCAAAGTACCTGGCATTGCCCGGCTATCTTATATATAAACGTCTACGCGTGGAAGTGTGTCTGTCTGTCTGTCCGACCTGGAAGTGAGAGATGGAGTCGGGGTAAGAGAACAGAATCTTGCTTAGATGCTAATAACACAAGCAAGACCAGCACGTCAGTAAAACGAAACCTCAGAAGAAACTCAAAGTCACTTAGCGGCTAAAATTGACAAAACGTTATCCCTTTTACTTTTCCTCCCACCACTAATACACATGCGATGCGAGCACGTCGGCAAAACGAAACCTCCTAGGAGAGAGATGCTCAGAGTAGTTTCTTTCAATTACCTGACATCTCTACATTTCAATTTTTTTTCTGACGATTTCAATAGTTTCTAGGACCCGGGGCTTTTTACAGAGCAGGCTTACACAGCTACTGTATGTATAATAGATTAAGGTAAGAAAGCAAATGTTTGCATGTTTTTAATCTGGACCCTTTTGTGATTGGCCTTCCAACATCACCACTACCTTTCTATCAATTTTTCTGCACTCCTGAGCCTAGAATTTTTTCTTTCTATGTCTGCTTTTGTTCCAAAATTGCTGTAGCTCCTTGCTGGGTTGGCACACTGAATGCCACTTCTTTGTATTTTGTGGTTTAGTGTGGTTTAACAAATAGATATTTAATATCACATTAATAAGCTGGGGGGCTTGTTGAGTAGTTGAATGAAGGGGGGGTCTGGGTTGATTGTGGTTTAGAGACATTGCTGCAGGACTCCATATTATTACAGGAGACAGCACCATTGGTGGGACTCAATAACGTTATAAAGTTGATTGATTTAACGTTGAGTAAAAATCGAGACAAATCATGGTGCTGTTTTGGCATAAAAGTCTAAAATGATAAGTGCTTGATGATAATAAATGTCTACCATCAAGAAACAGTAAACGTTATTAACGTCATCTTCTGTTGTTCTCTTTCTACTGTGTTCTGGAAGGCGCCTCGTGTTTCATTCTGTTTCATTGTGGCTTACCTCTATTGCACTTAGTAATGGTATAAAATTGTATACATTTCTTTTTTTTCAATAAAAAATTTAGTGTCATCAGTTCATTTCAGATTTTGTCACTTGTACACACTGCAATGATATTCCAATTTGCATGCCTGACCAACACACAGCCTGGCAGCCCAGATCTCAGTTCATTGGGTAGGTGGAGCGTTCATCCTTTCATTCGCCAATTTTCTAAAATTCTTATAATATAACATCACAAATAAATAGAGGTAGGTCTAAGTGAAAGAGTTTCCTTTTGCAAACTTCTTCTTTTTCTTCGTGTTTTGGCTGCTCCGGTTAGGTGTTGTCACAGGGGATCATCTTCTTCCACATCTCTATAAGCTACCAAGTAGTATGGTAGTCAGTAAAAGCTTTAGGGACTTTCAAAACTCGACTTGATGTTATTTTAGAAGAATTAAGAGGATAAGACTGGCAAGCTTTGCTAGGCTGAATGGCCTGCTCTCTTGTGGATTATTCTAATAGTCTAATGTCCCCGTCCTCTACATCTTGCTCTGTTGCACCCATCACCTGCATGTCTTCTATCCCCACATCTCTTAGGTCTTCCTCTTTTCCTTTTGCCTGGCAGCTTTATCCTTAACATCCTTCTCCCAATATACCCAGCATCTCTCCAACGCAATCTCGCCTCTCTGACTTTGTCTCCCAACTGTCCAACTTGAGCTGACCCTCTAATGTCCTCATTTCTAATCCTGTCCATCCTCTTCATCACCCAATGCAAATCTCAGCATCTTTAACTCTGCCACCTCCAGCTCTGTCTCCTGTTTTCTGGTCAGTGCCACCGTTTCTAACCCATATAATACAGCTGGTTTCACTACCGCCCTGTAGACTTTCCCTTTCACTCTTGCTGATACCCGTCTATTACAAATTACTCCTGACATTCTTCTCCACCCATTCCACCCTGCCTGCACTCTCTTTTTCAACTCTCTTCCACAATCCCCATTACTCTGTACTGTTGATCCCAAGTATTTAAACTCATCCACCTTCGCCAAATCTACTCCCTGCGTCCTCACCATTCCTCTGACCTCCCTCTCATTCACACACATGTATTCTGTCTTGTTCCTACTGACCTTCATTCCTCTCCTCTCTAGAGCATATCTCCACCTCTCCAGAGTCTCCTCAACCTGCTCCCTACTCTCGCTACAGATCACAATGTCATCAACAAACATCATAGTCCACGGGCACTCCTGTCTAATCTCGTCTGTCAACCTGTCCATCACCATTACAAATAAGAAAGGGCTCAGAGCCGATCCCTGATGTAATCCCACCTCTATGTTGAATGCATCTGTCACTCCTATGTCAGACCTCACCACTGTCACACTTCCCTCGTACATATCTTGTACAACTCTTACGTACTTCTCTGCCACTCCCGACTTCCTCATACAATACCACAACTCCTCTCGAGGCACTCTGTCATATGCTTTCTTCAGGTCCACATATTAATAAATAGTGGTAAGTGAAAGAGTTTCCTTTTGTGTACACATTCATGAAATTGACGTTAAACTTTGTATTGCATGTAATTTTGCAACCATGAAACTCACTAAAAAAGGGTGTTTTAGAGTTTGAAACAGATTTTTCTTTTTGAGGGGGAGAAAGGGTACTTACTGTTCAAGGTTTTGGTAACACCATAAACCCTTTTGGACCAGCACATTTCTCAAAAAAGAGTCCAATTGAAAGTAACGTGAAGGTAAACTTAGCTTCTTATACAATTTCCCAATCTTGGAACTTACGAAAATGGATTTTTTCAAGTTTTAACTCTTTATTTTCAAGCTTGAAGTAGGGTAATTGCTGCTTCAAGGTTTGGTAACTCAATACACCCCTTTTGGAAAAGCACATTTTTCAGATAAAGGTCCAATTGAAAATAAATTGAGGGCAAACTTAGCTTCTCATACAACTTCCCAATCTTGAAACTCACTAAAACAGATGCTATTAAAGTCAGTCATTCCTGAACAGGGTGGCGGTAGCCTTTCCCAGCTGGCAGAGGGCATAAGGCAGGAGCAAATCTTGAATGGGGCACCAGTCCATCATATGATGAACACACACACTCACATCACACACACACAGGTCAGTTTAGGTTCGCTAATCCACCTAACCTGCATGTCTTTGGACTGTGGGAGGAAACCCACACAGACACGGAGAGAACGCCACACAGAGAGGACCCTGGACATGAACCCCAGTTTCCTTACAATGCTATCACTGCGCCACTATGCCGCCCCAAATTTTAAAAAGTATTTTAGGGAAGTAAGTGAAAAACACAGTTTAGGGTCTGACAGCACCATTCACCACTTTTGGACCTGTGTGTTTTTATAGAAAATCATCCAGATGAAAATAAATGCGGGGAGAAAAGTGCCTTTCTGAAATTCAACTTGGCTGACCACAACCTACGATGAGATAAAAAGACAAAAGCTGTAATGCAGTAAGCCAATGAAATTGTTACCCAGAAAACTCTTTACCTAATTTATTCGATGACATCCCACTTTTTCTATCACGAAACATCTTGGGCACTGTTAACAGTGTCCTCCTATCAGCCCCAGCACTGCAGTGTATGTATTGGCACTGCCATGATGCTGTAGATGTGATGAAAACATAGGGACGAAGAACGCCTGATAAGATTTTTGAAACACTATCTATACTGTAAATATAAAAGTCAGTGTATGTGTGTGTGTGTGTATGTATGTATGTTCCAGCAACACTTCCGAACAGCTGGAGCGATTTTCATGAAACTTGGTACACATGTTTCTCATTGGTTGACTAAAAATACTTTAGGGTGAGATCAACCCTAACCCTTCTGGGTAGGGTGGGTGGTGATCTTGCCATCTTGTATGCATGTTATCATCCAGTTGACACTCAAAACGACTACCAGAGGGCGAACTGGAGGTGACTGCCAGCATTCTTTATGTTTGAGCACCACCCGCGCCCTTGTCGCTTTTGAAATTAAATAGAGTTGGCTGGTTCCGAACATCAACTGGATGATAACATGCATACAAGCTGAAAAAGACAAGCACATTAGCGAGTGAGTCTTCATTGTTTGTTAATTTATTTTTATTTTTAAAGAAAATGAAAACCACTTTACTCTTGGGCAATACTGGGTATTTCAGCTATGTTAGCTAGTATTACATATATTTTAAGTTGGACCAACAGCAACATGTGTGCATTATTTGGTAAAATTCTCTCCAGCCATTTATACATGACTGGCTTACAGACAATAAACAGATGACAGTTTTATGTATACATATGGCATCTCCATGTTATCTTCTGGTTCCATTTTCTCTCCAAACCGCTCTCACCTTGCATAACAGTACAGTGCAGTATGTCAACTTAAACATCAGAGTTTTTAAAAATGACACATTATCTCCTAGAGTTGGAAACGGCATGATAATGACATGAAAGCCCACCAGTAACTGACAATTGTGAGATACTGAGAGGACCCGCTCTGCTTCCTAGCGGCTACACTTACTGAGATGACATGGCCGAGGAACAAACCAAGGACATCGGGAATTACAAATAATGGTCAGCTGCTTACCTGCGATGGGAATGATTGGGGGTCTGCACACCACCAGTTACATTTTGTGACATGTGCAAGCAAAAGCCCAAAATGATTGAAATGGTGACAAAGTACTCACTAAGCTGTGATTCAGCATTAGAGGTGGCCGTAACCTCATCACAAACAAATTTCAGCTCGCTTCATTGGTAACTAAAAATGGAAGTAAAAATGGAAGTGCCGAGATGAAAATGAAAATTTTGGGGGGCTTTGCTATATGTGCTTAGCGGTGCTACCTACCTGTAATTCACTGGATTTCCAAACCTATAAATTCCAAATCCAGGGGTCAGCATCCACCCTGACAGAATTCAGCCAAAAAGAATGGAGGGGACAGCAGACGTCACAGGACACCCACATGGCCACTTCACAGTCACCAGTCCAACTGGGAGACTTGGAAGGAAAAACTCATCCGGACACGGCGAGAACATTCAAACAGCACGCGAAGTGACCGGAAATAATAATCTAATGACATAGAAAACGAAATTGCTGCAATTCACCAAATATTCCTGAAAACTCTTGTCAGTTTAATGAACTGTGCAAACAGCTTACAAAATAATAATTATGTTTAATTAGGCTTCTCGGCAGCATTGTGCCATCAGCCACCCACGCGGCACTTACTAGTATCGGACTGTGGCAGGTAGCCATTTAGACTGCTCCTAGAAAATGGAAGTTTGTTTTATTTTTATCACGTAGTGCTGCGTCAGACACTGTTGCTGAAATGTAAAGCCCAAGTGTGCTGCTGAAAATATTAATTAAGGAAGATGGAAGAAATGTTTTTATTCTGTAGAGATCTGAAAAAAAAACAGATTTAAAATTTTTTTTGCAGTGCATATCTTCCAGGTCCTTGTCACAATGTAGTGCACTATATTATCATTATATTATTTCACTTGCATTTCCAATGATTCTCCAGTAGATGTCACTGTACAGATACCTACACTGCTCACTTTTTTAATTGACATCTTTGCTGAGGGAACTGTACATTCAGAAAAATACAAACGGGTAAATGGCAGTGCAGCACAACGTGACAATGCCGGAACATGATGTGTAAATATGTGTTACGTGTGTAAATGTGCATTAAACCTTCATTTTAAAGGTTTCCAGTTTCTTATGTAGCTTAATAGCATAGGATCTTACTTGGCGAGATTGGAGTTTGACCCCCAGTTCTGTTAACACGTATGTGCTTTTATGCAGTGTGGCCTAGGGGGTAAGGCTTTGGACTTCAAACCTTGAGGTTGTGGGTTCAAATTCCACTACTGACACCACTGCATGACTCTGAGCAAGTCACTTCACCTGCCTGCACTCCAATTGGACAAAAATAACAAAACAAATGTAATCGATTGCATCTCAAATGTTATAAATTGCCTTAGATAAATCATTAAGTAATCTTAGATTAGGTCAACTTTATTAATCCCAGGGGAAATTTAGATGCCTACTGCAGTAAAAATATAAAAAATAAAGGTACAGACTCCTATGAGAAATAATGCAATCAATTAATAAATATTAAATGTATATTATCCAGAAATAGCAGAGTACAAGTATTAAAAGAGTATAGGTATTTAATCTGGGACGTTGGGAGGAAGCATTAAATTGCCTGAAACCAGGAGGCTGAAAAGACCCCCAGAGGTGCTTCTTAGGACACCATGGTAGAATGAACCTAAAGGGGATTTTTCATGCTGGCATCCAATTTTGCCACCATCTTCTTTTCCTCAACAGCTTCCAGTGTGTCCAGGGTTGGCCCTGTGATGGTGCAGGCTTTCCTGATACGTTTGTTCACACATTGTGCTTCTTTTGAGCTCATGTTGCTTCCCCATGTAGAACACCACACTGGCTACTATGGACTGACAGAACATTTCCAGCAAGTTGCTGCACACATCAAAACACCTGAGTCTCCTTAGCAAGTCCTCTCTGCTCTGGCCCTTCTTGTACAACGCCACTGTGTTGTCAGATCACTCGAGTTTGTTGTTCATGGTAGACCCCCAGGTATTTGTAGCTCTGTACCCCTTCCAAGTCTTCCCCCTGGGTGATGACAGGTCACAGAGGCTCCTTGGCATGCTGGACGTCCACCACCAGCTCTTCTGTCTTGCTGATGTTGAGCTGCAGATACCAGCACCACAAGACACAAGACAAAGTCCTCCAGCAGACTCCTGTACCGCCACTTATCTCCATTATTAATGCCTAACCGGGCTGAGATGTTACATAAAGTCATCTTAGGCCCTATCTGACACTGGCTCGTGGAGGGACGACTTTTTAAGATCTTGCACAACTGGCTAGTGGCTGGAGGAAGACAACGTGAAGCACTGGAGAAGCTGTGAGGAGTCCAAGAGCCTTGCCTTTGATGTGAATATTCTGCTAATGATAATTTGTTGACGAGTATTGGCCTGACGTGATTTCATTTCTCACTCACTTGTGGTTCTTGGAAATCCGCACTATACATCTTCTGTCACCTGTCATCTTAGGTCTTCGATGGTTTCTAACTCTGGCCGGTCTTCTAGGCATTCTCAAGAAACCCAATGCCTCCAGCAAGGCTTCAGAGGTCAAATTTATTGTGTAATTTAACTAGTGTGCTAAGATAAAAGGACAGAGAATCGATGAGCCTATCAGAACTTTATTTTAACATTGATTATCTGTTAGAATCTCGGCTCGTGCATCACCTGCAATATTGATAGATGGATATTGCATTTTTATTGAACTGCTTATGTAGCAGTGTATCTCACATCGCGGACATTTAATTAGAAAAATACACAACTGTGGAGCCAGTTTTACAGGGCGAGACCAACATGGAGGTAGTTTGGGGTCCTTCGTGTGTCTATGTTGACCTGGCATAGGGGGAGCCCTCCTATCACAAATTGAGGCCAAAATATACAAAAGCAGGCCATTTAGTTTCTAAGCCAGTCATCCACTTCCAGGCTGTGGGAGATGGGGCCTCTTCTGGAAGCACTTGGCATAAAGCAGGAACCAATCCTGGGACAGATCGGCCATCTACCAAGGGTAACACTCAGTTTAGAGTCATAAGTCTAATCTAACAAGCAAACAGAGAGAACATAGAGACTCCACAGAGATGACAGAAAGGTACAGTTTTGGAGCCCAAGATGTAACCAATGCACCACCTTTCAAAAGGTGTATACAGTTTGGCGCAGACTAATGGCACTTCTTCTTCTCCTTTTGGCTGCTCCCGTCAGGGGTCACCAAAGCAGATCATCTTTTTCCATATCTTTCTGTCCTCTGCATCTTGCTCTCTCACACCCACCACCTGCATGTCCTCTCACACCACATCCATAAACTTTCTCTTAGGCCTTCCTCTTTTCTTCTTGCCTGACAGCTTCTATCCTTAATATCCTTTTCCCAATATTTTCTCCTTCAAACTGGTGGCAGGGGAAAGTTTAGTTAGGCAGCATAAGATGGTGGTATGTAGGATGAAGTTGGAGATCAAGAAGAAAAAGAGGAGAGTGAGGGCAGAGCCAAGAAACAAATGGTGGAAGTTGAAAAAGGAAGACTGCAAGGTTGAGTTCAGGGAGGAGGTAAGACAGGCACTGGGTGGCAGTGAAGAGTTACCAGACAGCTGGGCAACTGCAGCAGAAGTAGTAAGAGTGACAGCAAGAAGGGTGCTTGGCGTGACATCTGGACAGAGGAAGGAGGAAAAGAAAACCTGGTGGTGGAATGGGGAAGTACAGGACAGGACACAGAGGAAGAGGATGGTGAAGAAGAAGTGGGATAGTCAAAGAGATGAGGAAAGTAGACGAGAGTACAAGGAGATAAGGCATAAGGTGAAGAGAGAGGTGATGAAGGCTAAAGAAAAGGCGTATAATGAGTTGTATGACAGGTTGGACATTAAGGAGGGAGAAAAGGACCGATTTGCTAGACAGAGGTACCGAGCTGGGAATGATGTGCAGCAGGTTAGGGTGATAAAGGATAAAGATGGAAACGTACTCACAAGTGAGGAGAGTGTGTTGAGCAGATGGAAAGAGTACTTTGAGAGGCTGATGAATGAAGAGAACGAGAGAGAGAAGAGGTTGGATGATGTGGAGATAGTGAATCAGGAAGTGCAATGGCTTAGCAAGGAGGAAGTAAGGACAGCTATGAAGAGGTTGCAGAATGGAAAGGCCGTTGGTCCAGATGATATACCTGTGGAAGCATGGAGGAGTTTAGTAGAGATGGCCAATGGAGTTTTTAACCAGATTGTGTAATGGAATCTTGGAAAGTGAGAGGATGCCTGAGGAGTGGAGAAGAAGTGTACTGGTGCTGATATTTAAGAATAAGGGGTATGTGCAGAATTGTAGTAACTACAGAGGGATAAAATTGATGAGCCACAGCATGAAGTTATGGGAAAGAGTAGTGGAAGCTAGGTTAAGAAGTGAGGAGATGATTAGTGAGCAGCAGTATGGTTTCATGCCAAGAAAAAGCACCACAGATGCGATGTTTGCTCTGAGGATGTTGATGGAGAAGTATAGAGAAGTCCAGAAGGAGTTGTATTGGGTCTTTGTGGACCTGGAGAAAGCATATGACAGGGTTCCTAAAGAGGAGTTGTGTTATTGTATTAGGAAGTCAGGAGTGGCAGAGAAGTATGTAAGAGTTGTACAGGAGATGTATGAGGGAAGTGAGACCGTGGTGAAGTCTGCGGTAGGAGTAATGGATGCTTTCAACATGGAGGTGGGATTACATCAGGGATCGGCTCTGAGTTCTTTATTATTTACAATGATGATGGACAGGTCAACAGATGAGATTAGACAGGAGTCCCCGTGGACTATGATGTTTACTGTAGCAGTGCCATAATGGACATTCCCTCACAATGCAGGTAATGTGCCTCATTCAGGACTCCATGAGCAACTGCTCATTCAACACAAAGTAAAACCAGGGGTACCCAAGGATTCTCCAAACAGATACAGTACACAAGGAGTCCAGTCTTCATCTCAGGTCACTGGATAGTGTCCTTGTCTCACAACCATATAGCAAAATTGGAAGCACCAGGACTCTAAAGACTTGGACCATTGCACTTTTGAATTCTGTTAGAAAATATCTCTTCACACAAAGCACCATAGAGAAGTGGAATAAATTACAAAGAAATATGGTTTGACTTCAAAACTCAGCCTCTTATTTTGGAGAAAATTGGGAAATAGGATGGATGAGCTTGTTGGCCTGAATGGCCTGTTCTTGTCACAGTTTTTCTAATGTTCCACCAGACAGCTCTTTCATATGCACGCTAATACAGGGCCTGTGTAATGTCATCAGTCTACTTGGGGTGTTTGAGGGAAAACCAGAATGGAGCACAAGGGAAGCAAAAACTACAGGAACGCTAACTAATGCACCACAATCCTGTCCTACATGTACATCCTCATCAACCTGATCACAGTGAAGTAGAATTTGCAGAATTTCATGGGTTATTGTGTCTGTCTATCTTATGTTAGCCTTTGCCATACATGTCTTGTTAACAGAGAATTCAGTCCATGTCAGTGGAGCTAATTATTCAAGCAGATCATGTTTTTTCTCGCTGATTACAGAGCACAGCTTGCCTTTAAAGGTGCAGCTGAGCAGTTTAACAGTAAATTTGCTTACAGAACTTTATGGCATGGCTCACGATGAACAAAGCTAACCGATTAATGGTCATTGATGATGAAGAAATGATCCAAAATGGAATTTGTGCCAAATTCAGTATGCATTTGTCTTGAGAAAGTATTCTGACCCTGTCACTTTGCTGCTTTGTGCTAAAATAGTTTAAATTCTTTTTATTCCACATCAGATTATACTCAATACCCCAAATTGTTGGATCTGCTTTCTTAGAATAGAATAGAATAGAATAGAATAGAATAGAATAGAAATTTGCCCTTTTACAGAAGCTGTTTAAATAAATAAATACATAAATAGATGAATAAATATATTCTCACACAAGCGTATCGGAGGATCACCTTACAGGTTCTGTTGAGGTTTGTAATTACAGTCCAGGATGAGAGGGAGCGTTGTCACTATACATTGTTATCTTTTTCTCTCTCCACTAGTGTTGAGAAGCTGCCCAGTGAGGACAACTGACTCCGCCCCTTTTGAGAAACCGCCCAGTGAGGGCAGCTAACTCCGCCCTTTTTGGTTCACTCTCCATAAAAGCTCGAGTGCCCCAGAAGGAGGTGTCATTTATTGGCAAGAGCTACCCTCTGGAAGGAGCTCCTGTGCTCTTGATCTAAGTCTTTTTGAGTCTTTTTGGTTTTGTTATTTGAAGTGCTAGCACGCTCAAGGCCATTTATTTTATGTAAGACTATTGATATTAAAAGGGATGACTTTGTTGTTGCCCAAATTTTCCTTTTTGTGGAAGTGTCATTAATATACCCAGTCACTATATATATACTACTACTACTACTCACCTCGCTCGCCCACCCCAGAACCCCCACCTCCGGGGGCGCGTTTCACGCTAGCCACTTCACGTCTCTGCCACTCCTGTTGTGAAGGGGGGGCGGGGAGGGCTGAACGCATGCTAAGGACGGATCAGCTGCTGGCTTGCTGCTACCGAGCTGCGTGATCTGCATGTTGTGCTGTGCGACGATCATTTAAAAGCCTGTACAGCAGCTGTCCTTTTGTCTCACTTCCTTGTCTTGTGGGACGTTAAAGTGTCTCTGAGAAATTGTTTGTAAGTAGGGTGTGAAGTGCAAGAAGTCTCGCAGGACTTCAAAGTGTCTCTCCGAGATGATCACGTCTCGACCTAAGATTTTTTTATATGATAGATAGATATATATATAGTGAAGGCATAGACTTCCATATCATCACGGGCTGTCAGAAGGTACAGCATGTATCCTCTCCAGATCAAGCATCAAAGTAGCACATAAGCCTACAAACACTCTCCGCACAGTCCTTTTAATGCTAAAAGCAGGAAATTGGCAGTAGAGACATGGAACGCAGTTTACAGCATACCATGTGATTCATGTCCAGGTGTATATGTGGGAAAAACAACAAAAACACACAGCACATGTATACAGGAACGTCGCAATATGCTCCGAAGAAAGGACCCACTGTCTCTGATTTACACACATACAAGTCTGACCGGATACACATTTGAATGGGACTCCTACCAAGTGAAATTCAAGGCTAACACTAAGAGTGACAGAGAACTGGCTGAAACGTGGCTACCCAATGAAAATGTCATTAACAGACATTTGGACATGAACCAGGCATATGCAGATTTGAAAAAAGAACAGGTACATAATATATAAGACTTAATGACCAACGCCCTCCAAACCCCACCTTGTCATATATATATA
>JANRMT010062791.1:153257712-153321909 GCA_026402145.1 Polypterus bichir lapradei | reverse complement strand
ACCTTATCAGTGGTCCGAATGATACGTACAACACACCGATGACACTGGACAATTAATGTCAGTGGACCAAATGATACGTACAACACACCGATGACACTTGACAATGGGGGGGATGTCATTAGACCTTATCAGTGGTCCGAATGATACGTACAACACACCGATGACCCTGGACAATTAATGTCAGTGGACCAAATGATACGTACAACACACCGATGACACTTGACAATGGGGGAGGGGGGTGTCATAAGACCTTATCAGTGGTCCGAATGATATGTACAACACAACAAAGACACTTGACAATGAGGGGGATGTCATCAGACCTTATCAGTGGTCCGAACGATACGTACAACACACAGATGACACTTGACAATGGGGGAGGGGGTGTCATTAAACCTTATCAGTGGTCCGAACAATACGTACAACACACAGATGACACTTGACAATTAGTGTCAGTGGTCTGAATGATACGTACAACACACCGATGACACTTGACAAAGGGAGGGATGTGTCATAAGGCCTTATCAGTGGTCTGAACAATATGTACAACACACAGATGACACTTGACAATTAATGTCAGTGGACCAAATGATACGTACAACACACTGATGACACTTGACAATGGGGGGGATGTCATTAGATCTTATCAGTTGTCCGAAAGATACGTACAACACACCAATGACACTTGACAAGGGGGGTTGTTAGTGGTCCGAATGATACGTACAACACACCAATGACACTTGACCGTATGGGCTACTGGCCAGTTACTGCTACAAAACAAAACAAGACCTTACAGAAGGCTTTCCGTGGTCTTAATAAGGTTTGGACAGGTCTGGTGACAAAACGTCATACCACAATACGTGATGAATCCATCAATAAGTCACTGACTGCCGTATAACAAGACGCTTTGTTTGATTTTAATTAGACTTGGAATGCCCCGGTGACACCACAATTTGGGCTACTAATACAAAGACTACTGGTCACTTACTGCTACACAAAAAGACCCCAACAATGGCTTTGTTTGGCATTAATAAAACTTACTAGCAGGGCTGTCTTAATGTATGGGTACTAGCCATTGGAGCAGAGGGGCCCTCGATGTTTTTGATGCCTATGTATGTTTTTGTTTTGCAGTCCAAACAGGGGTCCTAGCTCACTACTTTGCCTGGGGGCCTATGATGCTGTTAAGACGGCACTGGTTACAAGACTCCACTGACACTTAAAGTAACAAGAGCCACAGCCCACAGCGTATCTATTAGTCATCTGCTACTACTGCTTATAGCAAAACCTTAATAGAAGCTTAGCTTGGTCCTAATAAGGTGTGAAATGGAGCAACTCTTCAGAATAAGAGGTACCACTAGTTTGGGGGTGGGCAACGGTGGTCCTGGAGGGTTAGGGTGGCTTAAGGTTTTTGTTCTCATCCAGTTTCTTAATGAGAAGTCAATTATTGCTGATGAAGCACTTATTGCTCAAGTGACATTATGATGAATTCATTTTAGTGGTCTCGCTTGTTAGGGTTCCCCACCCTTAATTGCTTATTTCCGCCTTAAACAGTTGCATTCGCTGTTTTTAATGGCTCCTTATTAGCAATACGATACAAATGACCAAGGAACCAGCAGTTCTCCATCTAGCTTTAATCCACTGTGAAATGATCAGACTCGACATATTCAAAAAGGTTTGGAGCAGCCACCCGTGTACTGTCCCTGGCTGCAGTGGGTCTTGAAAAAATAGATAGAAGTGTCTTTGATGGAGTCCAAAAGTGAACTGAACTGAGGTTGTAAAGATGGAGGCTTTGTATGCCAAGACCAGAAGTGACTTAGGGGAACCGGAAGTGACCTTCTTCCGAGGTCATAACCAGAAGTGACAGAATCCTAGACACCGGAACCAGAAGTGACATCTTCAGGGATGAATCAGACAGGTTTTCCCACGTCTGGTCTGCAGAGACAACAGAAGAAGGTTCAGCGCACCCCACCACCCCTGGCCTGCTATGGAATTACCTTCACTTGGTCCATACAACGTCCTCCTTGTCACACGTGCGTGACACAATTTAACCTGCATGGATTCATCAGGCACTTTTTGGTTTAATAAAACATTTAAGAGAAAAATGTGACAGATTGAAAATTATTAGTTTTAGACTTCAAATCATGTGAATGATATTCTTGGAAAGGAACAAAATCTATGATCTAAGAACCCAACATTGCAGACTAACAAGCCACTAAATTAAATAAGATCTGCGATTGGCAAGGATTGTTTTCTAATTAAGCAATTTGGTTGAAACAAAAACCTGCATCCAGTGCGACCCTCCCGGACCGACATTACTGTCATGTAACTTGACCGTAGCAAAGGCTTTGTTTGTTCTTATAAAGAAAAAGCACCAGTGGCTCACTGCGGTGGGCCGACCAGTAGTCTGTCTATAGTGGCATAAAGGGGGGAGTGTGTCTGCTGTCCACTTAACTGCCGTGTAAGTTTAGAGGATCACTACCAGTTTTGGAAAAGAGCCTAACTGTAGTACATCTAGAAGTCACTTAGTGTTGTGTAACGAGACCTCAACAAAGCCCTGGTTGGGTCTCAAAAGGACAAAACACCAGTGACATTCTACAATAGGTCTACTAGTCCTGTGTCTATTATTCACTTACTGCTGTCTAATAAGATCTTCACAAGGCTTTGTTTGGTCCTAATTTAAACTTGCATGGCGCTGATGACCTCTAGCGTGTCTACTGGTCGGTTACTATTGCATAACAAGTCCTTGGAGAAACGTCTTGATTGCTCCTAATAAGCCTGTTTTTCAACAATGGCTGCCTTTAATGTGCCTATAAGTCACTTGCTGCTGTTTTACAAGACGGTGTAATCGACCCTCTGGTCGATCCTAAGAAGACTTCAAATAGGGGCTGTGTTCAGTGTAACTATGGGTGCCACAAGACCCTAAACACTTTGTTTGGTCTGATAAAGACGCAGCACTAATGATGGCACTGCACTGTATAGGAGAGGCTGGCTCTGCTAGTCACTTAGTGCTTTCTGACAAAGACGCAGTTATTGTTTCATACCAATACTCTCTGTGACTAACTGGCCCACTACAGCAAACTCTTACTCTAAAGCCGGCCTTCTTACATTTTTAAACCGAGGACTCAAATAAGAAAATTGATAACATACAAGAAGAGGATTATTACCATAGTGACAGCAGAGCCAAACACAGACGACAAACAATGGCCATATAATAAGATAGTCAAAGTTACTTGTTTCCATTCAAGTGTGCTTCTAACATGAATATTACTAAATGAGAAAAGTGGGAGGCAAGGATATTGTTATTAAAACAATAGTTATCATTCAAAACTTGGAAGAGATTTCTGAGGTACAGTATATCCCTGACAGTATAAATGCTTTGTGTAAGCTTTAGTTATAGCAAGGGAAATGTTTTGGGTTTTTTTTTCTTTACATGGGGTGTGGCACGAAGATATAATGAGGCTTGAAAGGATAGCATGAATAAATAATCACTTAGCTTGTCAGTCCACACATGAAATCAGATTAGATAGATAGATATGAAAGACATAAAATAGATAGATATGAAAGACACTAAATAATGGATAGATAGATAGATAGATAGATATGAAAGAAAGTAAATAATAGATGAATAGATAGATAGATAGATAGATAGACATGAAAGACACTATATAATAGATAGATATGAAAGACATTAAATGATAGATAGATAGATAGATAGATAGATAAATAGATATAAAAGGCACTATATAATAGATAGATAGATATGAAAGACACTAAATAATAGATAGATAGATAGATAGATATGAAAGACAATAGATAGATATGAAAGACAATAGATAGATAGATAGATATGAAAGACACTATATAATAGATAGATAGATAGATGTGAAAGGCACAATATAATAGATAGATAGATCCTTTTCCTTGTGTTTAATAATTCATTCTGTTATAGCTTCATATATATACTTGTAACAAATTGTAAAAGAGTATTATGTATTAACTAAAAATTCCATAGTGTGCAGCCAATTTGATGCATGGCAATCTTGGTGTGTAGGGTTCTGTTCTGCTCCTACTCTGTTCAATGCTTGAATGGACTGGGTGTTGAACAAGGTTGTGGGTTCCAGCGGCTGTGGGGCATCTGTTGGTGAAGAAAGATTCACTGATCTTGACTTTGCTGACAATGCTGTGATCTTTGCGGAGTCAATGGAGGCTCTGATCGGGGCGCTTGAGAGACTGAGTGAGGAGTCTGGGTGTCTGGGCTTTTGATTGTCCTGATAAAAACCATGTCCTCTTGGTCATGGCCATCAGCATTGTGTCTGTTTGCGGAGAGAGTGTTGACCTTGTTGAGAGGTTTACTTATCTTGGCAGTGACATTCATGTCTCTGGTGACTCTTCCTATGAAGTCAGTAAACGGAATGGGAGAGCATGGGGGGTCATGTGGTCGCTGGAAAGGGGTGTGTGGCGCTCCCGATATCTCTGCAAAAGGACGAAGGTCCAAGTCTTTAGAGTCCTGGTGCTTCCTGTCTTGCTATATGGTTGCGAGACATGGACGCTATCCAGTGACCTGAGTTGGAGACTGAACTCCTTTGGTTCTGTGTCTCTCCAGAAAATCCTTGGGTACTGTTGGTTTGACTTTGTGTCGAATGAGCAGTTGCTCATGGAGTCCTAATGAGGCACATTACCTGCATTGTGAGGGAGCATCAGTTACGGCACTACGGCCATGTGGCGAGTTTCCCTGAGGGTGAACCGGCTCGGAAGATCCTCATTGTTGGGGACCCGAGGGTCATTTCCGGAGGGTGGGACAGGACCGTGTGTCTGCCTGGGGGGTTGCAAACCTGGATCCTTAGTTGTTTCGTCATGTAGTGGGTGCGGCAACGCACTGTACCAGTGCATGCTCCCCAACTTGACTTGACTTGACAGTCATTGTTCAAGTATTTAAGGCATTTCCACACCTAGTTCTTCTGGAACAGTTTATTTTAACTCCTGGCTGTTCGGTTCATTTACTTAGATGTGAATAAGCCAATCACACTCTGGTGCAGATCTAAAAATAACCCTACCAATACACTTTGGAAAAGGTCTGGTTCTGATTATTTGCTTTTACCTACTAATTAGCACACAACTGAATGACACTGAAGTAGCGTCTACCTTTTAGTACTCGTCAATAGCGGTCAGTATTTGAGTGCAGTTAAGAGAACAAATTACACTTGAAGAGGTGAATTAGAAAGAACGGTTTCTATTTAAAGCCATGGCAGAAGATACACATTTGTGAAATTCGTCTGAAGTGGCAGTATAAGTTTGACTGAGTTCTGTTTGTGCTGGGACATTGTCGTCTTTCTTAGAGTGCGTTCCAAAATATCACCCTGGCACCCTCTTTTGAGTTGAAAATGAGAATATTAGAACAATCTGGACAAGAACAGGCCAATCAGCCCAACAAAGCCCACAAGGCCTATCCACTTAATTCTTCTAAAATAACATCAAGTTGAGTTTTGAAAGTCCCTAAAGTCTTACTATCTGCCACACTACCTGGTAGCTTATGGAGATACGGAAAAAGATGATCTGCTGTGGTGACACCTAACCGGAGCAGCCAAAAGACAAAAAAGAAGAAGAAGAAGAAGCACGAGTCAAGTCCTACTGTCTACCACGCTACTTGATCACTTATTCCTAGTATGTGTGGTTCTTTGTGTGAAGAAAAACTTCCTAATGTTTGTGCAAAACTTACCCTTAACAAGTTTCTGTGTTTCCGTGTTCTTGATGAACTCACCTGAAAGTCACAGTCTTGATCCACTGTGCTAATTCCCATGATAATTTTAAACACTTCAATCATGTCACCTCTTAATCTTCTTTTCCTTAAACTGTAAAGGCTCTGCTCTTTTAATCTTTCCTCATAATTCATCCCCTGTAGCCCTGGAATCAGCCTAGTCGCTCTTCTCTGGACCTTTTCTAGTGCTGCTATGTCCATTTTGTAGCTTGAAGACCCAAACTGCACCCAGTACTCCAGATGAGGCGTCACCAGTGTGTTATAAAGCTTGAGCAGAACCTCCTGTGACTTGTACTCCTCACATCAAGGCGCTATATAACCTGACATTCCATTAGCTTTCTTACTGTCTTCTGAACAGTGTCTGGACAGTAATAGTGTCGAGTCCACTATGACTTCATAATCCTTGTCACAAGGTGTATCTTTTGATTTTCAGACCTCCCGTTGTGTATTCAAAAGAGACGAGAACAAAGGCGGGCTATTTAACCAATCAGATCAATTAGGCACAAGCCTGACCCAATGATCTGTGAAACTGATTGGAATAAAAACCTTGCAGCCACAACAGTACCCCAGGCTTAAACCTGAGACCCCTACTTCACTTACTGCTATGGAACAAGGCAAAAGTCAAGGGCCAAACTTGCCTCTTAACACTCGATGACATCACCCCACCATCTTTACACAACATCTGTCATTTTGCGCTCATCCTCTTCAGTCCAGTAATATATTTTTTTCCTTACACTTTAATATTGCACTTAATTTTTCCTTTAATGTATTTGTCAATTCCCATAAAAGCTCCTCCAAAGGTGGTGACCTCTATTCTTACCTTGCTGCTTGCTTCCATCGATAAGAGTGATGTGTCCTTGCCAACTGGAGCTGGCACAGTGAAGGTATAAGCTGAGAGATGTAATTATGCCAACTCTTCCCATTAATTACAATACACCCAACGCTTTGTTAAGCTTTAGCCACACACCAACAATTCATTTTCCCGCTTGGGCACTGGGGAGTTGTTCTTGTTGTGTATTTTGTCAGCTGAAATGTGTCAGCTTTCTGTCTTTTTTCTATACAGGCAGCCGGCATTTTCTGATCCATCGTGTGCTAATAAGTTAATGAAGCGGTAAAAGGGAGCCACCTCCGCTTAATCCTGCTCCCTCTAAGCTTCCAGAGAACTGGCAGGGCCTCTGAAAGGAAGTCTACGTTTATTCATCTTAACACGGACTGATAAAATGATTAGATGGCTGTGAAATTTTGCATTGCCTTGCGCTTTTTTTGCTTTTAAAGATAGCTGTTGCTATGAGAGTCTCACCTAATTTCCACAAATCCTCCTGAAAGGAAACAGGTACCCCCTGTACAGACTCTTCCTTCAGCTCCCAATGGCATAGAGCAGAACTCCAACTTTAGCAAATTAAAGCTGTGCAGATTGGTGGTATAAGTTACATGGAAAAGAGTGGGGTTGATAAAATTGATACTATTGTGTGCTTTTTACTGAAATGGCAAATAATAATCTTAGTAGATCTACATTCCTGTCCACACCTTTGGCCATGAGCTTTGGGTGGTGACTGAAAGAACTGGATTGCAGTAGAAGTGGTAGAAATGAGCTTCCTTGGCAGGGCGACAGAGCTCAGCCTTAGAGATCGGATGAGGAGCACGGACATTTGGAAAGAGCTGAAAGGTGCCAGTTGAGGTGGCTCTGGCATCTGATTAGGGTGCCTTCTGAATGCCTCCCTGGGGAGGGGTTTCAGGCATGTCCAACTCAGGCCTAGGACTCGCTGGAGTGATTTTATCACTCAGTTGGTCTGGGAACTCCTCATCCCTGGAGGAGTTGGAAGAGATGGTGGGGAAAGAGGGTCATCTGCAAGGCCATCTGAAAGCATGGGCACGCTGGGCTTTTGCCTGGGGGGCTCAATGAGCAAAGGGGCCCAATGCTAATCTATGTATGTTGTGACTTGCTGAGTGGTTGTGTAGGTAGGGGCCCCAGTGCAGTGCTTTGCCCGGGGGCCTATAATGCTGTTAAGATGGTCCTGGTCATCTGGGCATCTCTGCTTAGACTGCTGCCCTCGTTACCCAGCCAGATAAGAAGCAGAATATGAATATAACTAGACTGCAGATAGAGGCGGTGGAAATGAGCCACTTCCACAGGGCAACTGGGCACAGCCCTAGAGATGTGATGAGAAGCATGGACATTCAGGAGGAGCTCAAGTAGAGTCCCTGCTCCTCCACCTTGAAAGGTGCCAGTTGAAGTGATTCGGGCATCTAATTAGGATGCCTCCCTGGGGAGGTATTTTGGGCATTTCTAACCTGAAAGAGACTTCAGGGCATACAGATTAATGGACTCAATTTCCCAGCTGCCCCAAGGCTATTGCCCCGATTGGACATCTCCAAAGGGTTTGGGCTTTGCCCATTGGTTGCAGTGGGGAGTCCAGTTAATGCTACATCATTCAAAGACATTTTAGACAATTGTGAGCTTCTAACTTTGTGGCAACAGTGTAGGGAATGCCCTTTTGTGTCCCTGCGTGAGTGTGCCTCAGTGCCAAGTCCATTAAAAACCTGTGGAAGAACTTGAGTATCCTGCACAGAGCCTTGAACTCAACCCTACTCAACAGCTATGGGTTGTAGTGGAACACCAATTGTGAACAAGTTCAGCATCAGCAACCAACCTCACAAAGGCTCTTTTGGTTGAATGGGCACAAGTTCCCACAGACACACTCCAAAATCATGAGGAAAGCCTTCACAGAACAGTGGAGGCCCCATAACCGCAAAGCAACTCCATATACCTTTGAATTTGGAATGGGATGTCCAACAAGCTCATGCAGGTGTAATGGTCAACTGTCCACAGACCTCCACTGTGCAAAAGTATGGAATCATCCTGAAACGTTTGTGCTTGAAAAACATTCATAATGTTTATTCATTTATTTTTTTAATAAAGATTCCATAACATTCTTGACATTTGGCAAGAAAACAAAAATACTCGGAGAGAAAAAACCCACACAAACATGGGGAGAACATGGAAAGTCCACATGGACTGTTCCAAGGCTGCGATTGAAACCCTGGACTCTGGAGCTGTGAGACAGCAGCACTAACCACTGTGCCACCACGCTGGCTTTCCTGCAAATTCATTTTTTAAAGGTATAGTGGTAGTTGATTTAAATGCAGATCAAAAGCCTCCATTTTCCTGGCAGATTTAGTAATAAAGGAAAATAAAATATTTTAAAACAAGTGCACATATTCTTACAAGTGAAAGAGGTCCATGGGAAACAGGAAGATGGTCATCATGAAGTTTGTCATGTCCTAAGCAGGAGGTCTTTGTTTGTTTATCCACTGGCAGGCGTCCAGTTCTCTCAGGGCAGCTCCACTGTTTTTTTAGGTGTGTTCCCATAACATGCAAAAAAGCACCTACTGCGATAGCCACATTGAATTTTGGCACATTTATTCTTTAAGGAAATTTATCAGAACGTTTCAGTTTCTGTTGAGATATTTCAAATGTAGTACGCTATACACATTTTTGAAATTTCAAAAACTCCCACAGAGAAGCAATGGTGAATTAGTAAACTCGTCTCTCTAAAAACAGAGAAACATTCAGTGCAACTCCAACTACGAATTACTTTACAGATTTACCTTGCACAGTTACTTCAACAAGCACCTACTGCGATAGCCACTGTTTTTTTTCCTTTTACTTGTTTGACAGTCACTCCTGACTGAAAAACCTCTGCAGTTGTGTGCTGAACAAAGTACATTACGAGATGGGGCGGAGTCACATGTGGGTGGGGTTGGGTGGCTGAGTGCCACCATATAAGGCAGATATGATGTTAGATGTGGATTTATTTATTCATTTATTCAGTATGGTAGTAATAATATTACTTATTTAATAATAATACATTTTATTTATATAACACCTTTCCCAAGTTCACGGCACTTTATTCAACACCATTCCTTACTGTCCCAGAATGCAGCAGTTAGTCCCATGATTTCCTAACAGCCTGCTTTGACTCATCTCACTCTCATCTCTATGACTGCACAGAATCTTACATGAGCCTCACTGACGGCATCTCACCTCTCCTGCTCCCTTGAAATTAAAGCGGATAAGTGACATGCTGTTCATGTCTGTAAAAGTAAAACAATAAAAGCAATTTAACTGATGTAGAAATGTATGAAAGATGGCTCACTCACTTTTATGCTACAGTGACTACACGTGCACTCGTATTTCTATTTCTAAAAACAACCTCATGGCTTCATTATCTAAAGATTACAATGATTCAGTTTTTCTTTAGCACTGTAATTAATTGGCAGAGCACCACAATGACTTGCTGTTTATCACATTTGGATACACCCAACAATTATAGCTTGAGACTTCATCATAAATTTTAAATCTCTTTCAGGTACTGCTCTGAAAAATGTAATGGTTTAAGAAATTAAAAGTCCAAGTAGCCACAGACCCTCCACATCAACAGTTCACAATAGGAATTGTTACATCACTTAAGTTGGAATCTGCTGTCTATGATGGTTTTGTGATACACCTTTGACACATCATCAGTGATACATTTCAGGTCCTCAGGGTGTTTTATAGAGGGATGAGGATTAGTGATGTGCCATGTGTGTTTGGTTCTCTCTGTAAAAAATGGGTTGCATGGCAAATATGAATGATTGGTGAAAAAGGGGGTGCCAAAGGGCATCATTTGCAGGAGGTTGATGACTTTGTAAGTGTGTAATGTGCGCTGCCCTCCAGATCTTCCAGTCTTGGCATACATCACAGTCAACTGCTAATTGTTGCCAGAACTGTGGTCTACAGACGATGATCACTGATAGGGATAGTCGATTTGTGTCACACATTATGACATCAAACTGTTTTGACACCACTGAATAACTGCTGTCGACAGTCAATGTAGTCTACAACAAGCCATGTCTGAATGTACAGTACACCCAGAAGGGAACTGCATGCTATGGATCTCTGGAGCAGACGCCCTTACTAACAGCTGTTCACAGACTAGAATGGTGACAGTGGACACAGAGCCACATACACTGGACTGTTGACACCTTGAAATGTGTTATCTGGTGTGATGGGTGGAGTTTCTGTTTGTAGTCAAATAATGTGAGACAACTGGAACAGCATGAAGCTTTCTAATAGGACTGTGTGGAAAGTGCTGTTCAAACAGGTGGTGGTTCTCTGATGTTCTGAGGGTGTTTCAGTTACAAGGGAAGGGTCTTTTGGTTGAACCAGAATGCATTAGAGCCAGAGTGACTCCATTGGATCTCTGGATGACCTTCTGTTGTTCAACGTCAAGACTACAATTGTTGTGGGAACTATGCGTGATTAGCACAAAGAACATTCTAAAGCATTCTCACAAGTTGACTGGCCCGCAAATTTCTCAGATTTAAATTCCATAGAAAATCTGTGGGAGTATTTGAGGCTATCCGAGCAATGCAGCCAAACTGTGGGGCTGGGTGCTGGAAGAGTGAATAAAAATTGATATTACCTACATCCGCAAACTGGTGGTGCCCATTCTATGTTGAATTGCAGCTATTCTTCAGTCTCCCAGAGGAGTTAGATGCTATTAGATAAGATTTAGACAGGAGTGACTAATTTGTTGTCCAGAGAGCTTACATTCTACACTGTTACAAAAATATGCAATATGTTACAAGAATTTGTGATAAATTCAGACTCTTAGATGAAATGAGTAAAAAAAGTGCTTCAGCATTTGATCCAGCTAAGGAAGTCACTGAAGGCACTTAAAATGTTATGCCATAAGGACATTGTTAAAAGAATGAGACCAAGAAGTCATAAAAAAAGGTTTGGGGCAGCCCCCTGTATATTCTCCCTGGCTGTAAATGGGTTTTGATATTATTGCACTGATGTGCACAAGTCAGAATCCAACACAGAACTGATTCTCTGGTTGTAAGATGGTGGCTTTAAAGGTCAAAACAGGATATGATGTCATCAAAGGGGCAACAACAACAACAACATTTATTTATATAGCACATTTTCATACAGATACTGTAGCTCAAAGTGCTTTGCATAATGAAGAAAAGAGAAATAAAAGACAAAGTAAGAATTAGAATAAGACAACACTAATTAAAATAGAATAAGAGTAAGGTCCGATGGCCAGGGAGGACAGAAAAAACAAAAAAAAAACTCCAGACGGCTGGAGAAAAAAATAAAGTCTGCAGGGATTCCAGGCCACGAGACCGCCCAGCCCCCTCTGGGCATTCTACCTAACATAAATGAAACAGTCCTCTTTGTATTTAGGGTTCTTATGGAAGGACTTGATGTAGGTTTGGATTTTTTTTCTCCCTAAATAATAAAAACCATCATTTAAAAACTGCATTTTGTGTTTACTTGTGTTATATTTGACTAATGGTTAAATGTGTTTGATGATCAGAAACATTTTGTGTGACAAACATGCAAAAGAATCAGAAATCAGGAAGGGGGCAAATAGTTTTTCACACCACTGTATATATATATATTAGTGGCCAACTGCAGGTAGTGTGGTGCGTCAATGTACTGTACCAGTGTATGCTCCCCAAATTGACCAGAATGTAAGATAAACAAATTAAATCCACCGTGTGTAATCACTGTATAATGATAAAACATGAAAATGTCTAAGAAGTGAAGACTTTTTAAAGGCACTGAAATAATAACTGAGGGGCATCTAAATTCTCCAGCATACCTAAATCATGTTACTGACCACGATCATCTCTTCATAGCTAAAATCTTTTGAATAATGTACCACGTCCAAAGCACACAGCATCTCGTGCTGCTTCCATGAACATGATGCCAGTTTGCTGGGCACTGCAGTCCTCCAATTTTAATCTGGTAGAGCAAATTTTCAATGATGTGGAATGTGTGGCTCAAAGATGTCACACCTCAGAGAAATCAGGCAGTCCACAACTGGAGACTTGGACCCGATACAGTGGACAATGAGGACACTGTCTCCACATGTGGGACGTCACTTATGCCAATGTGATGTCAGAAACTACCTCCGCTGCTCGTATCCAATGGTCACTGACCCCTGCGCTCCATCGTCCTTCCCGCTAAACTCTCTGTTTGTGCTTCATGCCTGCCTCAACTCCAAAGGGTGTTTTTTCACATTGGCTTCGCTTACTGAAAAACATTAATGTTTGAGGGAGTGCAGCGGTATGAGTGTCACGCTCAGTGTCTGCCCCTCATTACAGAGCCAGGCATTGATGTGGATCAATAGAAAAGCGTGCTCTGCTTTGGCCATTTGGTAAATTGCTACGATCAATTTTTATTTTATATAGCAACCTGAACTTTGTGCACCATTGGCAGGTGCTTCACATATCAAACAACAGTGCAAAATAACCGAAGCAATCTGCAAAATAAAAAACCCAAGGCAGCCTGTACTGGCAGCAGCATCATTAGGTGCCTAATAATAATAATAACAATAATAATAATAATAGCACACCCTGGGATGGTTGTTCCTGCTTTGCACTCCGTACTTGCTGACATAGGCTCCAGCTTCCCTGCAGTCCTATTCAGTGGGTTTGGAAGAAGGATAATTGTCATAATATGTTTCATTTTTATCGCACCTTTCCCATGCTCAAAATACTTTATAGAACAAACAATATTAAAACATAGGATCATAAAATAAAATTGAGGTGTACAAGGAAACCTCAGGCTGCTTTATTATCGTGTACTATTATTAACTTAATGATGATAAAAATAGTAAGAATATGCTTTTTTTATATAGTGCCTTTTCCATGCTCAAAGTGTTTTACAGTACAAACAATATTTAAATACAGAATCAAAAAAGAAAAAATAGATTAAAGACTCAGACTGCCTGAAGATTGTCCAACAGTATTAGGTGCATACTGATAATAACTATAAAATTATATATATATATATATATTGTCACTCACGTGCGCATGGGAGGCAGCTAAAGTGCTTGAGTAAGGGCAATTCCAAATCAGAGCGGGACGTGGCAGAGTGCACTGACTCTTTTTCTCCCTCTCCTGCAGACCATTCATGGGAGATTCCACCTGGCCCTCTTGATGTCACTTCCGGGTCCATGCCTATGGAAGAAGTCCTTGCCAGCTCCGGCCCCTGTAATGTCACATCCGGGCTCCAGCCTATGGCTGAAGACCCCTTTGACCTCACTTCCTGTCTTTCCCTTTAAAAGCCTCCACCTTTTCCCTATTCCCTCAGTTCTGTTTTGGACTTGGTTTTGTGCACAGCAGTGCTATCATTAATCGTCAATTTGCAGCCAAGAAACCAAATATACGGGTGGCTGCCCCAAACCTTGCTATGGCTCTTTGTGGAGTTTGTGACAATATATATATATAAAATAGCGAAAAATTTTGCTTGGTATACGACCTTTGTTTGGAATATGACTCGCGTTACAGCTGAACAGGGAGCCTGGGTGTTGGGCCGACACCCTTGGAATAGTAGTAGTGGTCACTCCTGCTGAGTGATCATGGAGCGGGATTGACCGGAAGGAGGTCACTGTGGATCCCAAGTCGCTGTCAGGAGGAGCCTACCGGAGCCAGGGTTCGGAGAGGTGAACTGAACAGCTGAAGTAGGCAGAGTGAAGGTCAGCTGCAAGTAGGGCGACTCCCCTGTTGAGAAGCCCAGAGGGGGGAAGCAGGGGCACCGCCAGGTAAAAAGGCACCGGGCTTCTTCTTGTTGCCTTTTTTTTTTTTTTTTTAAAGAATGCGTCCTGCTGTATTTTAACCTCGTTGTTTTTAAGAAGACTTTTTTTCTATTGTTTTTAACCTCCACGTTTCACTTCTGATTTTCTAGATTTATTTATTGGAACTTTGGACACTGCACTTTAATTTGAACACCTTGTTTTGTTAATTGTTTTAATAAAAGCACTTTGCACTTTTTCACCATCCCATGCTTTGTTATGCCTCACTGCTAAGCTCATCGGTAACATTACCGATGGTGTAGGGTTCAAGGGCTCCCAGACAGCAGATGGGAGCATACAGCAAACCTGCATCGTCACAACATGATTTTGTGTTTTTTCACGTAAATTTGAATTGATTGTTGAAAAGTATGAAGGTGGCATGCGTATCCGGGACATGGCTGTTGCATACCGTATGTAGAGAACGACGGCATCTACGATTGTGAAAAACAAAGACTTTATTAAAAAGTAAAGTGAGGTTAAATTTTCATTTATTTCATCTAATTGCTTTTGTATTTATGTATTTTAGTATTAAGCAGTGTTTAAATTTTATACAACCCCAACAAGGTATAATATGCCAATAACAATAGGATTTTTTTTCATGGGAATGGATTAATCATTTTCCCATTATTTCTTACGGGAAAAATTTGTTTGGTATATGTCCTGTTTGGTATAAGTCCAAGGACCTGGAATGGATTAAGGACGTATAACGAGGTACCACTGTATATATATATATATATACAGGGGGTCCTTGGGTTACAATGTGTGCGTCATACGACGTTTCGAGTTTACGACGCTCATTCCCATAAAAACTTAAAAAAAAAATTGAGACATTAGTGTTTCGGATTACGCTGTTAGCATCGTACTTACAGACTTACGGGGGTGAACTAGTTTGGTTGCGGGTGGCGAAAATACGTGGCATATGAGTGAGGGAGTTTGCGAACTAAAGTAGTTTTGTTGCATGCTGTGAAAGTGAAAGTACGTGGTGTATGAGTGATGGAGTCGAACTTACAACGCTCACTCCCATAAAAACTTAAAAAATTTGAGACATGAGTGTTTCGGCTTATGCCATTAGCGTCGTACTTACATTGTAAAGAGATCAGAAGGAATAAAGGTAAGGAATTTATTTTTACACTCATTTTTTGTAATTTTTTCTGTTACTACAGTACAGTATATTTATGTCCTTTTCCTTTTTCTGTGGCTTAGTTGTGTTTTTATATTCTAGATTATAACTTTGCAAATGTGTTAGGATAGGTAAGTGACTTAGGCTAGGGTGTGTTTCGACTTACACCAAAATTCGGGTTACATCACTGTTGTAGGAACGGAACTGTGTCGTAACCTGAGGGCCCCCTGTATGTATATATATATATATATATATATATATATACAATATATATATAGTGGCTAACTGCGGAAAGACAGGCAAGCTGATCAATAGTTGGGGCACCAACTGGGTTGTTGCATTTAATAAGAAACCAAAACAAAAGAAACTGAAGCCTGTTTTGCCTTATTATGCCTAGGCTGGGGATTAATGAATAAAAAAAAAAAACAAGAGTATATCATATAAAGTAATATAAGAAACAAATGACAGTTTGTCTGTGCTTCATGAGTTCCGTCTCGCGGGTTGTCTGTTAGGTAAGTGACATTTTCCTTTGGATGACCCGGTCTCTTAAAGCTGATGTACCGGAAGGGACGGAGTCAAATGCCATCATTGGGTGGCTTTATGCTGCTGCAGCAACCTCTCCCACCCGATGTGTTGTTACATACCTTGGATGAGCTTAGGAGCAGTTCCTCAGACACATATGCATGACTATATATATATATATATATATACAGTATACATACTGTATATATATGTATTCTATACAGTATTCAGTATATACAGGATACATAATGTATATATATGTATACTATATATACAGTATACATACTATATATATATATATATACAGAGTGAGTCAAAATTATGTTATGCCACTTCCCATCTCTGCCCCTCGTGTATGTGGATTTCACTTTCACTAAACAACAAATCTTTTAATTCTCGCGGATACTCCTCTTCATTGGGAAGAAACACTACTTTTCCCTGATGGCAACATGAATTAGACGATTTTCAAGTCTCCGACTTAACGTTTAATGCCAAACAATATCGACATACTTCTGTCATATCACCTATGTCCATATATTCAATCTCTTTTAGCACACAAATGAGAAGTGAGTGGACCATGGGTGTGGTTGTAAATGTTTGAGAGGAGAGCGGGATAAAATATCTTGGCAAAAAGTCTCGTCTCACGGGACCTGAAATTATCTCTCGTGGGAGTTAAAATTATCTCAGAGAAAATCTCATCCCAGGATTTCCTTTTATAATAGAGATATACATATTTTTTTAATTCTAAAAACAAGACATTGGCAGCAGAAACACAAAACAAGATTTAGAGGATACCATGTACTGTATAATGCATGTCCAGCATGCATTATGTGAGGCAAACATCAAAAACACTTGCCACACAAATACAGAAACATCACAATGTGGTCAAAAGAAAGGACCGATGGTCTCTGATTTACACACATACAAGTTCGACCGGACACACATTTAAATGGGACTCAGTACAAGTAAAATTGAAGGATAACACTAAAAGTGGCAGAGAACTGGCTAAGACGTGACTACCCAATGAAAACATCATTAAGAGAAATTTGGACATGAATCCAGCGTATGCAGGTTTAAAAAGAAGAAAAATTCATTGAAGGGGAGAGGTTGAAAAATAGCCTAAAACACCATGTTGTTTTTTAAAAAGTAGCCCAAAAAATGCATCTGTGGATGACGATCAAAAAGAGCTCAACTGGGTGAGAAAACCACAGACCTGGCAACACTGAACTGACTCAGATATGGCCGAACGTCTGGTCGTTTGGGCTCCAGGCAGGATGGGGCAGGTCCAGGAGGGAGGACAACGGAAGTGACATCAGTAGTGGAACAGCCATCAATCTTCTGTTCTGTAGAGGCAGGAAGAGAGAAGGCATTAGCACACAGCGCCAGCCCCTGGTTCAGCGGTAACCACCTTGTTTTTTTTCTTTTTTTTTAGTGATTTTTATTTGCCATATACCATTTCTTGTATTAAGAATTTGTCCTTTTTCACATACCATAACTTACCCTCCAGAGAGTTTTGGGGTCAGAGTGCAGGGTCAGCTATTTGCACAGCACCTCTGGAGCAATTGCAGGTTAAGGGTCTTGCTCAAGGGCCCAACGGTGTAGCATTCCTTCTGCAACTGCAAAGGATTCAAATTGGCAACCTTCAAGTTACCAGCCCAGATCCTTTAGCCAGACAGATACCACTCCTCCTTAACCACAGAATTACCATCACCAGAGTCCTTAAGTTTTAGCCCAAGCGCACACGCCTGACAAAGTCCAAACATTCAGGTTTGCACTATACAACATCTGCAAGATCAAACCTTATCTTACAGAGTCTGCAGCACAACTTCTGGTCTAGGCTTTGGTCTTGTCATGTCTGGACTACTGCAACTCTCTTCTGGCAGGAGTACCTGTATTTGCTATCAAGCCGCTGCAGATGATCCAGAATGGGCACACGTCAATCCTCTCTTCAGGTCGCTACATTGGCTCCCTGTAGCAGCACACAATCAGTTCAAATCCCTGATGCTCCCCTACAGAGTAGTCAATGGGTCAGCACTTGAGTACATGGAGACACTGGTGAAGTGCTATACACCTGCTCGCCCACTCAGGTCTGCCAGGGAACAGTGCCTGGGGATTCCACCTCTATGTGGCATCAAGTCTCAATCCAGACTCTTTTCATATATGTTCATATCAGTTTAATTGTTTTAGTGATCTATGCTTTTAAATGTATGAGTTATTACATTTTATCACTTGTGGCAGTCATCTTTTGTTACTCCTCCTACTACACTTGCCGAACAAACAGGCCCCTGCCTAATGTTACTCGATTATGTTGACCTCTTTTGTTAGTCACTTTGGATAAAAGCATCTGCTAAGCAAATAAATGTAAATGTAAATTACAGTGAGCAAGACATATTATAGTGCAATATCAAAAACACAGAGTAAGCTGCAGAATAAAAGCATGGGCAACCTGAACTTCGAGCACCATTATTAGGTGCTTGATGGTGATGATGATGTTTTATTTAAATGGCATCTTTCTAATGCTCAAAGTGCTTCACAGATCAAACGACATTACAGCGCAGTATCAGATAATCGAACTGAGCTGTAGAATTTAAGTCAGGCAGACTGAATGAAGTGCTTAATGATGATATTGACCATATATTTATATAGTGCCTTTCCCATAACTAAAGTGCTTCTCATACCATGAGCTGTGCAGTAAAAACACAGACATTCTGTGTACACGTTTATTAATGTGAATAATAATTATTTATCTGCGGTGGGTTGGCACCCTGCCAGGGATTGGTTCCTGCCTTGTGCCCTGTGTTGGCTGGGATTGGCTCCAGCAGACCCCCGTGACCCTGTGTTCGGATTCAGCGGGTTGGAAAATGGATGGATAATTATTTACTTATTTATTGTCTATTGTTCACTCGCCAACCCCCTGGGGCCTGCACTATGTGCTAGTCTCTTGGCGGTTCTTATTTTTATTTTCATGGGAATTGTTGCATATGCATCAACACAACGTATAGCTACCCATGATTGAATTTCGTTTCTTTCTCTCTATTAAATAAAATGACTTTTTCGAATGTTTGGCTCTGAGATTTGTTAATTGGCTTTGCAAAAGCTATTCTAACAGGATACTGTTAATGTTTTAATATGAATGGCAGATCAAGATCTCCTTTGATGTCTAATGTTATCCCCAGAAGATGTACTACATTACCTTTCTTGGATGCATCCTTCTTTCTTCAGTAATTCAGCCGGTGGAAGACCAGACGGTGTTAACGGTTGTAGATATTCTTCAGGATATTGTAAATTGTTGTTTTTATCTTCCGCACCATCACCACCAACTGTTTCAGCATAGTCTATTGATACGCATTTAACCAATTTGCTGTATAACCGATCATCATTTTTGCCATTAATTCGTTTGACTTCCACATTTCTCTGTGCTAGAGGACCATGGGTCTTGTTTGAAAATGTTTGAGAGGAGAGCGTGATTTGAACAAATCCCAAGGCCAAAGTCTCGTCTTGCGGGACTTGGAAAAAATCTCTCTTCCAAAAAAGTCTTGTCTCCAAAAAGTCTTGTCGCGTCAAAGGATTTTTTAATGTAATAGAGAGATATACCGTATTTACTCGTGTACCGCGCGCACATTTTTGCCCAAAAATTTGCATTAGAAACTCAGATGCGCGTCATACACGAGGAAATGTAATTCTGTAATGTTTACTTCTTCTGCTTGGGCTCGCTCGCTCACTCTCTCTCTCGCTCGTGCACTATCTCTTGCTCGCTTGCATGTGCACTCGCGCTCTCTCTCTCACTTGCTCACTCACGCTCTCTCTCGCTCGACAGCGCTCTCTCTCTCTCTAAACGCTTCCTATACAATCACAATGCGCGTCGTACACGGGGCAAAACTTTTTTCGCAATTTTCTTTGTAAAAATTAGGGTGCACATATTACACGAGGGCGTGTGGTACACGAGTAAATACGGTAATAATAAATAATACATTTTATTTATGTAGCACCTTTCCCACGCTCAAAGCACTTACAGAGCACCTTTCCTGCGTTCAAAGTGCTTCACAAATTAAACAACATTACAATGCCGTATCAGATACTCAGATTGCCTGATCTAATACTTAATGCTAATATTAGCACATGCAAGTAAGAGCTGTAGTCCACTAATCCATCCTACCATTATCCAACCCGTTATATCCTAACTACAGGGTCACGGGGGTCTGTTGAAGCCAATCCCAGCCATCACAGGGCGCAAGGCAGGAAACAAACCCCGGGCCAGCCCACCGCAGAGCGCGCACACACACACACACCAAGCATACACAAGGGACAATTTAGGACCACCAATGCACCTAACCTGCACGTTTTTGGACTGCGGGAGGAAACTGGAGTACTCAGAGAAAACCCACACAGACACGGGGAGAACATGCAAACTCCATGCAGGGAGGACCCGTGAAGCGAACCCTGGTCTCCAAACTGCGAGGCAGCAGCGCTACCCACTGCGCTATTTTCTTCATATAGTACCTTTTCTATGTTCCAAAACACCTCACAGTATCTAACAATGCAAGTGAACTGTGCGGTCATATGAACTTTGTACACACCTGCTAGGTGCTTAATGTCAATAATAATGGTGATATTATATTTCATTTATATAGCACATTTCCGGTTCTCAAAGCACTCCACAGAGCAAACGACATGACAGTGCAGTACCAAAGCACAGAGTGATGTGCAGTGAACGCTCAGAAACTGCAGATACAAGCTGCATAGGCTGACCCACCCCACCCACAGCAGCAACAGCATGCAAGCCCACCTGCGAGATTTCCAACAGACTGCAGGTGAGCAGCTTGGCCCATAGGGCATTTCCCTTAATCCAAACCCAAATTGTGGACCAGACTTTGGACATATTCCTGTAGATGAGCTGCTCAGTCCACTTGAGTCATTTCCGGCTAGGTCCTTTGAGGCGGTTTCTCCAGAGACGCACTTCTACTTACTCCATGCCTTCCCCATCTACTGAGCTGAAGGCACCTTCTCACTTTTCATCGTCTCTCTGCTGCTTGTAACAGGCTCACCCTGAGGCCTTTGAGGCGTACGCGCAGGCTTTTTATGTATATACTGAGAAAATCGGATTAATTTTACAAGTCGGCATTATCCCTAAACAGATTACCGTATTTCCTTCTAATTCCTCTGAAATTATCACACAAGGATGAGTCAAACAACTATCAATTAGCTTGACATTTTATACAAATTTGCTCTCAAGTAAGAGTCAAAATGCCATTCTAAAATGAAATCGACCTGAAACTATTTAATTAAATGAACTGTCGCGTGCAATTGAGTTTGCACTTATATAGTGCCCTTTAAGGAGGAGCAGCCGAGAGTGTTGACTACACACCGCAAATTAGAAGACAACAAAGCCGACTTATGAAATAAGAGTAAAATAACAACACAACGTTGTCATAAGGGTGACACTTTAGAGCAGTGATTCTTAGCCTTTCCTGAGTCCCTTTAAGAATCTGATGAAAGCTATGGACCCCAGAAATATTCACATAAACACAACTTTGCATGCAATGAGTATAATGTACTTTATGTATTGAGATTTGATTGTCTCATACACAAAGTATTAATAAAATGACAATCTAAAACACTCCTTTTTATGCAAAAAGTAATGGCCACTCATTATAATTATGAAATACAATCCTCTTATGCAAATTAAAACCGATCTACTACTACTACATTTTCTACTCTCATTACTACTACTACATCTACACTCTCGTTATCCACTTTATTTCAATGAGAAGGTTGTTCATGTTTGCCTTGAATAAGAATATGAAACTGTTGAGTGGTCTTCGACAAGGAGACACTCACATCATCTTTGATATCCAATCTATTTCGACTTTTCGTTTTGATAGAAACAAGTGCTGTTCACCCTTATTCACAAAGGCATCTACACTGGAAAAAGTATAACATTGATGTTGTTCATTTAACATAAATTTTCTCTTTCAAGCAACTTAAGATTAGTCATTTAGTGTTGTAGCTTGAAATACTGTATTTGGTTTCAAATCTCAATCAAAGTAAAAAAAATGTGTTTGTACCAAAGTAAGTTATGGTGGAGGGAATAAACATAAAAATCCTATTTCAGTTAACCTAATATTTTAGGTTGTTCATGTGCTGTGTGAGTGGGGCCGTTTGTATATTCTTCCGGTCGAACTTTCCAGTTTTCTGGCTTCCCAGCGTGCCAAAAAAGAACACTTTCTCGAGTGGAGTGAACGTGGCTATACAGGTCTGGTCATTTTCAGCAGCAGACTTTTATAAATGAGGATTTCTGGTAAGTATCCCTGTTTCCATCCATCCATCCATTATCCAACCCACTATATCCTAACTACAGGGTCACGGGGGTCTGCTGGAGTCAATCCCAGCCAACAAGGCAGAAAACAATCCCCAGGCAGGGCGCCAGCCCACCGCAGAACCCTGTTTCTCAACTGCTAATTTTAAGCATAAGAACTCGTAATACAACATACTTTCAAGAAAGCTGTAGTGAGAAGTCAAGCAAAATGACACCTTTTATGGGGTAACTAAAAAGATTACAATATGCAAGCATTTGAGGCAACTCAGGTCCCTTCTTCAGGCAAGATGTAGAAATATTTAATAATTTTTTGTTGTATATTTAAGATTTACGCTGCAAAATGCTTGTGTATTTGCACTAGATTTTTAAATAAATGTAAAAAGTACAGCATTGGAATGTGTTATGTTCATAATATTTCTAATAGCATAAAAACAGGTTACGACCAATAAACCATTTTAAATTGTAACAACTTAAAAAATAGATTTACTTCAGTCTAAAACAAGTGCATTACACCCAATCAGTCTAAATGATTTGACTCAACTTAAAAATTGTGGGTTCAATAAGATTAAAAGAATTATATTGGTTCAGATTGAAAATATTAAGTGTGAATCATTACCTTACTTATTTTAAGTTGAATGGAGGTTGTACTTTTTTCAGTGTAGTAGCAAAGAGGACTCATCGCTTGCTTTACCAGACGAGGGTAGGCTTGTGTCAATGCACACCAGAATTCTCCATATGTATAATAAGAATTGTATATACTCTACAGGCTGTATAGTGAATATAAATGGTAATTTTTATCTGACCCTCACAGACCCCTCTAAACCTCAGGTTAAGAACCCCTGCTTTAGAGTCACTGATCAGCCTGACCCACATGGGTGACTTTGGGATGTCAGAGACGTACTGAATCTCCGGAGAGTGGACATGGGGAGAACATCCACACACACAGTGAGTCACTACAGCACTACAATATCCAGACGTGACTGCCTTAAGGCCACCTCATCCATTTCAGGAAGGCTAGACAGTACTGGGTACAAGGAAGAAACAGCACTGAACGAGCCATTGAGATACACACACACACGCGCATACAGGTCCAGTTTAGATTGACCATACATGCCTTTGGGGATGTGGTAGGACAAGCGGAATGGTGGATAGAAAGTGGCGTCTCCCCGGTGAAGAAAATAAAGCTGTCTTCATCCAATGGGCCAAGCGTTAGCCGAGCACCTCCCTGAGACATTTATAGCACCTTTTAGCACAGGCCGTGACTGGGTAAACTGTAGTGTGATGAATTATTATTTATTTTGTAAGAAATTTTCCTCCATATTAACGGGCTTGTCCTCATTCAGACAGAGTCTCCTCATATAAACTTGAATAGACAAAGGTGTTCTCTTCACTGCCTTAACCCCATCCTGCTGACTGGCTAATGTGTCGTGTAGTGGTGAAGGCTCTGGACTTCAAAGCCTGAGGATTTGTGGGGTCACATCCCGCTACTGACACTGGCTGACCCTGAACAAGTCACTTCACCTGCCTGTGCTGCAACTGGCAAATAAAAGACAACAACTGAATAAGTGACTGTAATGAGAGGTCCATTAAGTCGAGTGCCTTGATGGTGCTGTTAGCACCGACGGGTCGCCGAGTTTAGATTCTCTCTGTTTGCAATTTATACATTTGGATTCCATTGTTCAAAAAAATTGACAACCTCATCATCTATATATATATATATATATATATATATATATAATATATATATATATATATATATTGTCACGCATGCGTGAGTAGGAGGCCGCGGACGGACCTGAAACCGCTTCGAAAGACGTTTGCCGGCAGGGAATGGCGGGGTACTAACCTTTCTGCTTTGTCTTTCAGGAAAAAAGACGCTCCGCCATCATAGCCTGCCCGCAGTACGTCCACTTCCGCCCTTCCTCCGCCATCTTTCCTGACGTCAGCAATCCCGTCCTCCCTCACGCTTCCTTCCCAGCATTCCTCCACTTCCGGCTCATCCTCTATAAAATGGCCGCCGATGCCTCTGAAGGGCGTCGCGCATATGAACGTTTATGTTTGTATTTTTGACCTGCTTTGTTTTGGAGAAATTGTTTATAGTATACGGGGCCGGAAACCCCAACCCATTATGCTGTGTTCTCTTTATTTTTACAATATATATATATATATATATATATATATATATATAAAATCAAACGGCAGTCTCTCTGTCTGTCCGCTTTTCACAAAAGAACTACTTAACGGATTTAGATGGGGTTTTGTTCTATAATTGTCTTGAATATTCCGGTTGATTTTGCTACTTCTCTCCTTGCGCTATGTATCATAGTTCACTTGCAGTACCGATTTATTTGTGCAAATCCAAGAGAGACATGCAACAGGCTGAGGGGAGGGGGATGCGGGGCCCTCCTCACTCACGTGCCAGGCTCAGGGTGTAACTTACATCCACTTAGCTAGCAAGCAAGAGAACTACTTAACGGATTTAGAACGTGTTTTTTAGTAGAATTTGCTTGAACATTGTGGTTGATTTTGCGACTTCTCTCATCACACTAAGAATCATAGTTCGCTTCTAGGAGGGATATATTTTCACTAATCCAAGACAGAGGCTGCAGGCCAATGGGAGGGGGAAGCGTGAAGTCAGGAGTAGGGAGCCGGGCAAGGCCCTCCTTGCTGTTCTGTTTCTCTTTAAGGCGAGCAAAGCTGTGGGGTGTGGCTAGTATATGCTAAATATATATATATATTATAAAAAAAATCCTGTGGAATGAATGACTAGTAGACGATACGTGATCTTCACGTTAAGATCACGAAAAACAAATAAAATATCCGCGAGACAAAAGAGAATGGGCAAAAAAAAACCAGTAGTGTAAAGGGAAGCAGCACACATAGATGCAGGTGTCTCAGTGCACATCATTCAATGCACAAAACACAGATTTACACAATAATACACATAATAAACATACACTGTGAGAATCTGTGGACCCACAACAGTTAAAGCAACAACAAGTTTAATTTCAAAGAAAACACAATTCAGTCAGGTGTATATTTATGATGACGGAGGAGAGATCACAACGCGAGCAGCAGAAACACAATGTAGGATAAAGGACAGCGGCTGTAAAGGCTTTAAAAAAATTGAAGGGCAACGCGACAGCAGCAACCCCCCAACCACGCGTGAGCAGTGTTATACATCCTGCAAAAAAGAATTTAACCACGCCTGGGGTTATTGTTTTTATAACGTCACGCGAGACCAAGCAGTGAGCCATCATTTAAAACAAGTTCACAGACATCTAACCTACCAGTTGTTGGACTGCATCTGTCAGACAAGCATCATGTGCTCCCAGCTCTTAAAACAACGACAAGAGACAAGCAAAATGTGCAGCTTGCCAGCAGCAGGAAGACAGCAGATGATGCGATGGCATATCTTTAGCGTGCGTTCAGCCGCCCCTCCCCTTCACAACGCGAGCAGCGTTATACTTCCTGCGAGAAAGAGATGTAACCGTGCACGAAAATAAAGGACAAGTATTGTTTTTACAAAAGTTTTTAAAGTAAAAATGAAAATAATGCATATGTAACAATTCCCAAGAAAATAACAATCTCTTTAAATTGTATATTGCCTGCCTAAGGTAAAGTCATCCCTAATGGAGAATCGCAGGAAAGAGGGGTCCTTTCATCGGATTAGCGCTATTTCAGATGTGGAATGGCCAAATGGGGGAGGCAGCTTGATGAATGAGGTCTCCAGGACTCTAAACAAATCCAAATCATATTATGTGATATCATCCATCCATTTTCCAACCCGCTGAATCCGAACACAGGGTCACGGGGGTCTGCAGGAACCAATCCTGGGCAGGGTGCTAACCCACCACAGGGCACACACAAACACACCCACACACCAAGGCCAATTTAGGACCGCCAATCCACCTAACCTGCATGTCTTTGGACTGTGGGAGGAAACCCACGCAGACACGGGGAGAACATGCATACTCCACGCAGGGAGTACCCGGTAAGCGAACCCAGTTCTCCTAACTGCGAGGCAGCAGCGCTACCACTGCGCCACCGTGCCGCCCTATGTGATATCATCTAATGTGAAATTCTACTCCATACATCTAGAATTTTTATTTTTATACTGTATTAAGGATTACTTCTGTTCTGTGTATCGTATTGACCCCCTTCTTTTTGACACCCACTGTACACCCAACCTACCTGGAAAGGGGTCTCTCTTTGAACTGCCTTTCCCGAGGTTTCTTTGATTTTTTCCCTACAAGGGTTTTTTTTGGGAGTTTTTTCTGGTGTTCTTAGAAGGTCAAATCTGGTGGGCTGTCAGGAGGCAGGGCCTGTTAAAGCCCATTGAGGCACTTCTTCTGTGATTTTGGGCTATATAAAAAATACATTGTACTGTGGGCGGTGGGGGTGGGCGAGTGAAGCAAGCAGGATGCGGAGCCCCCTAGTGTATATATATATATATATATATATATATATATAGGTGCTGACCCACTGACTACTCTGTAGATAAGCATCAAGGATTTGAACTTAATGCGTGCCACTACAGGAAGCCAATGTAGAGATCTTAAAAGAGGAGTGCGTGTGCCCACCTTAAACAGCAATTGGAATCGTCTGTAGCCGCTTGGTGACACATGTTGGCCCTCCCGCCAGCAGAGAGTTTCCTTAGTCTAAACGTGACAAGACCAAAGTTCTCATTCACTGTGACGAGTCTATTTGTATGGCTGCCTCACCACATAATTTTAACTTACGGGAAATCATGCAAAAGAAGAAGAAATAGGAAAGAACAGGGTTAATGACTTAAATAAAATGTCTCAGTGTCGCAGGGTGTTCCCCAGTTTAAACAGTCCTTAACCCAGCAGAGCTGCCCAGATGTTTGCAGATGTTCCGCGGTAGGAGGTAAACTCTGGTAAAGCAGAAACAGCAGAGAGCAGAGATTTAACCGACTCTTAATTACAAGTTTTATTAGTGATATGCAGCCATCTCCCCAATACACGGCGGTAATTTTCCGCGTTTCAGTGATCTTTAACAAACCTCTTGACGGTTTTTACAATCAAGGCAAGCAATAAACGAGGACACGATTCTGAAAAGAAAACTTACCTCTAGATCGTCCCCCCGAGTGCTCACAAGTAGCATTTAAGGGGCTGCTGTTTTGAAACTCGACCCAAGGTTTGTGTCAGAGTGAGCTGAACTGATAGCAAGCGGGGCTAACCGTGTGTTCTTTGTAAGGAAAACAAGTCAGAAAATATACATTTGACTCTTAACTTTTATTTATTTAAGCCATCAAATTGTTTGTGAAATATTTTTGTAACAATGAACCATTTTGAAAAATGATGGCGGAAAGAGACTGTAATGACAGATCCCAGCAGAGCTTCTAAAATCTGTGCCTTGTAACATGATGAGTCCACTTAAATCTGTGGTGGCTGAAACAGCTTTCATGGACAGCAGATTCCAACTCAAGTGATATAAAATGTCCTCGATTAGTGTGCTATTGTTAGTTGCCTACTGTTTATGGCTAATTGTAGTTCATTTCTCTTAAACATAACATTTTTTGAATAAGTATCCAACGAAGAGTTAACATTTCTTTTACAGTCTCAAGCTAAAATTGTTGGATTGTATGGGACTGTTGAAGAGACTAAATGAGGGGTCTGAGTGTCTGAGGTTGTGAGTGTCCTGATAAAAACTGAGATCCAGGCCTTCAATGATCTCTTAGGCACATCCATCAGCAGCGTGTGTGTCTGCGGAGAGAGTGTCGACCGCATCGAGAGGGTTTACTTACCTCGGCATTGACATTCATGTCTCTGGTGACTCTTCCTATGAAGTCAATAGACGGATTAGGAGAGCATGGGGGGTCATGAGGTCATTGGAAAGGGAGTGTGTGGCATTCCAGATATATTGGCAAAAGGACGAAAGTCCAAGTCTTTAGAGTCCTAGTGCTTCCTGTCTTGCTATATGGTTGTGAGACATGGACGCTATCCAGGGACCTGAGACGAAGACTGGACTCCTTTGGTACTGTGTCTCCGGAAAATCCTTGGGTACCGTTGGTTTGACTTTGCGTTGAATGAGCAGTTGCTCATGGAGTCCCGAATGAGGCACATTACCTGCATTGTGAGGGAGCACATGTGGTGCGATTCCCAGAGGGAGATCCATCTCATTGTTGAGGACCCGAGTGGCTGGACCAGGCCAAGGAGATGCCCACATAACACCTGGCTGCGGCAAATAGACGGTCATTTTCAGTGGGTGGGAGTGGATCGCGTGTCTGCCTGCGGGGCTGCCTGCCAGGGTCCTGAGGTGTTTCGTCATGTGGTGGGTGCAGGAACACGTTGTACCAGTGCATGTTCCCTGACCTGACCTGTATGTGACCATGTTGGGTAGCAGGACATTATAGTGACATAGTGTGGAATAGCAGCCATGCGGCTCAGCAATAGGTGGCCAGTTTTAAATAAATAAGTGAAGCTCCAATTGGGCGCAGGTGTGGGTGAATGCATTTCTCTCCACAGTTAATAGAGGAGCTGGCTGAGTGTGCCACCTGCATTTGAGGATCATTTAGGCATCTCAATGATGCCATGGAGGGAGCAGCTTCTCACACCTGTACCCATTTAGGGAGCAGAGAACGAAGGAGCCTGCACAGGACAGAAGGGGGAGAAATGGAGAGACAGAGGAAAAGATCAAAAAGAAGAAAAGAGAAGAGGCTGAAAGACCGAAGTGAGAAGGGCAGGAACATGAGGGAGTCAGTGTGAAGACGGGCAGGAATGGAGCCCCAGGGAAAGGAAAGGAGCGTGTGGTGTGGCCAGTACATAAGAGGAGGCTGAAGGCTGCCCAGGGAGTGGGAGAAACCACAATACCCTGGAGGACTCCCCGTGTAAGTCCAGGAAGGTAGCCGGAGTCGAGGGCTAGAATGGGTAGCAGGGAGGACACGAGCAGGTCTGAAGGGTGTCTGCACCCTGTTGGTTGGCGTCTCTCTGGGCTGCAAGATCCAAACAGGATAAGCTGGAGAGTCATCAGTTTTTAAGGGAAGCACTGGGGCCTGTGATCTTAAAGAGGAGACTCCTGCGTGATTTGAATGGATTAATGTATGGCTTGTTTTTAACCTCCATTATCACAGACTTTTCATGGATTGTTTATTTATTTATTATGGATTGATTGCTGTGCACTTTTGGATACTTGATTGATAAAAACACTGAACCACTTTCACGTCTACCCCTTGCTTTGTGTGAGCGTCCTCATTTGCTAGGCTTAATCGTCAGGTACGTTATCGGTGGTAGAGGGTTCGAGAGGCTCCCAGAAGGACCCTATTAGTGTGGAGCTGACCGTCACACAGAGAAGTACTGAACCGTTATAAAGTGCAGATAGATAACAGAGCTGTGAGTTTAGTGTTCGTGTCACATTCATATAACGAGTCAAAAAGCCACAAGTATTGTGATCTTCTCCTCTTCCTTTCACTGCTGCACAAGTTAACGTGCCCACGTTTTACTATTATGGGCACATACATCATGAAACCTGCCAGGTATGATTTCAAGCAGCTGGAGAGGTGAACTGGCGTGACTGAGGTTCATTCAAGCAGGTGCTGCCACTGTTACAGACAGCTGTCAGACACGACCTGTTGCTCACTGCCCGTGCGTGGCTCTGAAACATTCGTCATACGAGTTAAAGAGAGAAATGCACAATAAAACACAAAATGAAGTAGCTGCTCTCCAGGTAAATTTGAGACCGTAAACTTATCCATAATTGAGGTCACAGTGTTTTTCTGTTTTAAGGCAAATTTGAAAATTTGCCAAAAGCTTTTCAATAGGAGTTTATTTAGCGGATTGTATCTGAGATATCGCAATGAAATGGAGCCTAAAGAATAAGTGTACACAGGTTTAGCAGGACCAGCTGAGTCCTTTCATACAAGACAGACTTTGGGTGTCTTTTGCACGTTTTAAAAACACACTTAAAAAAAAATCGGTCTGTAGAGTGCTTCCATGAATATTACTTTTTAGTGATCCAGCAGAAAATCACCTGATGGAAGATTTTACAATTTTATTCAACCGATTTTACTGTCCACCTTAATAAAAAGGACACATGCCTGTGGGCCTGTGTATCTGTCCATTTGTCATGAGTCTGTCATTCCAACAGATGACACGTTAGAAACATCTGTAGTAATAAAATGCATTGCATTTGTCCTTCCAACAGGTGGTGCAATCCAAGCATTAATACAGCTTTTACAAATCCCATACCAAATGGTATATCCTAGAGACATACAGTATGCATTGCATTTCCTACTCCAACAGATGGCACATTACAAACATTAAAACTGCTTCAGTACCAAATGGCTTAAAACAGAGACGCAAACTCTGCACTTCTTTATTCTGCACTTGAACAAGTGGCACAACAAATATTTGTAGCAATAAAATGCATTGCATTTGTCACTTCAACAGGTGGTGCAATCCAAGCATTAATACAGCTTTTACAAATCTCATACCAAATGGTATATCCTAGAGACATATGCATTGCATTTCCTAATCCAACAGATGGCACATTACAAACATTAAAACTGCTTCAGTACCAAATGGCTTAAAACAGAGATGCAAACTCTGCACTTCTTTATTCTGCACTTCAACAAGTGGCACAACAAATATTTGTAGCAATAAAATGCATTGCATTTGTCATTTCAAGCATCAACACTGTTTTTAGAAATCCCATATCAAATGGCGTATAATAGAGACATATGTATTGCATTTTTTACTTTTAAAAAATTGTACATCACAAACTTTGACACTGCTTTTACAAATCCTATACCAAATGGAATATACTAGAGACATGGATCATATTTGTCACTCCAACAGGTGGCACATCAGAGAAATTAACACTGCTTTTATGATTCCTGTTCCAAATGACTTATAACAGAGGAATATGTATTGCATTGTTTACTCCAACAGATGGAGCATCACAAGCATTAGCGCTGCGTTTATGAATACCATACCAAATGGCTTATAACAGAAACATATGCATTGCATTTTTCATTCCAATAGATGGTGCATTGGAAACATAATGCATTTTATTTCTAACAAATATTTGTGATGTGCCGTCTGTTGGAATGACAAATGCAATGCATTTTATTTCTACATGTATTGTAAAATGCATTCCAATAGACGGTGCACTGCAAATATTCATGCTGAGGTCTATATTTATTACTTAGATTTCAACCTGTCTTAGATGAGTAGCACAGTTAGTATATTGACACAGAATCAATTGCATCAACTTATATTTATTATGTACACAAATAAATTTAGAGTAAAATGAAGTGTACAACTTCAATGACATTTAATTTGAAACTAAACATACGGGGCCAAATGAATTAAACAAGCTGCACAGATAGACAGATAAGCACAGAGGCGGCTTAAGGTGGTGTGTGTTCGTCTCTGTGTATGTGTGTGTTCATTTCATTCTCTTTATTATTAAGCATCTGCTCTGGTTATCCTCACTCATATATTTCTTTGTGTGTGTGTTTGTATGTATGGGTGCCCACATATATATTGAAGTAAAATTTGAATCTTAAAAACTATTCTTGCCAAAACATAGCAAATCAACTGGCATAGTCTCAATGCGAAAGAGATCAGATTGCAAAACCTCCTGTTAAATCAAACAATTTCAAATAATTGCAATTATTGTTGGACATACTGTCGGAACAATTATTTTTTAAAGGATAAGCTGATAAGTATGACCCAGACTGGAACCTGTGACAAGACAAACACCATTTCACTTGTTTGCACAAACCCAGTCAATTTCTCTTAGGAGGTTACCGTTGTTCTTAGGTCTCCACGTGCACGGTGGATATCTTGGAAGCCTCTTGGTCTAAAATGTTCATCGCTGCTAGGAACATGACATTTAGGAGCTCAACACAATGTAAAACACAAATCATTTTACACCACAAATTGTAATTTTAACATGTGAAAATCAATTTCAATTCATGCTAAAGTCAACTAAAGTCTCAACATTTTGAACATCGTAGAAACTGAACTGAACCTGACCTCACTAAACTTTCATCTTCATGGAAGTAAAATGAGTCAGAGGTGTGCGTTTAATGAAACCCTACAGAAGAGTACTGTCTCCGAATTTCAATTGATTTGAGTTGATTCATAAAATAAAAATACACTGCAAACAGTCTGAACATTCCATGTTGTAATAGAAATCTGTCATTTTCACTCTCTGACTGATGTTCATAGAGGAGAGAGAGGTTAGGAGCAGGCACTGATACAGTGCACTGCCGCACCCAGCACACGATAAACCAACTCAGGATCCAGATTAGGACCCGAGTGCAGCCATGCAACGGGTGACACCTCAGCACCGCACAAGTTCAGATGGAGTGGAACAGTGGGAGGTTTTTTATGGTGGCTGGAGTGTCATTTCTGCCACCAACCCCCAAGTTTTTTCCCTGCAGGTTGGCCCACATGCAGGGATGGATGCAGATTAACGTCATACCCAGGACGGAGCAATTGCAGGTTAAGGACCCAACAGAGCAGAGACCCGTTTGGCATTTTACAGGATTTGAACCAGCAACCTTCCGATTGCCAGTGCAGATCCCTAGCCTCAGAGCCACCGCTCCACCCACAGAGGGCTTACTGAAAAATAACTTCATGTTTGTATCACTGACCTTGAAATAGTCTAAAGCAGGGGTCCTCAAACTCAGTCCTGGGGACCCTCTGTGGCTGCAGGCTTTTATCCCAACCAGATTCACAATCAGTGGTAATAATTGATCTCATTTAATTAGCTACTCTTCTTTCTCTTCTCTCATTCTACAGCACACTAGTATGATTTTTACATTAATTTTGTTAATATCTTTAAAATCTTAACTTATTTTGACCTTTAACTGTGTCGTTTGCTTCTTTCATTGTATCCTAATAATGACAATTAAAAAGAAGCAGAGGAGGCAGCAGGGGAAAACAATACTGAATGATGAAAGGCTACAACTACGTTATCATCAGATACACTAATTAGTAATAATGGATTGAATAACCAGAAAACCTGGAAAAGAACAATGAAAATCAGGATGAAAATATTGTTAAAAAGTAAAAAATACATATAACTGCTTAGTACATTTTAATAAAAATGTACCAAACTTAGTGGTGGCTCTGAAGCTAGGGGTCTGGCAATCAGAAGGTTGCTGGTTCAAATCCTGTAAATGCCAGAAGTGATTCCACTCCGCTGGACCCTTGAGCAAGACACTTAACCTGCAATTGCCCCGTCCAGTGTGTGACGTTAACCTGCAAGCAGGTCCTCCAACTTACTGGGAAGACTTGGGGGTTGGTGGCAGGATTGGCACTCCAGCCACCTTAACAAACCTCCCACTGTTCCCATGTGGTGCTGAGGTGTCACCCATTGCATGGCCGCACTCGGGTCCTAATCTGGGATCTTGAGTTGGTTTGTCATGTGGTGGGGGCAGCAATGCTCTGTATCAACGCAAGCATCTAACCTCCCGTACCAAACTTAGTTTCATAATTTTTACATTGACTCCAAAACACAGAAACTGAGTAATAACAGATCACCTCATTAGACTAGCAGCCCAATTCCAAAGTCTGGTTAGAACAAACACCTGCAGCCACAGGGGGTTCCCAGGACCGAGACTGAGAACCACTGATCTAAGATGATGCCTCACATGCTTGTGTTTAACCTTTTTAGACCACTAGGACCACCTGTAAAGAATCAAATATCTGAAATATTATCTTCTTCATGATCAGCAAGCTCAATTTAGCATAAAGCACATGCCAGTATTACTGATTCCCATTGATTTAAGTTGATCCCAATCCAGTTGGTTCGTCGTGTGGTGGGTGCGGCGACGTGCTGTAACCTTTGTGAGAAGAGGTAACTTTGACCCCTTTTTCTTATTTTATTCTTATTTTATTATCCAAGATGACTTACCACGTTTATGATACAATTGGTCACATTTCCTTTTTTTGATTAACCATTTCTAGCACAGGTGTGCGAAGTGAGTTGCTCAGGGTCACACATTGTCACTAGTGGGATTTGAACCCCCAGCCTCTGGGTTTGCCCATCCAAAGCCTTAACCACTACACTACCTGTCTGAACCCGTGGAGTCGATTGATGTGGCCTGCACAACCTTAAGTCCTTCTGCTCATTTTTGCCCGTTTCTATGGCAGTCCTTTCCATGATCAGTTGGGGTAGCGTGAGCTTTGTTGTCATCGACTCAGCAGTACTTTGGTGGGGCGTTGCGTCTTAACCAAAATCATCCTATATTGGATTGACTAGAACTTCTTGCACTTCTTTATTAGTGGTTTTCTAGCTTTTTGATCCTCTGCTTTGTCATAAATAACAATGATTTTGAAAGTTTGGTGAAATATCGATATTGTCAGTTTGGTATGAACTTGGAACACTTTTACTACGTCTCCTTCTCGTGGTCCTTTCATTAAAAATTGCCTCTTGCCTCACCGGGACAGAAAACGTTTCACAGTTCTATAAAGATATACCATTAATACTCGTATATAAATTAGGTATCGAAATCTGAAAAATCGATCATAAAATCAGACCATGACTTATACGCCCGCTGAAAAATGCAACACTTACATTTTTATTTTTTTACATCTTCTTGTCTCCTCCAATCTCACACCAGTTTCTCAGACACATCGAATTTTGTTGCAGCAGCTCAGTTACCAATTTCTTTCGCCACTTCTAAAACTTTCATTTAAAACCAGCTTCATATTTTCTTCTGATTGAATGCTCCATCATACGATAAAGGTGTATGAGGGTGTGAGATACAAAAAACACAAATCAGTGCAAATGTCCCTTCGGAATAATTTGGGTATTACCGTGTGGTCACGTAGGCACAATACAAAAAAAAAAAAAAAATGGCAGTGTGCTCCGTGGTTACTCTCTCGGGTAGGCGTTAGCATATCGTAATCTCTTGGACTAATCAGGTGAGTTTTCCACTTTCGACTTATATGACCCACATTATTAAATACCAGAAATTATACAGTAAAATCAAGCCCTGACTTATACACGGGAGAACTTAAACACAAGTATATAGGGTAAATAGAAATTTACTGTATTTCACTTTAATCTCCATACCTTGGTTTACGTCTTTAGATCACCATCATCCACCATGATGGATTTTTGCCAGCTTCCTTAGACATATGCAGAGCATATTACAAAAATAAGGTGGGTCGACAAATTTTTTTACATCTTGCTTCCTCCAATCTCGTACCAGTTTCTCAGACACACTGAATTTTATTGCAGCAGCGCAGTTACAAATTTCTTTCGCCACTTCAACAACTTTTAATTTAAAGCCAGTTTCACATTTTCTTCTGATCGAATGCTCCATCGTACGATAAAGGTGTATGAGGGTGTGAGATACAAAAAACACAAATCAGTGCAAACGTCCCATCGAGATAGTTCAGTTATTACCGTGTGGTCACGTTGGCACAATACATAGAAAAAAAAGGCAGTGTGCTCTGTGGTTACTCTCTCAGGTGGGCATTAGCATATCGTAATCTCTTGGACTAATAGGGTGAGTTTTCACCATTCGACTTATACGACCGACATTATAAAATACCAGAAATTATATGGCAAAATCAAGCTCCGCAGAAGAACTTAAACACAAGTACATACGGTAAATAGAAATGTACTATATTTCACTTTAATCTCTGTACCTTGCTTTGCTTCTTTAGATCACCATCATCCACCATGATGGATTTTTGCCAGCTTCCCTAGATGTATGCAGAGCATATTACAAAAATAAGGTGGGTCGACAAAGTATAAAAGTAATTTAGAAACACAAACACTGTGTGCCTCAATGGGCCTTGCTAGACAGATTAGTGGCCATAACAAACCCGTGGGGGCCTACTGCCCTTCCAAAGCCACCCTCTTTGCACCTCGTGTACCTCTTTTCACCACCTCTGGCCTTGGCTGAGCTCTTGCCCAGTTTTTCCACCCGACTCCATGCCCCATCCTGTAAGAATTTCAGGAGTCACCCTTAGGACCTCAGAAACACTTCCTGTGCAGTGGCGAATCCACCCATTGACCCAGGCTTGCAGGTTGGAGCTCCATCTAGTGGAGTGTAGTGTTCCTGCAGCTTCACCCCAGTCTGCCTGTAGTACGCAGTGCATCAGGTCTCCTGTTACTCCCGTCTAGGACTACTAATCAGACGAGATATCGTTTGTAACATGAGGTGCTGCCATTGTGAATGATGATATCATCAAACCTCTCAACACTCGGAGATAGCTGTTACCTTTCTAATTATTGCAGTTATCTATCTAATTATTTCACTTGTGCATTTATCTAACTAATTTCATAGTGATCTGCTTACTGGGGACAGCCTAATAATAGGTTTCATTTATTGAGCTTCTTTATCTAATTTCATAGAGAGCTGGTCAGTATGGAAGAGTTCATGAAATATGTTAATTCTGCAGCACCTTTAATAATAAATTATCTGTCTGGTTATTGAATTTGTGTACTTTTTTTATTTCTTTATTGTTATCTGGCCAGTTTCGTTGGGAGCCAGTCAGCATAGAGATAGTAATGAAGCACAACACTAATGTATTTATTTATTAATCTATCGATTAGGTACCTAATTTCATGAAGAGATACTTAGTAGGGAGAAGTTCATTATAGTGCATCTTTATTATCTATCTAGTTATTTATTAATCTAGTCTCAGGAACAGCTGGTCACTCTGCGAGAGTTGGCTACATGTGACATTTGTAGTGTGCTCTGCTCTTTACTGATCTCATTTTTAAAGTTATTTCATTAGAATCTACCTTATAATTAATTCTTTTATTATTTTTCTGATAGTGTAATTACAGTATATTGACTACAGAAAAGTTTTATTACCAGCAAAGTTATTCATCTCATTTTATAGACACCTGTGAAGAAGTTCATCATACATTTATGATCAAATGATTTCATTATTAGACTACCTTTAATTTCCTGATTACTTATTGGTATTGGTTATAGAGCATCTTTATTATCAGCCAACTTATTGTCCTAATTTTAGACATTCTACTCACTGTGGATTTCATGTGTAGGGTAACCTGCTTGTTATTGATCCCTTTTTCATGAATCATCTACCTATTGATTTAATTTAAACTTAATTTAAATATATGAATTTATTTATTTTAGTAATTGAGCTCCCCCATGTCTGTATTATTTATCGATTTATCTGATTTCACAGACACCTGCTATCAGTGGAGAAGTTTACTATACTTTCGTGTTGGATGATCCATGCATTATCGATCACATTTGTTAATTAATCGTCTATTTATCAATTCATTATTTAAAGTATCCTTCTCTTATAAATGAATTTAAGCTATTTATTTTACTTCTCGAGCACCTTTGCATCCTTAACATTTATTGAGTTATTCATCTCATTTCAAAGACAGCAATTTACTGTGAAGTTCACTGTAGGATGATCTATGCATTATCAAGCACATTTTTATTTAATCACTTGTTCATCAATTTAATTAATGTAAGTAGCCATCTGTTATAAATGAACTTAAACTATTTATGAATTTATTTTTTTTAGTAATTGAGCTCCCCCGTCTCGGTATTATTTACCGATTTATTTTTCTGATTTCACAGACCCCTGCTAACAGTGGAGCAGTTTATTATACTTTAGTGTAGGATGATCTATGCATTATCAATCACATTTGTTAATTAATCATCTATTTATCGATGCATTATTTAAAGTATCCTTCTCTCACAAATGAATTTAAGTCTTTTAGCATTTATTGAGTTATTCAGCTCATTTCACAGACAGCAGTTTACTGTGATGTTCACTGCAGGATGATCTATGCGTTATCAATCACATTTTTTAATTATTCATCTATTTATTAATTTAATTAATTTAAGTATCCATCCCTTATGAATGAATTTAAGGCATTTATTTTACTTCTCGAGCACCTCTTGTGTCTTTATTATTTATCGAGTTATTTATCTTATATCTTAGACAGCTACTTACAATGACGACCTGTGCTCTGTTGGGTCGTCTGTCCATTACTGATCAGTTTTTTTTTTTCATTAGGCACTTACCTAATATTGGATTCATCCATTTAGTTTTTTATTTTGATAACAGAGGATCTTTATTATCTTAAAATTATTTATTTATTTGTCTAATTTCATGGAGATCTGGTCACAGTGCAGAAGTTAATTATGCATTTAATTTCCGGCATGCATGTATCTCTTCATTATCAATCAGATTATTTTATTAATAGTCTATCTAATACTTTAATTAGTCTATAGGAGTAATTCAAGTCATTTGTCTATTATCTGTCCATTTTACAGATTGCTGGTTACTCTAAATAAATCAATAATAATTGATGGGCTTTAGCAATCTGCCTTTATTATTTATTTATTATCTTCTAATGTTATAAAGAGCCTATCAAGGCAAAGTATTAAATCAAACATTTTAATCCTTTAGTGTGGTACACCGGTACGGTATTTAGTGTTGATGCCTCTTTGATGGCTCATTTGTGTGGAGTTAGCGTGCTCTCCCTGTGTTCATGGGTGTACCCCTCTGGATCTGCTTATACACCCTTAGTGGTGTCTTCGTTGGGTTCAATGTGGGCTCCAAACCGATCCCCTGCGTGTGGGCTCTGTGACGGACTGATCCAGAGTTTTTATGCACCTTTTTGCCTGTGGATTTAACCTGATTTGAGGCTGTTATGTCAGGTTATTTGTGTGCCATAGTGATTAGCACATAACTGCCATCTCACTGCTGCACAAATGATCTTCTTTTCTTTCTCTGCTCTCACATTTGTATCCACGAGTCTAAATTTGGTTTTACTGGGATTCAAAGAGGGCTGTGTATTGATTGACAAACATTCCAGAAATAGGTCCAATCCGACAATCCTAAAGGTAGTCTAATCAACTGGAATGGCCCGTTCTACATTAGAATACACCGTCTTCACACTTGTGCGTGTAATTGACAGTGATGCCCCAGTCGATCAGTCGCCGATATTAACTCCAGATAACTATATTGAAGATTGGAAAATCGGACAAAACCTGATTATTTTTTTGCATTGTACCCTCCCCCATCATAACCTATTGTCTATGAGAGAGGAGCGAAAGCTTTAAATTCATCAAATAATTCCATCTCCGGTTTCACGACATTTTACGGTCCCCTGATACCAAAAATATTGATATGTTAATGATATGTGTCTGTCTGTGTGTCACAGATTCTAGAGGACGGCCTAGAGCTAACATGGCTAGACATAAAAATACCAAACTTGAAACTTAAGCCTGTTATGAGATGACGATGTGCTAATTAGTTTTGGAGCCAAATCGTGCAAGAGAAAGTGGCACTCTAGAGGAACCCTCAAATACCGTAATTCTACAATTAGTTATGAAATCTTCTTATCAAATGCTATCATAATGACCTATTTTATGATGAGAATGATCAGCATCAGAACGGTAAATAATTACTGAAATGTTATAGTATAGTTCGGGTAACTTGATTCCTTGGGTGCAAAGCCTACTGATGCTCACGTCCAAAATTTTTCAGCATTTCCTTTCTAATGTTTACAGTAATTTAGTTGCAGTGCTCCTTTATGCAACATATCATGGTAATTGAGGTCATGCACGTGTTGTTATGCTGCTGGAACCTTCTGTAAACGGAGAGCAACTAGGCAGGCATTAGAATAGAAAGAAGAATGGAATGTTGACTTTTACAATAAATAACACGGATTAGTAAATTAAGAAAAAGGAATCTGAGAAATTGTCCTGTACATGGAGAGGAAAAACAAACTTATGTGTTGTTCAGCTGAGCTTGGAGTGGAAGAAAAGAGTGGCGGTGGTCGACAGACATTTAACACTAGAATTACCAGAGTCTACGAAAAAACTCGTAGATCCGGCCCACCTTAAAACCATTCACACTTTTCTGCCAGCTTCTTTTGTCCTGTAAATGTGCCAATTAAGACGAGCAGCAAGCAGCCGGCTATTCCATCCCCCACCGTCGCAAAACGTTCACTAAGTTCTCCCAGCTCATGCCTTGATTGATTACCTGGGAGTGAAGTGGAGTTTTAGAGTGGAAATAATAGATCGTTATTTGGAACACAAGCTTTTCATGTTGGTTCCATTTCTACAGTAATCTGTGTAAACACATTGTTAAAACAGAAACGTTTTCATATTTTAGTAATAAACGTTACAAAATGTAGGCATAAACTATAGAATGTGTAAAAGCATGAAGTCCAAATAAACACTTTCACAAAAGGCTGAGAAGCATTAAAACAGCTTCTGTAGCGCAGTGGTAAGAGTCGCTGACTCACTGGGCTGGTTGTGCTTTAGAGACCCGAGTTCAATTCCTCTCCTGAAGAGAAACCTTCTTTTTAACATCAAACGGACATAAAATTTGTAAACTGGTATGCACTGTCAGTTAATGAGATTGTTATATTTTCATGTGGGATGCTCCTTTTAAAATATTTTTTCACAATTTAGACTCCAATTAACAAGAACAAGTGTCCTTATGACTGTTATTTTTATGCCTACATTTTGTAACATTTATTACTAAAATATGACAAAGTTTCAGTTTTAACAATGTGTTTACACAGATTACTGAAGAAACAGAACACACATGAAATGCATGTGTTGCAAATAACGATCTATTATTTCCACTCTAAAATTCCAGCAGTTGAGTCACTCCCAGATAATCAAACAAGGCATGAGCTGGGAAAACTTAGTGAACCTTCTGCGACGGTGGGGGGTGGAATAGCCGGCTGCTTGCTGCTCGTCTTAGAAGACAAAGGATGCTAGTGTAGAAGTGAGAACGGTTTTAAGGTGGACCAGATCTACGAGTTTTTCGTAGACTCTGGTAATTCTAGTGTTAAAGAGAAGCTGGTTTAATGAGGTCAGACATTTTCATTTTATCCTTTATTGAAGTGGACACTCCTTGTGTGGATGGCCAGCAAGCTTGTGTTTAGTACAGCACCTCACAATCTGAAATCAAAAAAGAAGAGTTTACCTTTGTTACTTTTTAAACAATAGGCTTGTTGGCTGGTGTTTTGTTGGTGGTAAGGTGCCAGGGTGACCCTGTTCTCCTTCATATTCTTTATTATGTAAACCTTAACAGAAATTCTATACTCCAACCTACACTACCTTTTATTTCTATGATCTCAAGCAATTTAATACCAGTACCAGAACATGCAGGAGAAAAAGTTATACATTTCCTCATAAATAAATTAGCCTTAAGGTTTCCAATTGTGCCCAAAGATAAGCAAAGTAAGAAATGTGAATGTGACAACAAAAGCATTACCACCTAAGCAGCAGTTCATGTTGTATCCATATTCTTACCACCAGGCGGCTGTCTGTCTTTTTACTCTCTGGTTCGGCAGCATGAACTGTGGGAATATGGCAGTTGACAGAGGAGGTCACCTCAGAGAAAGAGGGAGAGAGTTTCGTTGTTAGCCTATCCTTATGTTCATCCAGCTTTCTTGATGTACCTTCCAAAACAATGGGCCAACCTCTCTGCTTGTTTAGGCCTGGCACAGCTCAGGTACATTCATCCCTCATTCCAGACCCTGCATTGCTCCAGGAAGGAGAACAAGTGCCATAAATGTTTGCTGCTCCTTCCACTCCAGACTGTGCTGGCCTGTTAACAGCCTTTCATTTCTGCCCACCTGTATTCCCCAAGGCCAGCTGACTAGTCACTTTCTGAGATGTCATCACGACTTGTTCTATCTGTAGCAAATGCAACCATTGGTTTGTAACGTATTAGTATTTTTTCTTATGGTTTTATCATTTTTAGTTTCTCCTGTAGGGAGTACAACAACTGGCTTCCAAAGTATTACTGTTTTTTCTTTGATTTTATTACTACTAGTTTTACCTGTAGTAAGTACAACAATTGGTTTCTAAAGTTTCATTTTTTTAAGTACACATTTTTATCATAATATTATAACAACCAAATGTGTCTATTTTGTGTGTAAGCTTGTTAAGCATGTCAGGTTTGTATCTTATTAATAAACATCCTATAAACGTTTTATTAGAATTGTGGCCTATAATTATGTCATGTTTACTATGGATATATATTTTATGAACATATTTAATTAGTTAAAAAAATGTCATTTCAAGGGGTTTTATTGATTTTACTATTTTATATTGTCACTGAACAATAACAGAATTGAATTTATTAATAAAAAATGAGCAGGTAAAACCTATGGTCTGCAGATTAATTGTAAAAATACAAGTTTAAAATCGAACATAATGCCCTGACATGACTGGTTCTGTAGGTGGTTCTTGTAAAAAAAAATGAAAAGAATAAAGAAAAAATCGGGAATGTGCTCCCCTTGACTTTCTCGTTGACTGAGATAGAGGAAAAGGTCATCAGAGCCACTTCTAGTTGCACAATATTTATCAGATATCATATCTCTTTGTTTCTCATCATAACTAATTGATAATATTAATACACAATTATTTATCTCTGTTTATAATCAAACTTTATATTCAAATGATATTTTCGCACTTAGGGAGGTCAAAAACGGTGGCGGAAGTTTTTCATGACTACATATGCATTACCTAGATTATGTGCAAAGTAAAAAGAGTTCACCTAAAAATATAGAAAAAGAGTTAGTATTATATAATCTTTGTTGCAATAAATTGTTATAGGTAAAAGTGCATTTAGCAACATTTAACTATGATAATGATGGTGGAAAAAATATATAAAATTAAATGTATTACAAGGAACACGACAGGGATGTAGCAGCTTATTGTTCCCATTACATCGTTATATTTACATGACATGTTCAATGTTTACACGTTATTGTTAAACTAATGATGTATAAATTAAAATAGAATTAATGATAGTTATTTAAAGAATATGCGTTATAGTGAATACAGTTTTTAATATCCTGTACACATTTATATTTCCATGATACAAAAAATTTGGATGGTTGTTTAAATAAAATACTACTTCCGTTTGAGTCATTTTTCTAAAATTTCATATCTGTTTGCTTTTTATCTTTCTAAATATCTTTACAAAATTTGAATAATTTATCTGTAATTATAACCATAGTTTATTTGAAAATTTGCAAAAGTATTCAGTTCAAGTATCACTAATGGTTGCACAATTTTTCTCAATATTTTATATCTACTTATTTTTCATCATTCTAATATCCACATAACATTTGAATCATATATCTGTAATAGGGTGACCAGACGTCCTCCAAAAGGAGGACAGGTCCTCTTTTTTAACATGGTTTCCTCCGTCCTCCAGGCATTCCAAAAATTCATTAAAATGTCCTCCTTTCAGAGAATCACGAACAGAGTTGACTGTTTTGGACTAATTGCATATGATATATACCGAGAATAAGCATCCTTCGGCCATTCTCCATTCATCCGCGTCACTGCATGACATTACGTTACGTTATCACATTATCAATAATTGTAACATCAAGTAGCGGCAACACTGTTTTATATTCTATATTCTGTTTTATATTATATTTCCGGCCGACGGCGCAACGGACAGCGGTTAGCGGTTGATTGGAAGTTGGAAAATATATCTGGTAATTTTTGTCCTCCTTTATAGCCGAACCCATCTGGTCACCCTAATCTGTAATGTACTTGAACATTTGTGAAGGTACTCAGTTAAAGCATCACTTCCAGTAACCCAAAAGTTGATAGGATTCCTTATTTTTGATAGAAAGCAGGTGTACAAAATCTCATTGAACAGCGTTTTCGAGTTATCGTATTTACACATAGACAGAGATAATTTCAAAAATGGTATTTTCGGACTTAGGAAGGTCTAAAACATCAAGATTCATCAAAATCTCGAGGTTGAATTTTTTAACAATTCCTATACTTGCTCAATACTCTGTATACGAGAAAGTAAAAAAAAAATAAGAATCAGCCAATTCTGTGCACAAAACAATGATTTGTTGGAGGAACTTAATTCAGTTATGTGAACCAATGTCTATGTAAATTAATTAATCAATTTAAACTCTGCTAAAATTGGTTACTCTAACCAGAGTGGAAGGAATCTGATGAACAAAACTTAAAATAAAAGTTACACAAGATTATTATTATTATGTAAATTAACAGCTGTCACCATAAATCAGTTTAGTTAAACCAGATTACCGAAATTTAATTTAAAATTGACTTCTTAATGTGACACCCAAGGAATCAGTCAATTGTGTTCGAAATGGACATGCAAAGCCCTCAGACCTGCTCATTTTGAGGAAAACCAATGGCGCTCTGCTGAGTAATGGCAAAAATGCCTGAATTTTAGGGAACGTCGTCCTAAGTCTTCATAGGAAGAGCACTGATTGACTTCATGAGGTAGAAGTATATAATAAACAAGAAGAGTCATTTCAAATATGAAAAATGTGTGCTTCCGTGTAAATCTTTAAAGTCCAAATATTCTCAGTTGCAATAAAAAAGGGTTTCTTTTCACGCCTCTGATAGGCTATAGCTCACTTGTAAAGGATCAAAAACATCATATTCATAATCACTGACACTGCATTGAAGTAGTCTGAAATAATACCCCATGTGCCTAAGCTAGAAAATTGTTATTTGTCACTCCCTGATAGGGGTCCACAGAGGGCTTCCTCCCTTCTAGAGGAACGACAATCAAAAACAACTTCATTTTCATACTCACTGACCTTGACATATTCTGAAATGATACCCCACATGCCTGTGTTTGAAATGTGTTATTTGTCACCCTCTGATAGGGGTCCACAGAGGGCTTCCTCCCTTCTAAAGGATCACACATCAAAAATACTGTAACATCGTATTTATAGTGATTGACCTAGAAATGGTCTGAAATGATACCCCACATGCTTATGTTTGAAATCTGTCATTTTTACCTTATCAGAGTGGCTCTAAGAGGGATAAAAAAATCAAATATCAAAAATGTCATCGTATTCATGATCAGCAACCTTGAAAAAGCATTGAACGGCACTCCACATTGTCTATAATACCAGTCCCCTATTTGAGACAAGGTAACTTTGTCCCCTCGTATTCCATTAAAGGGAGCCCCCTGAGGTGGGTTGATGTGATGTGGCCTGCATACCTTTCATGTTCTTCTGATCCTCTTTTTGCTGAAGGCCACTATTGGTTTACTCTTTATTATAAAGGTGAAATTTCCTGCGCTAAATATGGTCCTAAAAATGAGGGGGTTTTAGGTCTACAGTTCCAAAAACAGGGAGCCTGACATTTTGTATACCATATATATTCACGTATGAGTCAGGTCTTGAAACCCGAAAAATCAATCATAAAATCAGACCCCGACTTATACGCCTGTTCAAAAATACGACACTTAATTATTTTTTTTTTTACTTCTTCTTGCCTCCTCTAATCTCACACCAGATTCTCAGACGCATCGAATTTTGTTGCAGCAGTGCAGTTACCAATTTCTTTCGTCACTTCGTCAACGACTTTTAATCTAAAACCAGCTTCACATTTTCTTCTGATTGAACATTCCAAAATAATTAAGGGATGCTCTTATGGTAAAGGTGTATGAGGGCGTGAGATACAAAATACACAAATCAGTGCAAATGTCGCTTCGGAATAGTTTGGGTATTACCGCATGGTCATGTAGGCACAATACATAGAAAAAAAAGGCTTTAATCTCCATACCTTGGTTTACATCTTTAGATCACCATCATCCACCATGATGGATTTTTGCCAGCTTCCTTAGACATATGCAGAGCATATTACAAAAATAAGGTGGGTCGACAAATTTTTTTACATCTTGCTTCCTCCAATCTCGCACCAGTTTCTCAGACACATTGAATTTTATTGCAGCAGCGCAGTTACCAATTTCTTTCACCATTTCAACAACTTTTAATTTAAAGCCAGTTTCACATTTTTTTCTGATCGAATGCTCAATCGTACGTTAAAGGTGTATGAGGGTGTGAGATACAAAAAACACAAATCAGTGCAAACGTCCCATCGAGATAGTTCAGGTATTACCGTGTGGTCACGTAGGCACAATACATAGAAAAAAAAGGCCGTGTGCTCTGTGGTTACTGTCTCAGGTGGGCATTAGCATATCGTAATCTCTTGGACCAATAGCGTGAGTTTTCCACATTCGATTTATAAGACCGACATTATAAAATACCAGAAATTATATGGTAAAATCAAGTCCTGACTTATCCACGGGAGAACTTAAACGCAAGGTTATACGGTAGTTAGACATCAAGATGTGCTGGACGATTATATCACATGTGGGGGGCTTTCTCAGAAGTTAGAAGGCGTTGGACAAACTGAAGTGATCTGAAAACATTCTTATGAACAAAGAACCTCAAACGTGTTGTGTTTTTGAGTGTAATATGAAGTTGGTGGTCAAAGCCCGAAAGTCCTGACTGGAGCTTTGCTAGTACGCGGGGCATTGGGGCTTCTTCTTTCTTGGCCATTGCTGGGTGGCGTCTCTTCAGAGTCTGTCTGTCTGTCTCTCTACCTCTCCATCTCTTGCACTGTCCTTATTGAGAAATGATGAATTGCGTCATGTGCGATAGATAAATGAAACATTTATGAAAAGCAAGTGATTTTTGTATTTTTTAAATAAGATTAATTCTTGTTTTATTCCAGTTTTTGAATATAAAAAAACATTGTGTAATGACATTTTGCTTTTGTTTTTGCTTTTTTTTTCTTCAGAATGAATTCATTTGTAGATAAACTATATATTTTTTTAAGATTAGCAGAACAACAGATTGGATTCATTTTCTTGATGGTTGTTTTGTTTTTTGTTTTTTTGTTTTTTTTTCTTCTTTTCCTTCTTCTTCTTGTTCTTGTTCTTGTTCTTTTTTTTGCCACAGTAATCTTTTTGAATTTTCTCTTTCTCTCTTCCCTCCCCCCTCCTGCTCTAAATCCTAGGTCCGCTCACAAAAAAACACGATGAATCCACGATCAACAGCCCCCGAGACGAAGGTATTTTTGCTGCATGTTTTTTTTTTTTTTTTTCTTGTCCTTTTTTTGGGGAAAATGTGCTACACGATTAAGTAGATAATTAAATGAGTAAATTAATATTTTGTATAGTCCCATTTTTGTATCTTTATAAAGCTCTTTAAAACATATGTAATTTTATAAAATCTTTATAAGCAATCATTTTTGAATGTTTTTCAGATTTGAATGTTGTTCAATTTTTGAGCTTTTCTTGTGTCTAGCAAAACTGTTTGATTTTATTTTTTTTTTTTGAACAACAAAAGGCTTCTTTTTGTTCTGTTTTTGTTTCTTTTTTTTTGGTAAGAAATCATTTTTCAGCTTCTACTTCACATTCAATCCCCTCATTCCCAGGTATCTACTGAATGAATACTAAAATAAGTTGGAATTTTAACTTGAAACTCGCTGCAGAGCTGCCACCTGCTCTGCTCAGGGCTCCAGCTGCCGTCGGCTGGCCTCATTCAGCTCGGCGAGGCCTGCGAGCGCTTTGTCTTGATTGCATTTTCATTCGTTTTCAGTTGGAAGTGAAGACTTGGCAACATCAGACTGAGCTGGAAGATACAATTGTGAAATAATATAGCTGATTGTAACAGTCACTCCGATCCTCAAAGGGTTAATGAACAGACCATGCCAGAAAGAGACAGGAAGAAAAAAAACAAACAAAGAAAGAATGGCAGTGCAGACCTGAGCATCCATTTGTTGGTTTTTTGGTGTGTATGCTAGCCGATCACATTATATAGCGCCTTTCACATCTTGGCCTCTCTCACTCTCTCTTTTATAATGCTCTGCCTATGTATGTCTCTGCATACATCATATAGTGCCCTCATATCTACCTGTCAGTCTATCTGTCTGTCTTTCATTGTGTACTTCAAATATAAACATGTGGCATACTGTAGGTCCTATTCTATCTATCTATCTATCTATCTATCTATCTATCTATCTATCTATCTATCTATCTATCTATTATATAGTGACTTTCACATCTATCTATCTATTATATAGTGTCTTTCATATCTATCTGTCTATCTGTCTATCTATTAAACAGTGCCTTTCACATCTATCTATCTATCTATCTATCTATCTATCTATCTATCTATCTATCTACCTTTAAGTGTCTTTCAAAATCTGTATCTCTTTATCTATTTTATAGTGCCTTTCACAGTCTGTCTATCTCTCTATCTGTTATATAGTGCCTTTCACACTTATCTATCTGTCTGTCTATGTTATGAAGTTATGAAGACACAGACATTTCTGATGATTGAGACTGTCTGGACAGCCCACCATGTTTTATAAGTTTGTGCTGGACAGTTTACTAAGAAGACAGAATGCTTTCTTTCTCGGATTCTCCCTTGCTTTCTAAGGTTCACAGTGTCTCTGGCATCTTTCCCATGGGCAGGAATAGCAGCTCAGCAGTAGAGCAGTGGGAACAAAAGTGTCAGCAGGATTCCCAGAAGTGAAACAGAATTAAAGAGGGTCAGTTACCACTGTACCATTGTTGTCAAGCTTATGTTTTTTTTTTGTACAGTAAATAACTAAAAAACAGAAATGGAATGAGAACAGCTTTCAAGCCGCTCTGGTAAGAGTATCCATGATTAAATTAGTGAACCGTCAGCCTGAGACTGTAGGGGTTACTTTTACAAAAGCAGGCAGATTGTTTCGCAGTTCTGTTGCCTGTAGCTAAACGCCGGACCTCTTACTGTTGTCTTATTAATCCTCAGAATCTTTACTGGACTGGCATCTTGAGATCAACATGCACCCTCTGGTTTGTATATTTTGATAAATTCAGATTGATAATTAGGACAGTGGCCTTTTAAAGCTTTATATTTTAAAAGGAGTATTTTGAAATTGGCTCTAAACTTACCTTGAAGCCAGTGTAACAACTCAAGAACTGGAGTTATGTGGTTGTTCTTTCTAGTTCTTGTAATGATTCTTGCAGGAGAAATTTGAAATAATTGAAAGCTCCATATAGAATGGGTTATGCAGTATTGCAGCAGTCAATCCTACTGGAAATTAACATATAAATGAACTTCTCTGTATCCTCCATGCTTAGAAACTGCCTTATTTTACCAATTTTTTAAGTTAGCAAAAGTGGGTCTTTGTGTTGTAATGTGTATTTTCAGAGACACACTAATGTCAAAGATAACACCAAAGCAGATGAAGTTAATGTTTTAAAAAGTGACATGAGATTTGTACCATCTTCGTAATTCCCACCAATTCATAACATTTCTGTTTTTTCTGTATTCAGAGAAAAGTAGTTCTCATCCATCCACTCTTTTTACTCAGTGACACAATTCATTGAGGACACCAAATATCATCTGGTCTGAAAGAAGTTTCCACCTGATTAAGACCTGAGTATGTTTGACCATGAATATTGTGTCTCCTCATGACATCCACTGCGCTCGGATCCCAATCCAGGTGGTTCGTTGTGTGGTGGGTGTGACAGAGCACTATCAGCACATGCTCCCAACCTTTCCTCTCCTAAAGACATCTCAGAGTAATTAGCAAGGAGAAGATGTGAGAATGGTCAGAAGACATGCACTGGTCAAATATGAGGGAGACGACCAGAAATCAGTTGTCAAGATTCCAAATATGTGTTCTGCTAGAGATGCACGACTAGCAGACAAAGGAGCCATGACCTGGAGAAACAACGTTATCAAAATCAAAGTGGGAATTGTAATGAGCAAGTCAGTGAAGCTGTCGTGAACGCCAGAATGTAAAGTCGAGAAATACTGCCTAAAGTGCTATTCCAGAAACTTCACTACAGAGGTTTTGGGAGTTTATCCATAATCTTCGATAGATACAAGCTGTCAGCACTGACATTTTATTCTGTCACACTGAGGACGTCACACACTGGCTGTTCCTGTCTGGTTTGTTATTTGGTAACCCTACCACAAAATGATCTGAAATGGAGGCGCCCCAGAGAAACTGAGATGGTGTCAGACACCACTCAAAATTATTTTCACATTGTTTAATACTTGTCAGAAACTAAAAGTGTTAGAAAATTTGAATTCTTCATGATTCAATACCTAAATGAGGAGAAATAACATTAAGAAAAGCCTAAGGCTGTCAAGTATGTGCACTTAGGGGACATCTTCAAGTCAGTAAAATTTTTATAGTGACTGTATATATTTACCTCAGCAGTGACATTCATGTCTCTGGTGACTCTTCCCATGAAGTCTGTAGACAGATTGGGAGAGCATGCAGGGTCATGAGGTCATTAGAAAGGGGTGTGTGGCACTCCCCATATATTAGCAAAAGGATGAAGGTCCAAGTCTTTATAGTCCTTGTGCTTCCTGTCTTGCTATATGGTTACAAGATATGGGCGCTATCCAGTGACCTGAAACAAAGACCGGACTCCTTCAGTACTGTGTCTCTTCAGAAAATCCTTGAGTACCACTGGTTTGACTTTGTGTTGAATGAGCAGTTGTTCATGGAGTCTCGAATGAGACACATTACCTGCACTCTGAGGGAGCATCAGTTATGACACTACGGCCATGTGGCGCGATTACCTAAGTGTGATCTGGCTCGCAGGATCTTCATTGTTGAGGACCCGAGCGGCTGGTCCAGGCCAAGGGGACACCTACGTAACACATGGCTGCGGCAGATAGCAGGTCATTTCCAGAGGGTGGGACTGGATTGTGTGTCTGCCTGGGGGGGTTGCCATCCGGGATCCCAAGCTGTTTTATCATGATCTTACCTGATCTGTAAATATTTAACCAATGTAACAAAAAACACAAAACAAAGTCATACTTTTGGGAATTGTCGCCATTTAGTGAGGATTTGTCAAAAAATTATAACTTGGTCTTTACTGACTTGAGTCCAAAACAGAACCAATCAAATTAAGAATGGTGGACATTTATATAATGAAATAGCAGGAAGTTATATTTTAAGCAGGTGGCATTCTGGGAACTGGAAGTAACATCATCTGGAGTTGGGACTTGGATGTTCGAAGTCCCATGCAATGCAAGCCTGCAGCTGATCCGGCACAGAGGAGGGGGAAGAGTGTGTTTATTTCCCATTAAAACACTGTTTAAGAGGGAGTTTCTGAACAGTGGCCGCATTCCCAAGTGTCGGTGGTCACAACATATTTATACAGTAATCCCTCCTCGATCGCGGGGGTTGTGTTCCAGACCCCCCCGCGATAGGTGAAAATCCGCGAAGTAGAAACCATATGTTTTTATGGTTATTTTTATATATTTTAAGCCCTTATAAACTCTCCCACACTATTTATAAATATTCCTCGCAGAGTTATACAGCATAATCCCTTTGTATTCTCTTAGATATTAGGTAAGATTCATTGAAATTATGTATATAAACACACTGTTTATATACAGTAAAACCTAAATATTATTTTAAAGATATTGAGTGTCTCCGATATCACATATGTTACAGCCATTACGATAGACAGGTCACCAGCAATAAATACGTACATTGCAAGAAAAATAGTATACAGTAAATGTGTGTACAGTGACACTAAACGTACATACATGTACTAAGCACTGTAAGAAGAAAATTAATTATGGTTACTCACCAACAATGACACGATGACTTGTCCGATAACAATGAGTTTAATTTTACTGCACAACAAAGGAGAGCGTTACAGCCCTTGTAAAGGAGCCACTTCAGGCGATTGTGTAGCACTGCCGTTGTTCTTCTTCTGGCAGTCTTCAATCCAAATCCCTAAAGCAGATTCCATCCAGACTACTGCCTTATTACATCCACTTACAACTCGTTTTGCACCCTGGTTAAAAGGACACTGCGGCCGTAGATCTTATATTCCTTTCCTACTTTTTAAATAAAAAGAATCGTAGCCTTCAACAAATCCAAAACGTTTACCTTTTCAGCAATCGTTAACATCTTCTTCTTGCGCTTGGGCACGGCCCCTGAAGCAGTAGCAGATCGTTTTGGAGCCATAATGAAGGGCTTGACTATGCACAAAGATAAACACTAAAGAGCACAACTCTTTACACAGCGAAACACGTTGATGCTGAATGAGCGAGACGAGACTTCCTGGTTAACACTGCATTCAGCACGCAGGAACTCAACTGCGTGCTCTGATTGGTTAGCTTCTCAGTCAGGAGAACTTAACTGCGTGCTCTGATTGGTTAGCTTCTCAGCCATCCGCCAATAGCGTCCCTTGTATGAAATCAACTGGGCGAACCAACTGAGGAAGCATATACAGGAAGTAAAAAGACACATTGTCCGCAGAACCCGCGAAGCAGTGAAAAATCCGCGTTATATATTTAGTTATGCTTTCATATAAAATCCGTGATAGAGTGAAGCCGCGAAGGTCGAAGCGCGATATAGCGAGGGATTACTGTATATGATTTTTGGGTGGTGTATTCTTTTAAACAGCAAGGAATCCTAACTAGAAGACTAATAGAAGAGTTCATCAAGCCCAAAATATAACCCAGAACTGTAACCCAAAAAGGTAACACAAAAGTCAGTAATCAAGGATTCTTTAGAAGGGACAAATGAAAGAAAACATACAAAGTTATTATTCAGAATCCTCAAACTTGGATAATTTTATCTCCGTTGTGTTGATAACACAACTCATGCAATCTCTGGTATGGCAACGATAGACAAGACACAAAATAATGATGGCCAGAAATAAACAAAAAATAACAATGATCTGCTTCAAAAATTATATATCTTTGTAAATAGGAGAAAATCAAATAAGCATAAAGCAATGACATTCCAGTGCTTTTTGCTCACCTCTGTCCTGTGGCAGAACATTCCAGAATATTATTTGTATTTTAAATCCAAATCAAATTATATTTTCAATCATTGTTATCAGCACGATGAGTGTCATTGATAACAACAAAATATCACAGAAAGGCGCAGCATCTAAATGGTTTTGAGATGACCAATGAGGTTTTAAAAGTCTTGAGGTCTTGACGTGAAATATTGATTAAAAATTAAAAACAATACCCCACTCTCATTCCTCATAACACAACGTGAATAATTCCAATGCTAATAGCGTGAGAGTTTTGTCAGGGACTCCTGAAGTGCTTCTACCTGGCAAGCCTTCTGTTGCTCATCCTCCTTAGCATTTCTGAAGTGCCTTGGTGTGGGCGTGCAGCTGAGAGGGCCCTCTAGTGGCCCATTGTCCCACATCCTGTGACCACACCTCATAATCTTGAATTGACAGATGGGTTATAAAAATGGAGGGATAAGAGTGTGTGTCAGAGCCTTCACGTCTTCAAAGATTACATTAGATGGGCTGAGCTGCAAAAACTGCGCTCATGTCTTCTGTCACAGCTTCTTCCTTAATTAATGAATCTCAGTTAATGAAAGGGCATCTTGTAGGTTGTGTTGCAGTGGGTGCCATGGCAACAAGTGGTGTATCTACTCAGCTCTGAAAAAACGGCGAGAAGAAGGGGAAAGTGAAGAATGCAGTGCTGCAGAGAGACATAGATTACAGATAAAAGGGATGTTAAGAAAGAAACATGGACAAAAATAAGAGGAGTAGAGAGCCAAGGCAAACAAAGTATGAGGGGTTTAGAAAATGAAATAAAAAAGGACTTGCTGTAGACAGAAAAAAGACTGAGCATAAGAATTGATGTGTGTGTGTGGGGAGGGGTATTCTAATAAAAGGAATAAAGGAATAAGAACATAAAAAAGGGAGACTACACAGTAACTGGAGCAGGAACACGAGGAAAAAGGGTGATGGAGGGGATGGGTCCTGAGGTAAAGCTGGACAGAAGCAGATGGACAACAACAAGACATTAGACAAATCTAACTGGAACAAGCCATTCAGCCCCACAAACCTCACCAGACCTAACTTAAATTTCCCCAAAAATAACATCAAGCTGAATTTTAAAAGGCCCTATAGTTCTTCATGTGACCACACTACTTGGTCATTTATCCCATGTGCCTATGAGTCTCTATATGAAGACCTTTCTAATAATTGTGCCAAATTCATCCTTTAAAAGATTCCAACTCTACCCCATGTGTTCTTGTTGAACTCATTAAACTAAACAAATTCCCTTTATAGCTTTAATCTGCTTGGCGCTAACCCTGAGTGTGTCTCTATGTTATTACGATTAACTCTGAGTCAGACCCGGGTGACGTTATATGCTGCAAAAAACATGAACATTTGTATGTGTTTTACCAGTCTAAGGAAACTCATTAATATTAATGAGTGGGGTGGAGCCTTCAACTTAAGCATATAAGGATGTGTTAAAGAAAAGCTGTATAGATAGTTTTAGAACAAAATGAAACTGAATCATTAGTTCAATCAAACAATAGTGAATTGGTCATCAGATGTTGATAAGGATAATTGTTTTGTCTTGGTAGAGTTCTCTATTACTCTGCTTCCCCTTTTGTACTATTATTGTGTAGCCTTTGTCAGAATGCCTCAAATCTCACAGACTTACCACTGTTTATAAGGTATTGTACTTTATAACTTTTCCCCACCTTCCCTTCTACATTTATAACCTCAGGCAGTTAGGTATAGTAAAAGACAAGCTGGAGTTAAGTTAAACTTTAAATAATGTGTTATTGATAATATGCATCAATAATAACAATAAGCAAAGTACATTTGAATACTGGCAACCATAAAACCTGATAAATGCTGTTTTGTAGTTTCATGCTGCACACAGACCTGTTTGTTACTTAAAATGTCTCCAATTAAGTCATCATTTTAGTCAGAACAGGCCACCTGCCTGTCTCAATATGGCTGACAAGTTGTGCTTCTCAGTATGGTCTTTTTTTCAGTTCATGGTGTGTGAGATGCTTCTTTTATGATGATGGCGTAAGAGAGAGAAGGAGGGGGAAAACAAGTAAAGTTATAAACTCTCTGTCCAAACGCCACAGCCAATAGGGCATTGTGGTACTTAATGGCTTCTGATTTAAAACCAAACAGCCAGCTTTAGACCCATAGAATTCTGGTTCAACACAATGGTTTCACACCTGCCCCCAATGCCATTTGTTAAGGTGAAGCTTGCCAGCTAGGTAGTCTGGCTTTCCAGTGGGAGATAGTCCTGCAGAGAATCAATCACTTGCCAAACTGGTTTTAGGCACGTCCCCCGACCCCTGTCATAAAATTAAAAAGACTCAGTCCTAAAGACTGGGTGGGGGGGTTCTTAACCATCAAACCATTGCTGTTCTTATCAATAATGTAACACTAATATTGCATGTGCTTTGTCTAAGTCTAACACAAATAAAGACATACAAAATATTTATAAACATATATGTACAATTTCACACCACAACACTCCACCCCTGATAAATCTTTTGTGAACGTGATGCATACAGCACTATACCACCCAGCCACCAGTGATTTCGTAGTCCCATGAAACTTCACCATAGTGCAAGTAAATAACATCTAGAGGTAAATAATTTTGACCAAGTGGAAGGACAAGAAAGACATTAGCCCCCTAAGCACTGCTCATAATGTAGCAACTGTCCATGTTTGTGTCAGGAAATGTGCAAGTCAGTAGGCCTTGTGCTGTGGTAGCCTACAATAACACAAGGAGCAATACCGAATGTGCGGGCAAGGCACTGACATCCTACCCTCTCATGTGCAAGCAACAGAAAAAAATATTATAAGAAAAACGCTCAAAGGTACACGCTTCTACTTTCCAATTGCGATGTCGGGCTGTGTGTTGGTGACTGTCACAAAACATCACACTAAGGACATGTACTAAAGTTACATCAGTACAGCAGTGGACACTTGACAGACCTTTCCTACTGTATTTACATTGATGTTTTGGTATTTGCATGTTTCAGTCACACGTGACAACATTTATTTCTTGTTGGAAAAAAAATTCAATGTTTATGGCATGGTTTACCAAAACCCTAAGGCTACACACTTCTGTCATGTCTCCTTTTAATCTCCTTTAGCTTAAACTGAAAAGGCTCAGCTTTTTCAATTTTTCCTCATAACTCATCCCCTGTAGCCCTGGAATCAGCCTAGTCGTTGTTCTCTGGACTTTCTCAAATGCTGCTGTGTCCTTTTTGTAGCCTGGAGACCAAAATTGCACACAGTACTCCCGATGAGGCCTTATCAATGTGTTATAAAGCTTGAGCAGAACCTTCTTGGACTTGTACTCCACACATCAGGGCGCTATATAACCTAACATTCTGCCAGCCATCTTAATGGCTTCTGAACTGGCAGTTGATATGGTAGCATCCATTACGACTCCTAAATCCTTCTCATAAGGTGTACTATTGATTTTTAGACCACCCACTGTCTAATCAAACCTAACATTTCTACTTCCTATGTATAATACTTTACATTTAGTGACATTAAATTTCATCTGCCACAAATCTGACTAAGGCTGATCCAACTTATGTGAATTTTATTACAGCAACCCCTTATGTGATTTACTAGGGTGTATATCCCCCATACACTTGTATGCACTCCTGGCAATGTCTGGGCACACTCCTGATGAATGAACAGTAGATGGTGTCCTGGGGGATCTCCTCAGACCTGGATCAGGGCATCAGTAAGCTCCAGGACAGTCTGTGGTGCACCAATACATAACGTTCCAGAGGTTCTCAATTGGTTTCAGGTCTGGGGAACATGTGGGCCAGTCAGTGGCATCAGTGCCGTCATCATCCAGGAACCTTCTACACACTCTGGCCACATGAGGCCAGGCATTGTCCTGCACTAAGAGGAACCCAGGGCCCACCGCACCAGCGTAAGTCTGACAATGGCTTTGAGGATTTCATCCTGGTAACTAACAGCAATCAGGGTATCGTTACCTAGCACATGTAGGTCTGTGTGACCCTCCAAGGATATGCCTCCACAAGCCCATCACTGACCCACCGCCAAACCGATCATACTGGATAAGGTAGCTGGCTGGATAACGTTCACCATGGCATCTTCAAACTCTTTCACATCAGTTACATGTGCTCAGTGTCAACCCGCTCTTGTCTGTGAAGAGAACGGGGCGCCAATGGTGGAGCTGCCAATTGTGTATTCTCTGGTGAATGACAATTGAGCTGCAAGGTCCCACTAGAGGATGTTGGGCCATCATGCCACCTTCATGGCATTTCTAAGAGTTTGTTCAGAAACATGCACACCAGTAGCCAACTGGAGGTCATTTTGTATGGCTCTGGCAGGGTTCCTCCTGTTCCTGGACAGAATTGCTAATCTCTGGAAGACTTCTCTTCATCCTCTCTCACAAATGCCACCTTTTTATGGATCCACCTTCATTGCTTTAAAGCGTGTGTATCTTCTCAATAGTATAATGAGTAAGAAACTGTCTACCTGGCGTAACGTGGAGGGATGTCTTCAGATTTTGGTAACTGCTTTAAACGTTTGCTCTCAGATTTTTGTTTATTACCTATTTTTGGAACTGTGGTTCCTATTCAGAAATAACAGCGAGAGTGGAGTGTAATTATATGTGTGAGCAGAGGACATAAAATCAATCAGTTAAAAAGTCCAGACAAGTTGCTGGTGGCTCAATAGATTTCATACACAGCAGAATCCAACTCATGTGATGGACAAATTGCATCCATTAATGTGCCATTGTTCATTGATGGGGGCCTGTAAGTAATTATTGTTCAAATTTCTTAAAAATAGTATTTTTAGAAGACAGTACCTGAAGGAGAGGTAAAATCTATGTTCCATGTTAAGAAGGATAATGAAAAGGGATGTAGAAAGCAAAAGCAAAGCCCCAATACACTATACAAAGAACAGTCAAAAAACAAAGAAAAAAACAACAAAAATCCAATAATTACAAATATTCAAAAGAGCAAAAAAAACAAAAAAAACACAATAAAACTCACCACCCACCATGCACACTTAATGAACCGCAAGGGATTGTGGGCTTTCTTCTGCTTTTATTGGATTAAAGGCAGTCTCTTACATTGATCGGCTGGTGGTCCCAACTCTTGTAGCACTGTCCCACCCCAAACACATAGTTCATAAAAGATGATGCTTTGTCATAAAGTAGCTAAATGAATCACAATATTAATGTTAAAGAAATATACAAGAAACATAAAACAGATATTTGAATACCATCCCAGAGAGGGGACCATGATTGAAACCCAACACATAAAACTATTCCAGAAAGGCTTTGAAAACTGCTGTAAATAATTAGAAACTTTTCAGAGAAGCCTCTGATTGAAAAATAATACACCATTGACTTCCTTATGTCTGTAAACCTCTAACAAGATGTCAAAATGATTTTTATCTTGGGCAGGAGATGCACAAAAAACTGAGTAAAAGGTGACATTACACATGTTAGTGTAATGTAAACGGGGATTCTGGCTATGGGGCTTATTTCTGTTGTGAATCTGCAGCACTACATGGCTAAAGGAGAAGTAGGCTAGGAAATAACACAAAAAGATCAGGCCAAATCATCAATTGTGTGTCCCACCACCTACAGGCATCACTTCAGGCTGGAAGGCCCCAGACTCAAGAGGCAGGCTTCCAGGCCCGCACAGGCCCAAAATATGCCACTGACTTTAAAAGGGAAAAAAGTACTATTAACTCTTTTAGGGCTATTTTTTTTTGTCCCAGGGCTGAATATTTTTCCAAAAATCTCAGTTTTCTAAAAAGCAATGGTTTTACACATAAATCAGCATAAAATGCTTATTGATGCCAAATGTCACACTGTTTTATGTTCCATGAGACCCTACATTGTATAAATTCACATACTTATTACAAACCCATTTGTCTCATCACTCATAAGCCAAAAGGCACTTTCTGGAAAACAAAAAAAACACCTTGAAGTACTCGAGTGCCTGGTAATCCGCAGCGTCTGCCAGCACACTGTGTCGTTTCATGAAGTCCAATAGCCAGCTTGTAGTCTTCCCAGGGCGAACGTTACCATTGGTGCATTAGCATGTTCAGCCCTACAATCAGCTCGATAGCGGTCACCTGTCTTTCATTTTCGATTTCCAGATAAAGTCAAGTTGGGGAGCAGGCATGTTGCTGCACCCACCACACAACAAAACAGCTCGGGATCCTGGTTGGCAATCCCCAAGGAAGACATGTGGTCCTCTCCCACCCTCCAGAAATGGCCATCTATCTGCCACAGCCAGGTGTTACATGAGTGTCCTCTTGGCCTGGTCCAGCCACTCGGGTCCTCAACAATGAGCTGGATCACCCTCGGGGAATTGTGCCACATGGCCGTAACTGATGCTCCCTCACAATGCAGGTAATGTGCTTCATTTGGGACTCAATGAGCAACCGCTCATTCAACAGAAAGTCAAACCAACAATACCCAAGAATTCTCCAGAGAGACACAGCACCAAAGGTGTCCAGTCTTCATCTCAGGTCACTGGATAGCATCCATGTCTCGCAACCATATAGCAAAACAGGAAGCACCAGGACCATTTGCATCAAAATCAGAGTTCAATAAGTCAGCATCTGATTCAGCAATAATATGCAAAAAATAAATAACATACACAGGGTATTTTGCTTTGTGCATTCACTTCGCTCTCTCTCCTGATGTTGCTGCCACTCTAGATGTTGTTTACTCTATGCTACTCACGTACACGCAGGAATTTGATGACAACTCAACAAGTCTAATAGTCCTCCAAGAAAAGAGGGTCTACCTATAACGTAACAGTGAGATTTATCAACTTTTACAGCTTTTGTCGCCCTCTGTCCCAGAATGTCAACATCCACCCTCAACCCCATGCATCAATAAAAGTTAATATCCGCTCTAAAAGAGTCAAAGGTCCCAAATACACAAGCAAGCCTTTTAGGGTGAAAAGAAATTGTAAAACCTTTGGCTTAATCAGACAAAGGCAAAAACAAAATCTTATTAATTTAGAATGTATTCATTATAATCAAAATGAAGAAAACAATTTAAAATAAAAAAATAAGCCAAACAGGTATGGCTAAAAAGACAATGCAAGGTAAACAAGTCCAAAATGTGAACCAAAGGCAAAATTCAATAAACAAAAAGAAAAATCTAACAAAGCATGAAAAGCCAAGCAATACTTAGAACTCTACAACTCACAGTGACACTCAGCTGGAACAACGGGCGACATGCGAGTGATTCGTTATTTCTGAATGATCTTTTCAGTTAATCATACAAATTGATTCACAAACACAAACAAATCAATCCAGTGGAGCTTAACTGGCATATTGAAGCGCATGTGTGTTCTGTGTGATACCATCAGCGTCTTTCACTTCACTGAAACTGGTAGATGAGTAAGAACCACGTGAGTCGTAAGGCTCGATTCAAATTAAAACTGTATCAATATCCATGAACGATAACTCTGTCACCGATGATTCATTCCTTCATCATTCATTTACAATACACTAAAAATACATTTATACTAGAATGTATTGATTGATTGTTTTGTTCAATTTGTACTTGGAATTGCTTTAAACCAAATACATAGAACAATATTAAAACTAATATACGCTATATTTATGTCCCTTTGTACATTCTACAAGTTAGGCACACAAAACTGAACCTTATAAAAAATATTATTCATGTTTCTAGCAATTATTTGCATTCAACTTCATTTTTAACACACTTTTTTGTGGCTGTTTGACAATGAACTGAGTATGTATCATTTACTGATTCTTTTGAGTCTGAACCTGAGAACAAGTCACGTGATTCTCACCCATTTGATTTGTGAATAAATCATTACCTGAGAATAAGTTTCACGATTCTTATTTATTTGGGTCATGAACTAAATCATTACCCATGAACAATTCTCATTACTCTCATTCATTTGACTTGTGAAGTAAGTCATTACCCGAGGAAAACTCACACAGTTCTCATTCATTTAATTCATGAATAAATCATTACCTGAGAATATTAGAACAATCTGGACGAGAACAGGCCATTCAGCCCAACAAACACTCGCCAGTCCTATCCACTTATTTCTTCTAAAAAAACAGCAAGTCGAGTTTTGAAAGTCCCTGAAGTCTTACTGTCTACCACACTACTTGGTAGCTTATTCCAAGTGTCTATCATTCTTTGTGTAAAGAAAAACGTATTAATGTTTGTGCGAAATTTACCCTTAACAAGTTTCCAACTGTGTCCCCCTGTTCTTGATGAACTCATTTTAAAATAACAGTCTCAAACCACTGTACTATTTCCCTTCATAATTTTAAACACTTCAATCATGTCACCTTTTAATCTTCTTTTGCTTAAACTATAAAGGCTCATCTCTTTTAACCTTTCCTCATAATTCATCCCTTGTAGGCCTGGAATCAGCCTAGTCGCTCTTCTCTGGACCTTTTCTTGCGCTGCTATGTCCTTTTTGTAGCCATCACAGAGTACTCCAGATGAGGCCTCAATGCTGCTTTTTAAAGCTTGAGCAGAACCTCCTGTGACTTGTACTCCAGACATCAAGGCGCTATATAACCTCACATTCTGTAAGCCTTCTTAATGGCTTCTGAACACTGTCGGGAAGTCAATAGCTTAAAGTCCACTATGACTCCAAAATCCTTCTCATAAGGTGTACTCTCGATTTTCTAACCGCCCATTGTGTATTCAAACCTAATATTTTTACTTCCTATGTGTAATACTTTACATTTACTGACATTAAATTTCTTCCGCCACAAATCTGCCCAACCCTGTATGCTATCCAAGTCCTTCTGTAATGATATAACGGATTCCAAATTATTTGCCAATCCACATATCTTGGTATCATCTGCAAACTTAACCAGCTTTTTATTTATATTCCTATCTAAATCATTTAAATCAGTTAAAAATAGCAGCGGTCCTAGCACTGACCTCTGTGGAACACCACTCTTAACATCGGCCAGTTCTGATGAGGTTCATGATGAGATCAGATCATGATGAGATTGCCTGATTCATGTTCATCTGTTTCATAAACGACTCATTAAACAAATACGAGTCACACGATTCTCAATTATTTGATTTGTCAGATAATCATTACTCAAGAAAGATTCACATAATTTTTCATCATTTCCCAAAAACAAGTTGTACAGTTCTTGTTTATTGATTCGTAAGAGAATATTGTTTCATAAATGACTTATTACCTGAGTTTAAGTCACATGATTCTTGTTCATTTGATTCATGAATAAATAATTTCTTGAGAAAGATTTACACTATTCTTGTTCATTTGATTTCTGACTCATTACCCAAGGACGAGTCACATGATTCTTGCTCATTTGACTCATGAAAAAATCATTTCCTAGGAAAGAGTGATACGATTCTTGTTCATTTGATTTGTGAACTAAATCATTACCCGAGAGCAACTCATATGATTCTCATTCATTTGATTCTGCATCTTAAATGTGCTCTCATGCTTTGTGTACTGAAACAGGACAATGTCTTCTGAACTGTGATCATGTTGGAAATATAATTATCTTATATATAAATGTCTATGCATGGAAGTGTGTTTGTGTCTGTCTATCCGGTCCGGAAGTGTGAGGCTACAGCATGACGCTCAAAGAAAGCGACTCTGTTGCCAAACAGTCAGTCTTGGCGATGATCTCATCAGACCTGCCTCTACTGCAAAGAATCTCGGTGTCATTTTTGATTCCTCCCTCTCTTATTCTGCCCACATAAATCACATTAAAAAACTTTCTTACTTTCACCTCCGTAACATATCACGTGTTTGCTCCTTCCTCTCCTTTTCTAACACTGAGAAAATTGTCCATGCTTTTATCACATTCAGCACTGATTATTGTAACTCGCTGTTGGCAGGTGCCCCTTGTAATCTTATATCACAGCTCCAGCTTATTCAAAACTCAGCTGCAAGAGTCCTTACTCGAACCAGCAGCAGCGAGCACATCACACCCATCCTGCTCCATCTTCACTGGCCCCTGTGTCTTACAGAATAGAATATAAAATCCTAATAACCTACAAAGCCTTAAATAACCTCGTGCCAAACTACATCAGTGACCTTCTCCATCGCTATGTGCCTGTCTGCCCACTAAGGTCCTCTGATTCTGGCAATCTTGTTGTGCCCCACACTAATCTATACTCCATGGGTGACAGGGCCTTCAGCTGTATAGCGCCCAGACTCTGGAATGACCTACCAAAATTAATCAGGTCAGCTGACTCCATGAATTCTTTTAAAAAACAACTCAAAACGCATCTGTTCAGGAAGGCTTTTAGCTCTACTTGACTTTATTACCTTTCTCTCAGTTTACCTCTCTGTCAAGATGCTCATGTAACCTGTATGTGTGTGCTAGACCATCAATTATGTTGTCTGTTAGGCATTTCTCTGAATTTACTATCTTACTCTTCTTTATTTATTTATTTATTTATTTATTTGTTTGTTTGTTTATCTGGTTTAGTACAATGCTATATACTGTATACCCTGCCGTTCTTTCTTAAACTCTGTGAAGTGCCTTGAGCATGGGAAAGGCACTATATAAATAACATGTATTATTATTAAACTGAAACCGCCAACAAAAGAGAAACTTTCTTAGCTACTAATACACAAGCGAGGCAAGCACATTGACAAAATGAAACCTCCAAGGAGAGGGAAACTCATTTAGCCGCTGATAGACAACAGAGGCAAGCATGTCTTCCAAAACAAAACCTCTGAGGAAAGAGAACCTTGCTTAGCTGCTAATGCACAACTGATGCAATTGATTGATTGAAGGGCCAGAATCCATGGTTTCTAGGAGCCTGGGCTTTTTACAGCACAGGCTTACACAGCTAGTATCTTATATATAAATGTCTATGCGTGGAAATGTGTGTGTCTGTCTGTCTGGCCTAGAAGTGAGAGGTGGAGTCGGGGTAAGGGCTCCACCTCTGAGGAAACAGAAAACTTGCTTAGCCACTAAAAACACATGCAAGGCAAGCACATTGGCAAAATGAAACCTCCTAAGAAAGACAATGTTGATTAGCCGCTAAGGCACAAGCGATGCAAGCACGTTGGCAAAATGAAACCTTCTAGGAGAGAGACGTCCAGAATAGTTCCTTTCAATTACCTGACATCTCTACATTTCAATTTTTTTCTGATGATTTCAGTAGTTTGTAGGATCAAGGGCTTTTTACACCACAGGCTTACACAGCTAGTATATATATATGTATATGTATATGTATATATATATATATATATATATATATATATATATATATATATATATATATA
>JANRMT010062791.1:153221942-153257702 GCA_026402145.1 Polypterus bichir lapradei | reverse complement strand
ATATATATATATATATATATATATATATATATATATATATATATATAGTGAGCCTTGCCCGGACATCACCAGTCGGAGACTGATCTTTATAAAAGTCACACATTTATTATTCATTAAATAAACACAGTCTCAAAACACTACACAATGCATAAAACAATAATCACCCAATAATCCTTCTTTCTCTCAGTCCTTAGCCACCAATCTCCTCCTGGGAGCTTCGTCCTGCTCCCTCTCCCGACTCTAGCTCCCAGATTGTTTGGAGGCGGCACCTTTTATTCTCGCCCGGATGTGCTTCAGGTGGCTGATAACGATCTTCTGGCAGCACTTCCTGGTGTGGCAGAAGTGCTGCCCTTTGCCCTGGAAGCACTCCGGGCGTCCCTGGCAGGTTCCTCCGCCATCTTGCCAAGTGTGGCGGAAGTAAAGTCTCTCCTCCTCTCCCGTGGTCCTCTCCTGCTCCAGGGCGGTTGTGTCCTCCTGACCCGGAAGCTTTTACTGCCACCATCCGGACCTTCTAGGCGTCCCAGCCGGGTAAGAACCCCAGCCATCTGTGACTATATATATATATATATATATATATATATATATATATATATATATATATATCCCCTCAGCAGGATGCACAGTCAGATCTGCCAGAGAGGTGGATATTTAAACCATCTGAGTAATCCACGTCTTGTACTTTGTACCTCTGCTCCATAAGGCACTATATAAATTGAAAGGGGAGCATTTTTCCCCCATGCTGCTTTGCCTTTATTAGTATAAAAATTATCAGAACTAACAATAAGGGCAGTGTGTGACTGTGCATTAACAAGTCCATTTGATGATTTCATGATTCATTTTCACTCGGCAGATGTAGGTGCCAGGAAAAACAAAATTAGAATTGACTTTTTTTTTTCCAAGTAATTAATATAATTGATTTTCTTTGTTTATTTTCTCTTGTCAATTTAAAATATTTTATCTACAAAAATAGAAGGTTTACTACAAGGGCCTAGAGAATAATAATGATGTTTTATACAATAAAAACAGAGGGCTTCATCTTAATAATAAAATATAATATGAATATTATGATGGAATCCAGATTCTCTCCAGGAGCTGCAGGCAGTTTCCCTCATGACCCCACCGAAAATGCAGCAGCAGATTTCATTAATGCTTCATCAAGAAGACTCCGGCTGAGCAGCTATTGTTATTAAAATGTATTATTATTAAATTAACTTGGCAATCACTGCATTCCCCATCCAAGAAAGGCAATCGACTGAGTGGCAGTGCACTCCATAGCAAAGAGGACATTTGAGGAGTGTGTGAATGATTGTGTTAGAATTAGGAGAAGCTCCTTCTAAGAAGATCAACAGAGCATAGACAATTTGGGGTAGGGGATTGTCTTCCAGGCATAGATCAGTAGAAAATAAGGACCATCCTGGAGATGAATGTCTCCGGGGCGTGGGGCGGAGTCCACTAAGACAACCAATCAAATCATCAGCAGGCATTATGCACATCACTTCTTCTCTGCTGTGTCATCATGTCTATTATATCTTCTGTTCATTACAAAGTGAAGGTCAGCATAGAAAATGGGGGCTGGAAGACTCAGTGGATTCACAAAGTAGTCAGACCCCTTCACTTTGTATGCACTTTATTGTGTTGTAGGTTTCATTTCAAATGGAAAAATTTGCCATCTTCACTCAATAACTCACAAAGGCAAAGTGAAGATGCTTTCCGAAACAATTTAAAAATTGAAATCTCTCATTCATAGAAGCATTCTGATCCTTGCTGTGCCACTCCACATTGAACACATGAATTCTTCTTGAGATGTGTCCAGAACATGACTGGAGTCCATCACTGGCAAACTGAATTGACTGGACATCGATCAGAAAGGCACACACCTACCTTTCTCACTGCATGTCAGGACAGAAAACAAGTCATGAAATCCAAAGGACTCTCTCTAGACCTCTTAGATCAACTTGTGGTGACACGTAGATCAAGGCAGCAGGTTCAAACCATTTCTAAAGCTTTGAGTGTTCCCAGGAGCTCAGTGCCCTCAGGAATTGTAAAATGGAAGAAGGTTGAAGCCACAAACTGAGTAACTAGAAAAGAAGGGCTTTGGTCAAGGGAATGATCAGGAACCCAATGGTCACTCTAACATAGCTTCTGAAGTCCCCTTCTGTGATGAAAGAATAGATAGATAGATAGATAGATAGATAGATAGATAGATAGATAGATAGATACTTTATTAATCCCAAGGGGAAATTCACATAATCCAGCAGCAGTATACTGATACAAAGAAACAATATTAAATTAAATAGTAATGAAAATGAAAAAAGTTAGCATTTACTCCCCCGGGTGGAATTGAAGAGTCGCATAGTGTGGGGGAGGAACGATCTCCTCAGTCTGTCAGTGGAGCAGGACAGTGACAAAAGTCTGTCACTGAAGCTACTCCTCTGCCTGGAGATGACACTGTTCAGTGGATGCAGTGGATTATTCATGATTGACAGGAGTTTGCTTAGTGCCCGTTGCTCTGCCACAGATGTTAAACTGTCCAACTTTACTCCTACAATAGAGCCTGCCTTCTTAACAAGTTTGTCCAGGCGTGAGGCGTCTTTCATCTTTATGCTGCCACCCCAGCACACCACCGCGTAGAAGAGGGCACTCGCCACAACCGTCTGGTAGAACATCTGCAGCATCTTACTGCAGATGTTGAACGATGCCAACCTTCTCAGAAAGTATAGTCTGCTCTGACCTTTCTTACATAGAGCATCAGTATTGGCAGTCCAGTCCAATTTGTCATCCAGCTGCACTCCCAGGTATTTATAGGTCTGCACCCTCTGCACACAGTCACCTCTGATGATCACAGGGTCCATGAGGGGCCTGGGCCTCCTAAAATCCACCACCAGTTCCTTGGTTTTGCTGGTGTTAAGATGTAAGTGGTTTGAGTCGCACCATTTAACAGTCTTTGATTAGCTTCCTGTACTCCTCCTCCTGCCCACTCCTGATGCAGCCCACGATAGCAGTGTCATCAGCGAACTTTTGCACGTGACAGGACTCTGAGTCATATTGGAAGTCTGATGTATATAGATTGAACAGGACCAGAGAAAGTACAGTCCCCTGCGGTGCCCCTGTATTGCTGAACACAATGTCAGACCTGCAGTTCCCAAGACGCACATATTGAGGTCTGTCTGTAAGATAGTCCACAATCCATGCCACCAGGTGTGAGTCTACTCCCATCTCAGTCAGCTTGTCTCTAAGGAGCAGAGATTGGATGGTGTTGAAGGCGCTAGAGAAGTCCAAAAACATAATTCTTACAGCACCACTGCCTCTGTCCAGGTGGGAGAGGGATCGGTGTAGCATATAGATGATGGCATCCTCCGCTCCCACCTTCTCCTGGTATGCGAACTGCAGAGGGTCGAGGGCGTGGCGGACCTGTGGCCTCAGGTGGTGAAGCAGCAGCCGCTCCATGGTCTTCATCAGATGTGACGTCAGAGCAACAGGCCGGAAGTCATTCAGCTCACTAGGTCGTGATACCTTTGGGACAGGGGTGATACAAGATGTTTTCCAAAGCCTTGGGACTCTCCCCTGTTCCAGGCTCAGGTTGAAGATGCGCTGTAGAGGACTCCCCAGTTCCAACGCACAGGCCTTCAGCAGTCGTGGCGATACACCATCTGGACCCGCTGCTTTGCTGGCACGAAGTCTTTTCAACTCTCTGCTCACATGGGCTGCTGTAATTGTGGGTGGGGATGTCTCACCTATGCTGGTACCAGCAGAAGGATGGTTGGAGGATGCAGTACTTCGAGGTGATAGTGGGTTAGGGTGATCAAACCTATTAAAGAAGTTATTCATTTGGTTTGCTCTCTCCACGTCTGTCTCGATGGCGGCACCCCGCTTCGAGCTGCAGCCAGTGATAATCTTCATCCCATCCCACACTTCCTTCATGCTGTTGTTCTGCAACTTCTGCTCCAGCTTTCTCCTGTACTGCTCTTTCGCCGCCCTGAGTTGGACTCGGAGTTCCTTCTGCACGCGCTTGAGCTCATGCTGATCACCACCTTTAAAAGCCCTTTTCTTCTGGTTCAAAAGGCCCTTGATGTCACTTGTAACCCATGGCTTGTTGTTAGCATAGCAGCGTACTGTTCTTACTGGAACTACAATGTCCATACAGAAGTTGATGTAATCAGTTGTGCATTCAACAGCCTCTTCAATGTTCTCACTATGTGACCCCAGGAATATATCCCAGTCTGTAGTTCCAAAGCAGTCTCTCAGAGCCTGCTCTGCCTCAGGGGACCATTTCCTGAATGAGCGTGTGGTTTTAGGTAGCGCCCTCACTCTTGGTTTGTATTGAGGCTGTAGCAGAACCATGTTATGATCTGCTTTCCCAAGCGCAGGCAGCAGGGTGGCGCTGTATGCGTCTTTAACGTTTGCATACAGTAGGTCGATAGTCCTGTTTCCCCTGGTGTTACAATCCACATACTGGGAGAAGGCAGGTAATGTTTAGTCCAGCGTTACATGGTTAAAGTCTCCAGCGATTAGCACAAGTGCCTCAGGGTGCTGCGTTTGTAACTTAGCAACTGCGGAATGGATGATGTCACTCGCTATCTCCGCGTTCGCTTGAGGGGGGATGTAAACAATGACAACAGTCACGTGTCCAAACTCTCTGGGCAAGTAATACGGACGCAGACTTACGGCCAACAGTTTGATGTCCCTGCAGCAATTGGAGATTTTAACGTTTACATGTCCTGAGTTGCACCACTTTGTATTGACATAGAGAGCGAGTCCTCCTCCTTTCTTCTTCCCGCAGGTACTTGCATCTCTGTCCGCTCTAACTGTGCTAAACCCGGGTAGCTCCACGTTAGCATCTGGGATGGTAGTTGTTAGCCACGTTTCACTAAAACACAAAAAAATAGGATGTCCCCCTCAGCAGGCCCTTATAGTACACTGGCTAGATGGAATCAACTCTTGACCAAAAAGAATAGGAAAGTTTAAAGGACTCTGAACCAAATCTGGTGAAGACCTGGCATTGCTCATCACCTGCCTTACACCATTCCAGCGGTGAAGCATGGTGGTGGCAGCATCAGTGGCAGAGACAGGGAGACTGATCAGAATTGAGGGACGGGTGAATGCAGCCAAATATTGTAAGGCCCTTGAAGAACATCTGCTCCTCACACTCGGCACCACAATGACTCAAAGCAAACAGCCAAGACAGTGCTGGAGTAGCTTCAGGACAAGTCTCTGGTTGGCCTTGAGTGGCATAGCCAAAGCCCAGAATTAAACCCCATAGAACATCTATGGAGAGACCTGAAGATGGTAGTTTGCAGACACTTCTCATCCAATCTGAAGAAGCTTGAGAGGATCTGCCAGGAAGAATGGAATTAACTGCCCAAATCCAGATGTGCAAGGCTTGTAGAGCCTCAACAAGATGACTCAAAGCTGGAATTGCTGCCCAGGGGACTTCAACAAAGTACTGAATTGAGGGTCTGAGTACTTATATGAAGGAGAGAATTCAGTTTTTGATTTTAAATAAATTTGCAAACCTCTGTGAAAGCATGTTTTCTCTTGGTTATGATGGGCTATTGAGCATAGATTGATGGACAAAAATGGCAAATGCATCCAATTAAAATGAAATGTACAACACCGTAAGGGTCTGAATACTTTATGAGTCTGCTGTACAAACAAGCCAGATGGGTCAGTTGCCGTTCATCTATAGACAGCCTTGTCTGAAAGATGTGGAGGAGGATGGCAATAAATTGCAGTGCAGGATGGGTGCCAAGCCTTAAAAGGTACGACTGGCATTGCTCTCATTATAGAAGGATTGCCATGGTGTCCGACCTCTTTAAGGCCAATGTTGTATTATAGATTTCAGTGATAGCTGGTGCTGGTGTAGGTGTCCTTGGGCTAATTGGAAGATGGATCCTGGTGTGGAAGTAGTGAATTCCACGGGGGCCATATTTAATCCTGGAAGTGGTCCTTCTGGCCAGAAAGCTGTTGAATTAGGAGGAGAGATGTACAAGTGTTTCACTGGGAACAGAGACCTTCATGTTTATTCTTAATACATTTGCTGTAAAAAGTGTAGGGGGGCATCTCAGAGCCTCAAACCTCGGACATATCCACACAGACACCAGTCACGGGTTCAAGAAGAGACCTTTTATATACAATAGTACCTTTACATGTTTTCTTCCAAAACACAATTCTTTCTCTTCTTCCTTCCTGTGGGTTTAGCGTTGTCCTCCCCCTCCTCCTCCTAAATCTGACTCCCAGTCGTATTTCCTGTGACAGAACATATACAACCAAAAAGCATTTTGAGGTCCGCCTTTCAAAACCTCAGTGAGAATAAAAAAATAGCCATGAACTATAACAATAATTCCTTATTAAGTTGTTAATGAAAACAATGGACAACAGGTAGGACACCCAAGTTGTTTGCGCTAAAGAGTCCCGTTGTGGTATCAATCTTAAAGCAGCACCTAAACATTATTATAAGTATAAGTGCTGACTCTAAACATGCAAAGTGCCACTTCATATAACAAAATGGAGTCCTTTGTTACTTGAGGGCTTCCATCCATTTTCTCCTCTATGCTTCATCATTCGTATACATGTCAGAAATCAGGTTAGGTTCTTTTTGTTATGAATTTGAACACTGAGAGATGCTACAGAAGCTCTTTCTTCTCCATTATTTTGGAAAACCAGAAGAATTTACTCGTCAGTGCATATTAAAAGTGGGCAATCATAACAAGTGAGATGACGTTGTGGTCACAAGAGGACGCTTTTGCCCCATGAAACCAAACAGACAGATGTTCAGTTTACACGTTTAAAAGCACCAAGCAGATTTTTAATTACAATGATACAATCCTCTCCTCCCAGCAGCTCCGTCACACTCCCTCCCAACTCTGGCTCTTTTGCTGGGTCTCAACCAGTCCTTTATATATTCCTTGACCCGGAAGTGCTCCTCCTCCTCTTCTTCCAGGTCACACGACAAATCATCAGTCCTTTGGCAGCCCGGAAGTACTGTGGGCTTCCGTCCTCCTGACTCCAAAGTACTTCCGGGTTGTAGGGAAAGTAGGAGTCCCCAGGTCCTTTATGAGCTCCCCCTGACAGCACCCATGGCACCCAACAGGGCTGAGGAAACGGACTCCATGTCCCATGATGCCCTGAGGGAATCCGGGGTACAGCTACCGTCCAGGGGAGTTGCCATCTAGTGTTCTGGGGGAGGCAGTGTAAAAGCTGCCTTCCTCCATTCTTCCAATTCAGGGACGTCCCAGCTGGATTGAGCTGCCAGCCGTCTATCACAACATAAACAAAAAATAAAAATTATTGCCTTAACAGCAACAATTGGCTTTAAAAAATTGGGTTGGAACAAAAGCTTGTGGCCAGTACAGCCCCCCAGGAGTGACTTTGCAGACCACTGCTGTAGCCTCGTTGGTGTAATGATATTCGATCTGAGTACTTGAGAGCCAATAGCAATATCTGAATTCATTTACACACAGGAAGTGGTGTGTTTGCAAAAGTTATTATACTGTATGTGTCTGTGATTGTTCAAGTAATGAGTTACGCTTTTCCAAACAACATGTTGCTGAGTTATTTGAACTCACAATAAAACAAATACACTTAGCATTATGTTTACCCCAAGAGAAAAAAGTTAATATAACAGAAACATGGAAATACCTACTGTAACATAATTACAGTAGGAATGGTATTTCTAGTAGAGCTGAAATGATTCCTTAAGAAACTCGAGTATCTATACTAATAAAAGGCAAAGCCCTCACTGACTGACTGACTCACTCACTCATCACTAATTCTCCAACTTCCCGTGTAGGTAGAAGGCTGAAATTTGGCAGGCTCATTCCTTACAGGTTACTTACAAAAGTTAAGCAGGTTTCATTTCGAAATTCTATGCATAACGGTCATAACTGAATCCTACTTACGTACATATATACGGCCATAGCCTGCAGCTCAGTCGCTGTGTAAGGTGGAGTTGCATCCCTCATCCCCACGACTCCCACGTTATTGACTGCCTGCCCATATAAGGCCGTCCGTCAGCAGCAATCCAAGCTGTTAGAAAACAGTAAAAAGGAGGCGTGTCAGACGTCGTGGTACATTTTCTGATGCAGCTGCCAAATACTCGCAGAAAAATCCACAACTTAATAGACACGCTGTCGCTAAATACTCGCAGGCAAATCCACAAGTTCAAAGAGATGCTGCCGCTAAATACTCACGGGCTAATCCACAACTTCATAGAGACTCTGTCGCTAAATACTCGCAGGCAATTCCACAAGTTCATAGACACGCTGCCACTAAATATTCGCAGGCAAATCCACATGTTAATACCGGGAATGCCTGTTAAACATCTTAGATTCACGAGTAGAGATTTGGGTGGTGAGATGTCTATCGAGGTGATCACCATCGATTAAAGAACTGTCACTTACCGAGTGGTTTCCATGCCCGGAGATACCGCCTGCCTTTTCCATTCTCTGTGTGCTTGTATGCTTACAACGCTTGACAGATGCCGAATGTCACTTCAACACAGGTCCTGCAAATACTAACGTAATTGAAACAAACCATGAAACTCAAACCGATTATGACAGCAGCAATCCAAGCTGTGAGAAAACAGTAAAAAGGAGGCATGTCAGACGTCGTGGTACATTTCCTTATGCAGCTACTCGCAGGCAAATCCACAAGTTCATAGAGATGCTTCCGCTAAATACTCACGGGCTAATCCACAAGTTCATAGAGACTCTGTCGATAAATATTCGCAGGCAAATCCACAAGTTAATACCGGGAATGCCTGTTAAACATCTTAGATTCACAAGTACCGATTTGGGTAGTGAACACTTCGATGACTGAAACCTGTTATCTTTACAACGGTTGACAAACACAGAATATAACTTGAACACAACACATCCTCCAAATATGAACCAGATTGAAAGAAATAATGATATTCAAATCCTTGATGACAGCAACACTCATAACACTCACAAAACAATTACTGTATATTGACAATCATGTTACGTTATTTTTAAAATGTTTCCTTTTCTTTTTCATAACTTCTGTAACACACTACTTCTCCGCTGCGAAGCGCGGGTGTTTTGCTAGTTTACTATAAATCATCGAAGCAAATTCTTTGCATCGAAGCTTTGTTTAGTTCGTATAACCACACCTCAGCGCACTCAGCGTGTTTTGCACGGATGATTATTAACGTCGCACAACTCTGTGGATGCAAGACGTGATTTGATGTCGCGCATTGCAAAATAGAGAAAAAGAGAAAAAAACAAACGCAGCCTGCTAGCTCCCAACACTGCAATACTGACAAAGACCTTGTTTTGCATATTCCAGCAATATTCCCCGCCATCAGAGCGTCTCTTTTCTGCAGCAGGAAACATTGCATCGGGGCACAGAGCACCACCACATGCGCCTTTAAAGGCACAAACACACACAAACACCATATGTGCTTCATCCAGGGGATACGATCCTGACAGAACTCTTCATCCACCAAATGCCTTCCTTGAAGACCGTAACGGCTTATGTGATGTATGCCTGACTTGTAGTTAGGGTGAGACTTGCAGTTCTCAATGTTAAGTTGCACAACTTAAAGGCAATTTTTATGTGTTTTTATTATTCACGATTTATGCCTTAGATATGAGGCTGTATGTGCCCTTTTTTTAAAGAACCTTGAAATTAATAATAATAATAATAATAATAATAATAATAATAATAATAATAATAATACATTTTATTTATATAGTGCTTTCCCCATGCCCAAGGCAATTAATTGACAAATTGATATATTATTTTTGTATTTATTTGTTTTTCTGTTTCCAACAATGCTCTCTTTAAAACCCAGAATGTACGTAACATGGCACTTAAATGCACTAAATATGTTTACTTTTGACAAATAATTTTATTCTGTGCAATTTAAGCAATAAAAATGTTTTTTTTTCTATAAAGGAAACCAATTAGCTGTTAATTTTAAGAGAGATGTCTTATTTTCTCTTTTGTATAATTACTATTGATCTTAAATAAAGTTAAAGTATTTATTATCCGATTACTTGATTAATCAATGGAATAATCGGTAGAATACTCAATTAGTTAAATAATTGATGCAGCCCTAATACACTGGAAAGGGGTGTGTGGCGCTCTCAATATCTATGCAAAACGACAAAGGTCCAAGTCTTTAGAGTCCTGGGGCCTCATGTATAACGCCGTGCGTAGAATTCCCACTATAACATGACATAAGCACAAAAGCCGAAATGTGCTTACGCACAGAAAAATCCAGATGCAGGAATCTGTGCATACTCCAACTTCCACGTTCTTCCGCTACATAAATCCCGGTCAGCGTGAAAAGTAACGCTCGTGCATGCGCGTGCTGTCCCACCCCAATTCCTCCCAGAATTACGCCTCTTTGAATATGCAAATCAATATAAATCACCCCTAAGCTCAGCCTTCTGTGAAAAGACAATGGGAAAAGCACGGGGAAAAATATAAGAATTTCAGCGAATACCAAGTGGAGGCAAAGGAAAAACATACTATTTGTTGATTTAAACAGTGGTATAATCAACAAAAGGTAGCTGATCGAGTGACAGAGAGTGTCAGAGAAACTCAAAAGCTCAAGTTCACAAAGTCGCACAGTGCCGGAAATAAAAAAGAAGTCACATATCAAAGTCGCCATGAAAAGGCAAGTTGTAGCCCACCATCTGAGCTTATGAGGGTACAGACAGAAAAATAGGCACACGGTGGGGAAAAAAGCACGAAATGTCAACTTTAATCTCGAAATTTACACTTTAATCACGTAGTTTATCATCATAACATCATAAACTTCATGTTAAAATCATTTAATTTACTAGTTTCTCAAATCCTATCATAACTAAAGTAGCACGTTAAATGCTTTGTTTTGTATTTGATCTTCAATCTGCTCTATGTGTGTGAATCACTATGTGCTTCCGTTCTTTCTCTTTCTCCGACAGGACACAGAATCCATTACATTCGTAATATTACAGCTCTCTGAATAATTAAAATACTGAGATGTATACATGATATTATTTTCATGATGATTAGAATGAAAGCATGTTATTAAGAACACGATGGCGCAGTGATTGTTCATGCCTCACACAAGATGCTGTTGCGCCATGCGTGACCTTCGATGAAATAATTTATTGTAGCAGTACTGTCTCTTTTAAACGTACTAACCTTCAATTCCTGTCCTTACTTTTCTTTCCCCAAATACCCAATCGCCACACAATCAGCTCTGTAATAAACGTTAAGCCATCTGTAAGATTAGAACGCCGATTATTCAAAACTTTTAAGAAACATGGAAATATCTTCATAGTACGTGTTTAATTATTCTATCCATCTATCCTTCCAGTGTTGCGCCAGCCTCAGCAAATATACACCGCAAGGCAGGAACAATACGTGAACTTGCTAGCGCTGCGGCACCGTGTCCTCACATGTTTAATTATTATCAAAACAGACTATTTAAATGAAGTTAAAGTTTTATCTGTATAATATAATCAACATATTTTGCTGCATTTCACCTTAAAAATGATATCGTCATCACATGTAAATACGCGCTTTATAAAGTGGCGCAGGTTGTGTAATATAATAACTGTAGTGCAAGTTTACAGTGAGGTAATTGTACTTATAAGTACAAACAGTTCTACAAGGAGCAATGATTGAGTGCATTTATAGCTCTTGGGATGAAACTGTTTCTGAACCACGAGGTCCGTACAGGAAAGGCTTTGAAACGTTTTGCCGTGGCTGAGGTAGTGTGTGCTTGAGTCTGTATACCGATAATTCTCTTTCCGATCAGCTGCTTCTGTGATTCACACTCAGATACAGTGATATAAATACTTCGAGTAGTGCAGTGAGAGTAACATGGAAAAAGATAATCCGCTGTGGCAACCCTTAAAGGGAGCAGCTGAAAGAAGAAAAAGAAGGTGTAGTGAGAGTAACAACGCTAAAACAGTTATGGTATTTGGAATACTATGGCTATTCCCTGGATCATTATATTCATCCATCCATCCATCCTCTTCTGCTAATCTGGGGTCGGGTCGTGAGGGCAGCAGCTTAAGCAGAGAGGCCCAGACTTCCCTCTCCCCAGCCACTTCTTCTAGCTCTTCCGGGAGAATCCCAAGGCGTTCCCAGGCCAGCCGGGGCCTCCTCCCGGTTGGTCGTGCCCGGAACACCTCACCAAGGAGGCGTCCAGGAGGTATCCTGATCAGATGCCCGAGCCACCTCATCTGACTCCTCTCGATGCGGAGGAGCAGTGGCTCTACTCTGAGCCCCTCCCAGATGACTGAGCTTCTCACCCTATCTTTAAGGGAAAGCCCAGACACCCTGCGGAGGAAACTCATTTCAGCCGCTTGTATTCGCGATCTCGTTCTTTCGGTCACTACCCATAGCTCATGACCATAGGTGAGGGCAGGAGCGTAGATCGACTGGTAAATTGAGAGCTTTGCCTTACGGCTCAGCTCCTTTTTCACCAAGACAGACCGATGAAGAGCCCGCATCACTGCGGATGCCGCACCGATCCGCCTGTCGATCTCACACTCCATTCTTCCCTTACTCGTGAACAAGACCCCAAGATACTTGAACTCCACTTGGGGAAGGATCTCTCCCCAAACCCTGAAAGGGCACTGCACCCTTTTCCGGCTGAGGACCATGGTCTCGGATTTGGAGGTGCTGATTCTCATCCCAACTGCTTCACACTCAGCTGCGAATTGATCCAGAGAGAACTGAAGATCACGGCCTGATGAAGCAAACAGGACAACATCATCTGCAAAAAGCAGTGACCCAATCCTGAGTCCACCAAACCGGAGCCCCTCAACACCCTGGCTGCGCCTATAAATCTGTCCATAAAAGTTATGAACAGAATCGGTGACAAAGGGCAGCCCTGGCGGAGTCCAACTCTCACTTACTGCTAGCAATGCGGAACAAGCTCTGACACCGGTTGTACAGGGACCGAACAGCTCTTATCAGGGGGTCCGGTACCTCATACTCATACCCAACAACAATCCATACTCAAGCTGCTGCCCCTGCGACCCGACCTCGGATAAGTGGAAGAGGATGGATGGATGGATGGATTGTTGTTGGGTTCAGCTGCCTAAATGACAGATTATCTATAAAAGTGTTAGAGTTAATGTGAGCACAAGCTTGGGTTTCTTCATACCCGTTTATAATTTTCACCCCATGTCATATCAAGATGTTATACCATCATCACATTTTTTATCTTCTTCATCTGCATTTTTTCAAACATGTGACAGATGTTGATGCTGAAAGAGAATAAAATGGCCACACATGATGTTCTTGACTAACTTCAGCAAGTTTAGGAGCAGCATTGGGCTAACAAAGGCACCTGCACATGAAGCCGGCACCACTAGTGGCGTCAGTAGTGCCATCTTATCAAGAACGCATCTTTTTATAAATAATAATAGTACAGAGTAAGAAGCAGTGTGGTGGGCGGCTGATCAGGTGAGGTCAGCTGCCTTACTGACTGTGAAATCTCCAGCAGCATCCCTTGATTTTGTTCTTTTATTTCGCCTTATACAATTTCTTGTATTAGGAATTTGTTAGTTTTCGCATACCCCTTGGGGTCAGAGTGCAGGGTCAGCCATTGTACAGCACCCCTGGAGCAATTACAGGTTAAGGGCCTTGCTCAAGAGCCCAGCAGAGTAGGATCTCTTTTGGCAGTGACAGGGATTTGAACCGGCAACCTTCTGGATACCAGCACAGATCCTTAGCCTCAGAGCCACCACTCCGCCCAAATGTGTTCCACTAGTTAGAGAAAGTACCTTTCTAGTTATGGTTAGCACCTTGTGGCTTCATAATTTTGACTTGTATTTCTGATCTCTGTTTTCTGCTTTGCCAGGCAGTTACCCCTCAATTCTTTAAGTTGTGGTCTCTGCATTTTCTGTGTGTCCCCTAAAGGTTAAATTTATATCCTGATCTTGGCAGTTATTCTCTTAAAACAGACTTTTGCCCTCTAGCCACCACTAGAATTGCAGTTGTCTCATAGGAAGACTCCTCCTGTAGTTCTTTGCCTGCCAATTTTCACTCTGCCAACTCCACACTCGAGGGCCTTTTCAACACTAGCCAGTGACCACTGCATCAATTACAATTTATTAGGTGGCTACAGGCAATTTGAACCATGGATGTCCATGTAAACCTGGGCCTAATATCATTCTTAAAGTGTTAGAACACCATGGCCACCCCATGCTATATCCTTTTGAGACCTGTTAGTAAATACGAGGGGCAGTCAATATGTTCCCGGAATTGTGATATAACAAGAGAGTGAGAGTTTAGATTACGCACACATTGTTGTGGAGGGGAGCACAGCATGTCTGTAGATCAGTTACAACAGGTCTGGATTGGTTTTGCTGTGTAGAATTGTTTTAATTACCGTTTGAGTTAGACGTATGTATAGTCATTTGGTGCAATGTTGCAGTTCGAACAACGTACTAACATCAAGTTCATGTGCAAATTGGAGAAATCAACTTCAGATACGCTAGCGGCAATGGCTGATCTCTCACTCTCCTGCTATATAACAATTCAGAGTACTTTTTGACTGCCCCTCATATATAGAAGGAACGCACACGATAAATCAAAAAAGATTTGGGGATTCACCCCATATATAATGGGAAAAAAGAGTAATTTCAAAGGACTGATCTTAATTGAGTTCCAAAACTTGGACTGAGGGACAATGAAGACAGCGGGCTTTTATAGTGGAGGAAGAGGAAGAGTGTGTTGGTAGAAACAAAAAGGTGTGAGGCCATCTGAAGGTGTCGGTAGTGATGTCATCAGGGGGCCGGAAGTGGGGTCAAGTCAGATGGAAATGATTGATTTATGTGTTTTATTTCTTCTGGAGTTCTGTAGCGAACCCAATGCCAACCCCTTGTCTTGTGTCTCATTTGCCCCGATTTTAGCCCTTTGATTGCTTCCCAAAATGCATGTGTATGACACGATATATATATATAACGTATAGATATAAAATCTGTCTGTCTGTATGTCTGTCCGCTTTTCACAAGAGAACTACTTAACGTATTTAGATCAGTTTTTTTCTGTAATTTACTTGAACATTTTAGTTGATTTTGCAAATTCTCTCATTAGGCCAAGTATCATAGTTAGCTTGCAGTACCAATTTATTTGTGAGAATCTGAGAGAGACGCTGCGGGCTGAGGGCTCATGCGCCAGACCTCCCTTCAAGTCGCTCTACCTCTTGCCACGTTTAGGAACGTTTGACATTGGAGCATACCTACCTTCCGCTTGCATTTATTTTGTTATTATTGATTTTTAAAGTTTTTCCTGTTTCACTACTATGTGGGCAGAGCTGCGGGGGACAGCTAGCATAAATATATATATATATATATTGTCACGCACGCGCGAGTAGGAGATCGCGGACGGACCCTAGCACACTTCGGAAGGGATTCGCCGGCAGGGAGTGGCGGGGTACTAACCTTTCTCCTTTACTTTCTTGCAGAACAAAAGACGCTCCGCCATCATAAGCCCGCAGTACGTTACTTCAGCCCTTCCTCCGCCATTGTTCCTGACGTCATCGATCCCATCTTCCCTCACGGTTCCTTCCCAGCATTCCTCCACTTCCGGCTCCTCCTTTATAAAATGGCCGCTGACGCCATTTGTCGCACATATGAACAATTTATGTTTATGTATTTTGACCTGATTTTTGAAAACTGTTTACAGTATACGGGGCCGGAAACCCCAAACCTTTACGCTCTTTTTTACTATATATATATATATATATATATATACATACTGTATATATATTATATATATATATATTATGGCTGGGAATCAATTAAAAAAATTACTAATTAATTGCATAAATGTATGTAATGAATCTCAGTCAATCACGTCTAACATTAAAAAGTGTCATTATAAAATTAATACATAAATCATGAATTAAATACACAGTGAATCATAAATTTAATTTAGAATCCAAAGAAATGATTTTTTTTTAAGTTAATGGCATAGTTTAAACTTAAAAGACCTTAAATCTGAACTTTAACAAAATATTTCTTGAACAAGTACAACCTGAATTTGAATGCCTTCCTTAAAAGGCAAGCTGTAAAGAAGGCAAAAAGAAAACTTGGCTGATGTATTAATTATTAAATTGGCCTAGCATACGAGACACAGACGTGTCAAAGTAAAAATTAAACGATCGAAACAACTGTTGACTATGAATGCACTGCTGATTTAATTAAAAGAATAAGCATCTCGTAAATGGGCATACATCAAACCTTGTGTTAAAACTCCACAAACACTATCCTCAATATTTCATTACCATCAACGACTTGATAATTATACTCTACACAAGTGTTTTTCAATTAGTGCACCGTAGAAATAACAGTGCAGTGCCCTGACTCCTGACCTGAGAGAGGCATGCTCCTCAGGTGTTTGAGACCTGTCCGAGGAGGGCAGGACCACCTGGAGAAGCTGACATAAAAGAAGCTCTGTGATCATCTTAACTTTAAACACATTCAGACTCCTCAAACCCCTCTATACCGTGTTCCATTTCAGTTTTACAGTCCAGAAGCACACCCTCTCACTGTCGCTCCCCTCTACTCACTTGTTCACTCTGTGCTGAATCTACCAAATAATACAAAGAGTACACGACACATGTTTGCCCTAATTGGGGCTCATCATATGTATGAACTTTTCCTCTTTGTATTATTTGGCATCTACTGCATAACATGTCTACAATCTGCTTCTCACAACTGAGAGGACGTGGTGGATGTCTGCCAACCAGCTAGCCAACCACAAGCATTACCCTGGTAGGTAACCACCTAAATATCAGATTGTGATCAGACCTATGCATATAATACTCTGATCTACACTCTGTCAAGTAAGTGAACCAGCCACCATAGAGCAACGTCTGAGACTCAGGAACTGATGTCCAAGGTCAATCCCCGCAAAAGAAAACAAAAGTGCGTAAACCTGATGAGCCACAATTCAGGCAAAATACATGTTGTGTACTATGTACATTATTTGGCCAGTGCTATATGACACACACATAAATATATATATATATATACACACACATAGAGTGTCACACATGTGCATCGGTGGATGACTCTCAGGGCTCACTCTGAGTTGAGAGGAGGTGCTGACGTCAACGTTTCCCACACTTGTTCTCTCTACAACATAGAAAGGATACCCAGTGAGGCAACTGACTCCGCCCCTTCTGGTCCCTGACTTATAAATCCCGCTACTGTCGGAACGAGATGTTGAGTCTTTCGGGGCAGAGTCCCTTCCTCGTAGTACGACCGTTATGTAGCCTGACAGCAATGTTACTTGGAGAGTTCCTTTCTATTGGCGTGCATGGCATATATAAAGAGTATCCTAAGCCTAAAAGTGCAACAAATTTATGCAATGTTTTTATGTCACTTTTTTATCACGCTTTAAATCGACCTTATTTTAAAACCTACATATATATGTTTGGTATCATTCTTTTCAGAATTTATTAAACTTTAATGTGATGTTGTTAGATTTTCAGATTCTTATTCCATTTTTAAATTATAAACTAAAATATCAAGAAAGTCGTGGTTTTTATTTTTGATTGAGTAAACTTTCTTTCATAGGAAAAACTATTAAAAAATGATCTATTCATAGTACCAATGTTTGTATTTAGGTGATTTAGTTAGCTGAAGGTCACCCCCCTAGTGTGTGTATATATATATATATGTGTGTGTGTGTGTGTTTGTATATATATACAAAAAGTTTCAAAATTAGAGTATTAAAAAATCCATAAGGCAGGAAGCACCCTTTTTGAGAAGATGTCTATTATAAAGAGCAAAGGAATATTGATTATGATTGGATAAAGCATATGAAAGATTTTAATTATTCATTTCAGGTAGCATGCCTCAGCTAGTGGATGCGGGGGGATCAATGAAAAACCCTGATGCTGCTTAAATAATGAAGTAAAGCATTTTTTTCCAGCATGTCAGTGCTCCTCTGAAAGAGGTATAGATTTGTTAGTGTGCTGTAGTCAGCAGGCAAGCAGGGGCAACATTCAGCTTTAAAAGTGCATTTGTGTTTTAAATAAGTTTATTGGTTCCATTAAGAAAGAGAGAGAGAGGGAATATTTTGTTGTTCCAAACCCATAGATCAGGCGGCATGGTGTCAGAGTAGTTAGCTCCACTCTCTTACAGCTCCAGGAGACTGAGATGAGTGTGAACCCTGGCCTGGTCATATTCGAGTGTGGAGTTCACTTGCTATTCCAGTTTTCCTCAACGCAGTGCCACGGTGGATGTGCTATGAAACCAATGAAGCTTAAGCAGTAGTGTCCCTAATCCTGGAGGGTCCCCACAAGCAACTTTAGTCATCTTTCTTAAAAACTCTGGGCGTCTAGTATATGAGAAGGTTTTTTGATTGGCTCCAGCAGACCCCCATGACCCTGTGTTAGAATATAGCGGGTTGGATAATGGATGGATGGATGGGTATCTATACTAATAAAAGGCAAAGCCCTCACTGACTGACTCACTCACTCATCACTAATTCTCCAACTTCCCGTGTAGGTAGAAGGCTGAAATTTGGCAGGCTCATTTCTTACAGCTTACTTACAAAAGTTAGGCAGGTTTCATTTTGAAATTCTACGCGTAACAGTCATAACTGGAACCTTCTTTCGTACATATATACGGCCATAGCCTGCAGCTCGGTAGCCGTGTGAGGTGGAGTTGCGTCCCTCATCGTCACGCCTTGCACGTAACTGAGTGCCTGCCTATATAAGTCCGTCCATCGGCAGCAATCCAATAGACATGCTGCCGCTAAATATTCGTGGGTGAAGGACTGTGCTTATGCAAACGAAAATGAGATGGTCAGGGATAGACTAGTGTTTGGCACAAACTCAGTGAAAGTGCAAGAGAAACTTTTAAGTGCCGGGTCTTAGCTAACATTAAATAAAGCCGTGGACATCGCAAGATCGCATGAGATACCACAAGCACAACTGTGAACCTTCGATGCATGTACTCCGAGCGGCTCACGTGAACTGACTGTGCACGCAGTACGCAGAGAACAAGGAAGAGCTCCAAAGAGCGCTGAACAAAAAAACGCATTACACAATTGAGAAGGCAGCAAAAGAATATGAAGCGAGTGACGCATACAAGCATATTCATAAGTGCAGCTACTGCGGAAACAAAACACGGTGTAAACCGTAAGTTTAAATTAAGTTCATAGACAGGCTGCCGCTGGCGTTTGTCATGCCTACGACGAATACGATATTCACGAGATACAAGTTTAATGAGAGGATGCAGGGTATAAACGAGACTTTTGATAACTTTGTAACTGAGTTAAAATTGCTGGTGAAGGACTGTGCTTATGCAAACGAAGATGAGATGGTCAGGGATAGAATAGTGTTTGGCACAAACTTGGCAAAAGTGCGAGAGAATCTTTTAAGTGCCTGGCCTGAGCTAACATTAAATAATTGCTGGTGAAGGACTGTGCTTATGCAAACGAATAGAAAGCAAATGTTACGTTATTTTTAAAATGTTTCCTTTTCTTTTTCATAACTTCTTTAACACACGTCTTCTCCGCTGCGAAGCACGGGTATTTTGCTAGTTATTAATATAGTGTACTTCAAACAAAATAATAGAAATAATAATAAAAAGATTATTAAAGTATCAAAAAAGCAAAATTTGTGGTGATGTGTCATGAAACAACCCCTTTGAAAAAAAAGAACAGTGGTTACCCAGACCTCATTGCCAGTTGCAAAAGGTGCCTGTTGTTGAGAAAAGTTTTCAAAAAAGTCATTCACAGAGGCCACATGAAAATGGAGAACATTTTTATTATTTGCACAGAGATACGCACAAATATCTCAGTTCATGGAGTGAGCCATCATTAATACAATTCATTCCCTTTTATACTTTCCTATTACTATTACTTTATCTAATACATCACGTCATGCGACTCTTAATAGGCAGAATTTAGCCAATCGACTACAGCCACCAATAACTTGATTCTTCCATTATTCTAAACATGGCTTCATTAATACGGGTGTCCTAAGGGTTTTCCCATTGACCGCCTCATAATTAAGGGTGTTTGGGCTTTCTCACTAGTTTGTCGTCACTTTTTGAGGGGGTGTTCATTACACATCTACTTCATTTTAACTTTAGCAACTACTTTGGTGGCTCCCCTAAGATGAGCCAAAAACCTCAGGTACCCAGGCTTCAAATAGCATTTAGTTAACCCTTTAGTTACATTCAGTTCTTATCCTTCATTGTTATAACTTCATGTAAGTACAGACTTGTATTAAATTGTAAAAGGGTATCATGTCAGTCATTATCCAGCCTGCTATATCCTAACCCAGGGTTATGGGGGTCTGCTGCAGCCAATCCCAGCTAACACAGGGCGCAAGGCAGCAAAAAACCCTGGGCAGGGCACCAGCCCACCGCAGGGCAAACACACTAGGGACAATTTTTAGGGTTGCCAATGCACCTAACCTGTATGTCTTTGGACTGTGGGAGGAAACCCATGCAGACACGGAGAGAACATGCAAACTCTACACAGGGAGGACCCGGGAAGTGAACCCAGGTCTCCTAACTGTGAGGCAGCAGCGCTACCACTGTGCCTCCGTGCCGCCATGATATCACGTATTGATTAAAAATATTGATTAAAATTCTATAGCCACCATAACAGTTCAAGCTTCAGTGCCCCAAAAATGGAGGTCTGCCACAGTTGGTGTGTACCACGTCACCGGTGACTCTGACTAGCCCCACATGGGAGAGTTTGGAGGATCAGGAGAAATGACGCGGGCAAGGATCTTAACTGGAAAATCACTACGAGAGCATCAAAGCTGTCAGTGACGCTCTCGGGTCCCTGGATAGCGTCCATGTCTCATAGCCACATAGCAAGACAGGAAGAACCTGGGGCCTCATGCATAATGGCGTGCGTGAAACTCACACTATAACATGACGTAAGCACAAAAGCCGAAATGTGCTTATGCACAGAAAAATCCAGATGCATAAATCTGTGCGTTCGCCAACTTCCGCGTTCTTCCGCTACATAAATCCTGGTCAGCGTGAAAAGTAACTCTCATGTACGCATGTACTGTCCCGTGCCAACTCCTCCCAGAATTACACCTCTTTGAATATGCAAATCAATATAAATAGCCCTTAAGCTCAGTGTTCTGTGAAAAGACAATGGGAAAAGCAAGAGGAAAATGAAAGAATTTCAGTGAATACCAAGTGGAGGCAAAGGAAAAATGTACTATTTGTTGGTTTAAACAGTGGTATAAACAACAAAAGGAAGCTGATCGACTGACATAGCGTGTCGGAGAAACTCGAAGCTCAAGTTCACAAAGTTGCACAGTGCCTGAAATAAAAAAGAAGTCACATATCAAAGTCGGCGTGAAAAGGCAAGTCGTAGCCCACCGTCTGAGTGTCATATGAAAGCTTATTAGGGTACAGAGAAAAAAAAAGGCGCATAGTAGGAAAAAAGCACGAAATGTCAACTTCAGTCTCGAAATTTCCACTTTAATCACATAGTTTATTTTGTTATTAAAGTAGAACATCATAAACTTCATTTTAAAATCGTTTAATTAACCAGTTTCTCAAATCACATCGTAATTAAAGTAGCACGTTAAATGCTTTGTTTTGTATTTGTTCTTCTATGTGCTCTATGTGTGGGAATCACTACATGCTTACTGGCTTTCTCTTCCTCCAACAGCACACAGAATCCATTACGTTTGTGATATTACAGCTCTGTGAATAACTAAAATACTGAGATGTATACGTGATATCATTTTCATGATGATAAGAGTTAAAGCATGTTATTAAACATAGGAACACAATGGCGCAGTGATTGTGCACGACCTTCGATGAAATAATTTATTGCAGCAGTACTCATGGGCGGGTCTAGGCTCGTGGCAGCCCTGGGCAGAGAAAGAATCGGTGGCTCCTTCGCCCGCCAATGTCAATATGGTGTCTTATGCACGGCGGATGGCCACATCCATTGCGGACACTGCATAGCCGCCTCGTACTCATGACACAAGCATTTAACTTTTGCCGAAATTTGCCACTGCATTTTTAGCTGTGTCTTTATTTTCTCTTTCTGTTTTATATTCAATATATATTGGCTTGGCGGCCCTGTGCAGGTGTACAGTTTGCACATGCCTAAGCCGCCCCTGCAGTACTGTCTCTTTCAAACGTACTAACCTCCAATTTCTGTCCTTCCTTTTCTTTCTCCAAGTAACCGATTGCCACACAATCAGCTCTGTAATAGGCGTTAAGCCATCTGTAAGCTTATAACTCCGATTCTTCAAAACTTTTAAGGAACATTGAAATATCTTCGTAGTACGTGTTTAATTATTCTATATTTCACACCAGTCCCAGTGAAGCATGCAGTGCGAGACAGGAACAATAGTGAGCGGAGCGGCAGATCCTTGCTAGCGTAGCAACACCGTGTCCTTTAATTATTAACAATATAGATTATTTAAATGAAGTTAAAGTTTTATCTGTATAATATAATACACATATTTCGCTGCATTTCATCTTAAAAATGATATCGTCATCTTATGTAAATATGTGCTTTATAAAGTAGCTCAGGTTGTGCAATATTATAACTGTAGTGCAAGTTTACAGTGAGGTGATTGTACTATTAAGTACAGACAGTTCTACAAGGAGCACTTGATGGACTGATTGAGTGCGTTTAGAGCTCTTGGGATGAAACTCTTTCTGAACCGCAAGGTCCTTACAGGAAAGGTTTGAAGCGTTTGCCATGTGAGAAGCAGTTCAAATAGGAGGCATGGCTGAGGCAGCATGTGCTTGATGCTGTATACCGATAATTCTCTTTCCAATCAGCTGCTCCGAGTGGTGAAGTGAGAGTGATATGGAAAAAGATGATCCGCTGTGGCAACCCCTAATGGGAGCAGCTGAAAGAAGAAGAAGAAGAAGAAGGTGCAGTGAGAGTAACAATGTTAAAGCAGCTATGGTATTTAGAATAGTTTGACCATTCCGTGGACCATTATATTGTTACAGGTTTATTACAATCACATGCATTAAACTAATAAACAATATGTGGTTAATTTCAGTATATTTATAAAGCCGCGTCAGGGACGTGGATCTGAAAAGGAAAGATAAACCACACAGGAACAGTAGCACTGCTTTGACGCTGGGTGCCGCCAGTCTGCAAAACCGAGCGGAGAACTTGTGTATGACAAGGTATGAGCTACCGTGGAAATGTGCGTGGATTTACACCAAGTTTATGTTTTATACATTGCGATTTGAACATGGAAACGTTCTTACGCAACATTTCTGTGCATACGCGCCATTTATACATGAGGCCCCAGGTCTCTAAAGACTTGGACCTTCGTCCTTTTGCTAATATATCGGGAGCGCCACACACCCCTTTCCAGTGACCTCATGACCCCCCAAGCTCTCCCAATCCATCTACTGACTTCATAGGAAGAGTCACCAGAGACATGAATGTCACTGCCGAGGTAAGTAAACCTCTCAATGCGGTCGACACTCTCTCGCAGACAGACACGCTGCTGATGGATGTGCCTAAGAGGTCATTAAAGTGCTGGGTGTTGGTTTTTATCAGGAAACTTGCAAGCGCAGACACTCACACTCCTCACTCAGTCTCTTGAGCGCCCTGATCAGAGCCTCCATTGACTCAGCAAAGATCACAGCATCATCAGCAAAGTCAAAATCGGTGAATCTTTCTTCACCAACAGATGAAGCCCCACAGCTGCTGGACCCCATGACCTTGCCCAACACCCAGTCCATACAAGTACTGAACAGAGTAGGAGCAGAACACACCCCTGGCAAACCCCAGAATCAACTGGGAAAAACACAGAGGTTCTTCCTCCACTCTGCACAGCACTCACAGTACCAGTGTACAGGCCGGCCATGATATCCAGCAACTTTGGGGGGAATGCCGCCAAGTCTCAGGATGAAAAAATACTGTGAGCTGTAAAAAAATACTTTTTGAAAGTGAGGAGTGTTTGTTAACAGTAATATATCCATCCATCCATTATCCAACCCACTCTATCCTAACTACAGGGTCATGGGGGTCTGCTGGAGCCAATCCAATTAAACTAATAAACAATATGCGGTTAATTGCAGTGTATTTATAAAGCTGTGCCAGGGACGTGGATCTGAAAAGGAAAGATAAACCACACAGGAACAGTAGCACTGTTCAAACAAACCCCGGGCAGGGCGCCAGCCCACCGCAGGGCACACACACACACACACCCAGCACACACTAGAGACAAGGCACCTAACCTGCATGTCTTTGGACTGTGGGAGGAAACAGGAGTACCCAGAGGAAACCCACGCAGACACGGGGAGAACATGCAAACTCCACGCAGGATAGACCTGGGAAGTGAACCCGGGTCTCCTAACTGCGAGGCAGCAATGCTCCCCACTGCACCACCGTGCTGCCCTAACAGTAATATACTGACTACAAAATTTATATGTGTGACTTATACAGTACGTAGACAGCACGTACCTTCCGTGTCCGTTCCACACTTCTGTGGAATCAATTATTAACCTAGATTGTATTTTATTTCAATATAGAACAGTAAACAGGTGCCTCCTTGCAAAGCTTTAGCAAGACATGTTGCTCACACTGTAGTGGCATTAGTAAGGATGGGCCTGGCCCTAGGCCTAGCCAAGCAGTTCATTGTATATCCGTTAAATTTTGTAATTGATTGGGTATTTGTTATTTTATCTTTCCTTCAGTTTCAAAGTGGTATGTAAAATCCCATTGGTTTACCAAATTTTCTATAAATTAATAAATGTTACGGTGTATGTGTAACCTTACTAGTAGTAGTCATTAGACAGTTAGTCAGTCATTCTCCAACTCGCTATATCCTAACGCAGGGGTCTGCTGGAGCCAATCCCAGCCAGCACAGGGCCCAAGGCACAAACAAATCCCAGGCAGGGTGCCAGCTCACCGCAGGACACTCACACACCAAGGAAAATTTAGGATTGCCAATGCACCTAACCTGCATGTCTTTGGACTGTGGGAGGAAACCAGAGCACCGGGAGGAAACCCACGCAGACACGGGGAGAACATGCAAACTCCACGTAGTGAGGACCCGGGAAGCTAACCCACTGCGCCACCGTGCAGCCATTAGACAGTTAACAGAACCTTGAGTTGCTTAATTGAGTATTTTCGACAAACACCAAGAGATAGTTTCTTATTTTAAGGGATTATTTTTGAAATGGCAAAACAAATGGAAATATCAAGGTTTTTCAAACATCCTCGTTTAGCTGAAGAGGAACACCCGGTCACAAAGGAGACACACAATATGTAACAGTGTGCAGCTAAAGAGTAAATGACTGGAGCAAACATTTCCATCGCAACTTCATCTGAGGAGTCTCTTACTTTAGCAGCCCCAAAACACAAGTATGCTGTGATAGAACCACCAAAAGATTTGTCAGCCATTGACGAACCAGCCACTCAACCTAATCTGCAATCGATACGATAACGGGGAAGGCTTCTCCGCGAAATGGCATGAACAATTCAATTGGATCGACTACAGCATAGCGGAAGATGCAGTGTTCTGCAAAAGTGAGTAAAGTCGGCAGGTGGCACAACGACGTTTGATTGCCCTGATAATTTCTGCTCAACTTTTGGTCCTAATAATTCATTTATGCGAACATACCACAGGATGAATAGATATTTTTTTTGGAAAAGTGTCCTCATATAAACTATATATATACTAAAAACTAGATCACCCATGATCACACAGGCCCACCCTAAAACTGTTCCTGGCTGCACCCCTGCTACACTGCTCTATTTGGATGATCCGCCTCACAGGATGCCCATCCCACGTAACACCTGGCTGCGACAGATAGGTGGTCATTTTCAGGGGGTGGGACTGGACCACATGTCTCCCTGGCGGGGTTGCCAACCAGGGTCCCGGGCTGTTGGGTGGGTGTGGAAACGTGGTGTACCAGTGTATGCTTTCTAACCTGACCTGTGAAAAAGGCGTGCAGACTTGTGCTCAGAAATTATTATTTAAGTCCCATCGGAAGATCAGTATTAAAAATGTCACAAAAGAATTGAAAAGGACAAAAAGGCCAAAGAGAGGAATGCTGGAGCCACCTCCTCATACTTGATCATGTTAAGCAATCTTATCAACTATACATGACGTTTTCTCTTAATGGAAGCAGGGTGTTTCTGCAGGCGCGAGCGAGACAAACTGTTAGGGTGTGGGTGGGGGTGGGACAAATGAGGCCAAGGGTATGCAGGAGCAGGAAGGCACAGGATGGAGTATTGCAGGAGCGGGCAGGCACAGAATGAAGTACTGTGGGAGTGGGTTGGCATGTGATGGAGTACTGCGGGAGTGGGCGGGCATGTGATGGAGTACTGTGGGAGTGGGCGGACATGAGATGGAGTACTGCGGGAGTGGGCGAGTGCGGGTTTTAAAACACTCAGTCCCGCACAGACCTCTACTATAGATATGCAATGACCAACTGCAGAATTTAAACCCAGCATGCTGGCACCATGAGGGAACAAATCTGACTCTTGCCATGATGTTCGAGTTCAATGTCGCTAAAACTGGGCTAAGAAACCTTTTTAAATCCTAAATACTGATTTGTCTTAAAACGCGAAACATCAAAATACGTGGATGTACCCTTTACTGGTCTGTTATGTGCCCTGCATTTGCAGAGTAAATTTAGTTTCTTTTTTTTATCTGCATACAGTAGATAAAAGACCATGGAACATGAAAAATGTCCATTCTAATCAAACCGAAACATAAAAAAATGTCTTTTGGGATAAATGTTATCACAGTAAAAAGGGTCATTTCTCAGCTAAAAAAACACTGGATTGAAAGGCAGAAGATGGGGGGTGCAAACCTCTCCAGGCTTAGTGCCTTTCATGCTGCTAAATAAATTAGTTTGAGTTTCTAGCGAGCAACGTTGCACTTTTCAGAGCAGAAGAGACAATTTGGCCAACTTGAGAGACTGCATGCAATTGGCAGTGACAGACAAGATGGCCCAGTGCTCCTGACACCACGAGAGGCCACTTTGCAGCTTGTCACGGCCTACGGGAAAGTCGCACTGGCGCTGTGGGATACGGAATTCTCACAAGTGGGCTTGGCTTTCGGTTGCAGCGCGAAGTGTGCTGTGACGGGTAGCGCATTCCACCCTACTGGGGCCGTCTGACCAGCTGAACTCTGGTCATTGTTAATCAGGGAAGCTGTCGGGCTGCCATTTGCCATTTGTGAATATTGTTGTAGGGAGCAGTGACGTCATTTCTGTTCTTTCTGATTTGTCTTTTTTTCCTTCTCTGCAACTTGTTTATTTCCTTGCCTGGTTTGACCTCAGCAGTGACATTCATGTCTCTGGTGACTCTTCTTATAAAGTCAGTAGGTGGATTGGGAGAGCATAAGGGGTCATGAGGTTTGCTGGAAAGGGGTGTGTGGCACTCCTGATATCTCTGCCTAATAACGAAAGTCCAAGTCTTTAGAGTCCTGGTGCTTCCTGTCTTGCTATATGGTTGTGAGATATGGACGCTATCCAGGGACCTGAAACGAAGACTGTACTCCTTCGGTGCTGTGTCTCTTCGGAGAATCCTTGGGTAACGCTCTTCTCTGGAAATTCATGAACTGCTTAACCTCCAGATAAATATTACTGGGTCCTGGTGCTTGTACTCCAAGCAGAACTCCTCTCTTCACAGTTTTCAAGCCACTAAGCACATCATTAAAAGTCCCAGTTACTGCTGGGAAACTCTCACATTTGAAAATATCAGAAAAAAAGGAACTTAGATTCGGCTGTTCATTCAATGCTCGAACTAGGTCAGGTCAGGTTGGGGACTATGCACTGGTACAGCACGTTGCCACACTTACCACACAACAAAACAGCTCGGGGTTGGTGGCAGGATTGGCACTTCAGCCACTGTAAAAAAAATTCATGCAGCTCTGAGGTGACAGACAGGACTCCTTTCCGAGGAGTAGCTCTGCTGTGAAGGCTGCTCACATTATGAAGGATATGAGGGACAGCCCTCGGGAGCCCCATCCCTGGAAAAGTCAAAACTATCAGAGAGCCAAAGGGGTCAGACCTGCTGGGGATCAGAACTGGTGTGGTGCTGAGACATCGCCCCCTACACAGCAGCACTCGGGTCCCATCCGGGTAGGCTCATGGAACGTCTTCTCCCTCTAATGATGATCATCTTCCTCTGTTGCTGGAGGAGCTTTGTAAACTCTGCATTTCACTGGTGGCACTCTCTTTGAAGAATGCCATGTGATGAAAATATCTGTGCCCGGGTAGCAGACTAGGAGAAGATTTAACAAACTCAGCGTTGAGAAACCAGACCCAGATGTCTAATCCAAAAGGTAGAGTCACTGCTGTAAAAGAGACAAGTTTTCTGACATATCTTAAGTCTCACAAAGTCCAAATTTAAACACCAGAGCATCCTTTGGTTGCAAGACAAAGCTGTAAACACGACCACGTGCACTGTGATCTTAGATTAGAATGATCAGACAGCAAGTGATTGCACAGATTAAGGACCCAGGATCAGAGCTTTTAGGCATAGCTGTCCATCACTTGAACAGCTAGCTAATTCATGGGTAACATAAAGAATGGCTCATCTGGGAGACCAAGGGCATCATTTATAAAACTTTGTATGAATTCAGACATGAAAAGATGTGCACACCAAAAAAACAGGAAATAGCTTAGGCCAAAAATCAGATTTTTAAAACCTGGCATATGCACATTTTGACATAATTTAACATGTTTAAATATGTGTACATGAGTGCACCTCAAACACCGCCCTGAAACATCCTTATATGGAGCATGCTAATCAGCCTCATACATATGCAATCACAATGCTGCAGAACTTCATTGGCTGCTAATGCAGCCTCTCACTCATAACCAGCATTCAAGAGTATTTGGTTGTGCCCCCACAACTGAAAGCGCATGGCATTATAGTGCCTCTCCTTTGCACTCCTCTTTGCTCTGGGGGTCCGGGAAAGGTGTAAGGCACTGTCGTCTGAGTGGGTAGGCAGTCTCACCAGGCACATGTAATGATGTTATTGCTGTTACAATGGATAGTACAGGCCATAAGAAACACTGAAGGCTCAGCCAGTTACCTTACCATCGCATACTGTGCCATCACATCTGTCTAAGTTACTTTAGCTCAAAATAAATGAATCACGGGCTGACGCAGGCCACCGAGACACAGTGTTTGCCAGTCAAATCTTGGGTGACTTGTACATTAATGGAATGTCAATGCTTACGGATAACGATCGGTTTAATTCTTGCTAGGTGCCCTTATTTGAAAATGAGTACAGTTATGTTAGGGGAGCCAGACACTGCTGCAGATCGACTTTTTATTTGATTACGTTAGCAAAACATTTTGATTTTTTGTTTTTGTTTTGTGTCCTCCCCCACCATAACCTATCGTCAATGGGGGAGGAGCGAAAGCTTTACATTCATCAAAAATTTCCTTCTCTGGTTTTTGACAGATCTCGATGTTTTAGAGTCCCCTGACATTGGAAACATCGATATTTTGATGATGGGTGTGTTTCTGTCTGTCCGTGTTTCACAGTTTCTTAACCCTTAAACCGCCATGTACTTGGGGGGGTTATTGCACCCCCGGACACCAACTACTTTTTGCAGCACTTTTTAAGGAAACGTCACAATTCACCACAAAAAAGTGAAATTTTATTGGGACACATTTTTTTCATGCAAAGAGCATCACAATTACTGCAATACTAATCATTTTACACACTACCAATTAACTGTAAAGACTATAAAAAACTACTGCAATAATCTATTATTACTGTATACGTACAAGGTGGAACTGACACCATTGATGAAATTCAGTAAATCACCCAGCCAACTGTACTTGAACAAGCTACTAGCAAACAGACAGAGGCCAACGCTGATGCTTGCAGGCTAGTCTAGTGCAGCGGCTCAATCCCAAAGACAGTGATGCTGATTCACTAGGGGGCGGCAGTGGTCATGAGCTGGCTGCTCAACAAATGTACGGCACGGACTGATCAGCTCCACCGTGCTGGCAAATTGCACTGGGAACCGGCTATAGCCCGTTGCGGCAATTTAAGACTTAAGGACGGTCTACAACTAAAACGGCTAGATGGAAAAAATAACAAACTCGAAACTTAAGCCTGTTATGAAATGACGATGTGCTGATTAGTTTTTGAGCCAAATCATGCAAGAGACAGAGGCATTCTAGAGGAACCCTCAAATACCATAAATTCTGCAATTATTTATGAATTTCTTCTTGTCACTTACTCTCGTAATGACCTATTTTATGATGAGAATGATCAGCATCAGAACGGTAAATAATTACTGAAATGTTATAGTATAGTTCGGGTAACTTGGTTCCTAGGCCGCAAAGCTAACTGACACTCATGTCTGAATTTTTTACACATGTACACCCACACCGTATGAAACTGGATGTAGTACCTCGCCGGTCAGTTAATGGCTTCAAGCACAGCAGGCATGGAGGAGTGAAGCTTGGCTGAGATATTCCTGACCTGTGGGCCAGTTCAATGAGAGTTCATTGACATAAACTGATGATAAAACAGAAAAATACACAACATTGGCTCTCTTGAAAGGCAGCGACAATACAGTCTGTGCTTCATATTCATCACTTTTGAGGTGATATTATAATAATAGCTCAGTGATACTGTAGGTAGTATTATGCGTGTGAATTGTTTGACTGCATTTCCTTGCTTGATCAAGGGTGTCGTCATTTCCCAGTATCTCTGTATGGGTCAGAGTTGCCATAAATATACATAAACGTTGGCATCAAGTAATCTTTTATAAGTTCTGACCTTTGCGTGGGAGGTTGCGAACTCAAATTTCAAGCCTGTTTTTGTGCGCACGTAAGCTTTATAAATGAGGCCCCTGGAGAGCCCTCAGTGAGAGACTCCATTCCATCAGAGCGCCTCTATTAATCTAGCATTGAAGAATGCAGTCCATGCATCAGCTTGACTGTTGAATTTAAAACACCTTCCTTTTCACACTGCTGATGTTTCTAATCCTCAGTTTCCATGTCTTTATGGAATGTATTGTTTCTCTTTACGCGGAAGAAAGGGTGCATTTTTTAATTTGGATTTCATATTCAGAATTTACTAGCCGTTCACACTTTCTTTTATTTTTTTTGGTGTTATTACTCTGTGTTTAATAAATACTACACTCCATTTGTATATCCTGAGTGACTGAAGTAATAATGCAAATACAGAGCATCTGACATGGTTAGCAGGCTGGGAAGTTACACACCGTTAGTTAGAACATTAGAACACTCTAGACAAGAACAGGTCATTCAGCCCAACAAACACTCGCCTGTCCTATCCACTTAATTCTGTTTTAAAAAAAACATCAAGTCGAGTTTTGAAAGTCCCTAAAGCTTACTGTCTAACACAATACTTGGTTTCCTATTCCTAATGTCTATGGTTCTCTGTGTAAAGAAAAACATCCCATTGTTTGTGCAAAATTTACCCATAGCATGTTTTCAGCAGTTCCCTCGTGTTCTTCATGAACTCATTTTAAAATACAAGTCTCGATCCACTGTAATAATTTCATTCATAATCTTAAACACTTCAGTTATGTCTCCTCTTAATCTTTGTTTGCTTAAACTATAAAGGATCAGCTCTTTTAATCTTTCTTCATAACTCATCCCCTATAGCCCTGGAATCAGCCTAGTCGCTCTTCTCTGGACCTTTTCTAGCGCTGCTATGTCCTTTTTGTAGCCTGGACACCAAAATTGCACACAGTACTCAAGATGAGGCCTCACCAGTGCGTTATAAAGGTTGAACAGAACTTCCTTGGACTTGTACTCCACAGACCGTGCTATATAACCTGACATTCTGTTAGCCTTCTTAACAGCTTCTGAACATTGTCTGGAAGTCGATAGCTTAGAGTCCACTATGACTCCTAAATCCTTCTCATAAGGTGTACTCTCGATTTTCAGACCTCCCATTGTGTATTTAAACCTATCGTTTTTACTTCCTATGTATAATACTTTACATTTACTGACAATAAATTTCATCTGCCACTTCATCTGGTTGGTAAGTGGCATTAACTAAGATGTATCAGTCACCGTGTCTCTAGGCAATGCTCTGAATCCTTTAGGTCAGGGCTATGTTGGTGAGTCCATATGTGAAGTGCCGAGGAGTGACAGGCAGTGCAGGATTCCTCCTAATCGGCGCTTCTGTGAACTGAACAAATATTTTATCCAGGTATTTGTAAATGATAAAACAAATGGAATGTCCAATGCAGAAGTAAAAACAAGCTACAAGCTTATAGATTTAAAATGAAAGAGTCAGATGCGTGTCAAGCCCTCACGCCGAAGTCTAATAAAGCCCTTTACTTGTCGGCATTATACCAATTGTATTAAAAGAAACGAAAGACATCCTCTATAAGCAGTTATTAGGCATATTTGAGTAGTCAGTTCAGAAAGGAGAAGTATCTGAGGACTAGAAAGTTGCAAATGTGACTTCAGTGTTCAAGAAGGAAGAAAAAATGGATCCTGCTAATTACAGATCAATAAATCTTACTTATGGACCATGCAAAATTATGGAAACTATAAATAGAAAACTACATTTATGTAAATAATATACTAAATAACATGGAATTATGAGAGGAAGATCTTGCCAAACCAATCTTAGCTATATTTTTGAAAAGGCAACTGCAATAGTTGACAAAAATCTAATTTTATTATATCGTTTACTTACTCAGAAAGACTTGGACAAACTTCAGAATTGGGCGATCACTTGGAAAATGCAGTTTAATGTAAAAAAGTGCTGCACATGGGCAAAAGGATATATATATAAAATCCAAAGTCTATCTGTTTGTCTGTATGTCTATCCGCTTTTCACGAGAGAACTACTTAACAGATTTAGATCAGATTTTTTTCCATAATTTGTTTGAAGATTCCTGTTGATTTTGCGATTGCCCTCATCGCGTTAAGTATCATACTTCGCTTGCAGTACCATTTTATTTGTGCAAATCCGAGAGAGACATGCAACGGGCTGAGGGGAGCAGGCCGGGGCCCTCCACACTCACGTGCCAGCCTCAGGTCATTCCTTACCTCTGCTTAGCTAGCGAACAAGAGAACTACTTAACGAATTTAGATCAGGTTTTTTTCTAAAATTTGCTTGAACATTCCAGTTGATTTTGTGACTTCTCTCATCGCACTATGTATCATAGTTCACTTGCATGAATCCGAGGGAGATACAGCGGGCCGAGGAGAGAGGGGCAGGACCTCCTCACTCACACACCATCCTGGGGGTGTAACTTACATCTGCTTAGCTAGCAAACAAGAGAACTACTTAATGGATTTAGATCTCATTTTTTTCTGTAATTTGCTTGCACATTCCAGTTGAATTTGTGACTTCTCTCATTGCACTAAGAATTGTAGTTTGCTTACAGGAGCAATATATTCATGTTAATCCAAGAGAGAGGCCGCAGGCCGAGGGGAGGGGGAAGCGTGACTTCAGGAGTTGGGAGCCGGGCAGGGCCCTCTTCACTGTCCAATTTCAATATTACGCGGGTGGACGACTATTCAATTATAAATACAAGATGGAGGACACCATTCTAGTGGAAGGAACCACTGGACAGGATTTATAGGTTTATGTTGATGGCACAACATTTTCATTACTTAATGTGCAGAAGCAATTAAAAATGCAAATAACATGGTAGGTTATACTGTAAAAACAATTGAATATAAAATAAGGAATGTTATGATCAGACTACTTAACACACTAGTGTGACGACATCTGGAGTATTGTGTGCAGTTCTGGTCACCACACTACAAAACAGACATAGCAGCACTTGAAGCGGTGCAGACCAGGATTACTTCATGACTTCAGGCCATGGCTACTGTGACAGACTCAGACAATTAAACCTGTTTAGTCTGAGCAGAAGAGACTGTGAGGGGACTTCATCCAGGTCTTCAAAATCCTCAAAGGCATTGATAGAATAGATCCCATAGAGTTCCTTCAGCTTAAGGGTGAATCGCATACTCGAGGACATCAATGGAAATTAAGGGGAAGATCATTTAAAACTGAAGCCAGGAAACATTTCTTTACGCAAAGAGTTGTGGGACTCTGGAAGAAATTACCAAGACATGGAGTTGAAGCAGAAACCTTGATCACCTTAAGAAAAATGTGGAATAGATATTAGGACAGCTTAGCTAGTAGCTAAACAAACAGGCTTGATGGACTGACAGTCTCCTGTCATTTGTTGAATTTCTTATTTTTTATATTCTTATGTGGATAGGGTGTGTGTGTATTAAACGTACAGTGCAAGAGCAGACCAATCAGACAGTGAAGCTGGTGAGTTCCACAAACCCCATGATAATACAACCCTGAAACGTAGATACTGGGAAATAATAGCTAGCTTAATTCAGCTAGGAGTCCAATTAAAAAAAGAAGAAAAACCTGCAGCCACAGGGGGTCCCCAGGACTGTGTTTGAGTGGCACTGCTTTAGGCCATTATTTCTGAAATGTTTCCTGTAAGGATGGATAAATGGAATAAGGCTGAATCCACATAAATGTTCCCAGAGTGCTCCCTTCTTGCTCATCTGTTTACTAACTGTACTAGACACTGCTTCATGAAATAAGCCAGCAAAATGACAACAGCTTGAAAGTTGACACATCTACATTCTGTAAAAGGTTCAATTGGCACCCATGCTGGATCCCTTAAACGTGAGGTGCATCACCTGCCTGTCTGGTATGTGTCACTTCTAACTTTGGGGTACAAAAGTTACCATAGTTTGAGAAACACACCTTTAAGCTGGTAAAAACCTGCTGTTTCTTGGTACTACTGTTAAATGTGCTGCTGTCATTGTGAAGAGTATGGTTTGATCAGGTTAAAGGTTTCCTCCCGACACCTTTGCTGAAGCACATTTAATCCTAGTCAGGTATACATGGCAGAGTTTACTCCAGGCAGACACATAGTCAGTTATACCTCTGTCCTCTTTCAGTCTGCCGATGGCAGGTCACCTTTCCCCAAATGCAAAAAGAAGACGGGGAAGTCAACCAGGAGCGTCGAGGAGCTGCTTCCGAGCAGGAGATGCAGTTGCCATGCCAACGAAGCATCAGCACATACAGCTGCTCAAACACCATGGGGAAGCGGGGGGAGTCGGGGGAGGGGGAGAGTTCTGGTTTGAGAAGACAATCTGCATCTGACAGTTATCCTTCTATAGGGCTTCCTGATTTCTGCCAGCACGGCCGCATCTCCGAAGTGAAAGTAGAGACGGAAGAGCGGCAAACCCCCCACCTCCCAGTGTTCCCCCAGAGGCACAGTCTGAGCCTGATCTCTGTGGGCATAGGCACTAACAGATGTTATTTCTATTTATATTCATGCTTGGTAGCTTGGCAAACTAATTACCCAGTGATGCACCAGGTACAAATATTCTTGCGCCACACACGTCTCATCTGATTCTGCCACTCGGAGTTTTACATTTTGGGCCATTCTGCACAGCGGCAGTGGCTGTCTTTGGTGGGAATTGCAGCATTTTCACAGATAGATAGATAGATAGGTAGAAAAGGCACTATATAATAGATAGATAGATAGAAAAGGTGATAGATAGATAGATAGATAGATAGATAGATAGATAGATAGATAGATAGATAGATAGATAGATAGATAGATAGAAAAAAGGCACTATATAATAGATAGATAGATAGATACAAAAGGCACTATATAATAGATAGACAGATGATAGAAAAGGCACTGTATAATAGATAGATACAAAAGACACTATATAATAGATAGATAGATAGATAGATAGATAGAAAAGGCACTATATAATAGATAGATAGATAGATAGATAGATAGATAGATAGATAGATAGATA
>JANRMT010062791.1:153178150-153199234 GCA_026402145.1 Polypterus bichir lapradei | reverse complement strand
AGATAGATAGATAGATAGATAGATAGATAGATAGATAGATAGGAAAGACACTCTATGATAGATAGATAGATAGATAGATAGATAGATAGATAGATAGATAGATAGATAGATAGATAGATGTGAAAGGCACTATATAATAGATAGATAGATAGATAGATAGATAGATAGATAGATAGATAGATAGATAGATAGATAGATAGATAGATAGATAGATAGATAGATAGAGGTGAAAGACACTATATGATAGAGAGGTAGACAGACTAATTTTTGACTAATTAATTGCTCCAAGTGCTCAGGTTGTTTATTATTTTGGACTTATCTATAATACGTTATGAATAATTGTCTAACATTTTTCTCTTGCCTATTGTCTTTTTCCGTCTTGTTGCCTGAAGTCACAGATATAAATGGTAGTGTAACATGTGAAGGCCAGAGTATGGGATTAGGGGCATTTTTTTTAAGTCTACATAATAAAGAGTATAAAGGGGTATAGGTTCATCCTAGAATTCCGTCATGACAAATCTTGGGCTTTAGACCAAATTCGACAAGCAGGCTTGTGGCCTACACTGGCCAAGTAGAAAATGGACTCAATGCTTTTGCTGCTCACTGCAAAATTGTTGTAATGACAAACCAAGGACGTAACTGGGAGTACAGGAATTAAATAAACAACAGCCAGGATGGGAGACAAAAATCATCTGTGGAGAAATGCAGTAAGAGAGTCAACAGCCAGAATATGAAGCAAAACACAAGACATAAATCAAAGTCAACGAACAGAAAAGAATGTATAAACAGAGGTACCTTTACCAATAATAATGCAATTGTTATGTGCACACTCGGGCACACAAGGGCTGTTGCAACTTTAAAGTGATCAGAAGATGAACATAGAAGTCCCATAGTAAAGTTAGGCAGACAAAAGCCAAAATGAGGAAGACAATAAAAAAACAAGCATCAGATTCAAGAGAAGAGCCGAAAATGTAGTAGTATTGAAAGCGTAGCCAAAGTCAATGCACTTCTCTGCTTGCTTTATAAACAAAACTACTGAGACCCACAAGTGGTACACATTTGTTAAAACACCCCAAGAACAAGGCAGAAACTGATTAAACATAAATGGAAACCCAACAATACCCCCAAACACGATCACAGCGTCCCAGATTCAAATAAAGGTGTGTTTATTCAACACAATTCCACAAGTAACACAAGCACAATATCCTCTCTCCTCACAATATCTCTCACCACCGCACTGCCCTCCTCCAGTTGAGTGTAGCTGCTCATCCTCTCAGCTCCCAACTTGACTGGACAAGGGAGTGCAGTCCCTTTTATTAAAGGACTCAGGAGAACTTTTGGTGTCTGGGCAATTGCCCAATGGAAGTACTTCCAGGTCATGCAGAAGTCCCACTTATTAGGGAACTCATCTCCTTGCAGTGTCCCCTTTTGGCTCCCATGGTCCTAAGCAGAGCTGTGTTGCTGGACTACACCTCCCAGCATTCCCTTCTGGTTCCCGATACAGAGGGCTGCTGCTATCTGGCATCTTGGCGGCATAACACATCCCCTGCAGTGTCTTTCACCACTGATAGGTTGTCTGTCCATGCAGTCTGGCCATCTCTCCTGGGTCTGGTTGCTTCTTCTCCCCTGGCCAGGATGCCCATCCAAGCCATGTGGTACTGACACCGTCCATTAATTAATTAATGAGCTATGGCCAGTTGATAATAGTGGGGATTAAAATCATGAAAGATAAAGTCAAAAATGAAGTCACAGTCCTGGAGGCCTCAACCAACTGGCCGCCTACCGCCTCCTGAGTTTTCTATAGAGTAGTCTATGCTGGCCCTCCAATCCGATGACTCCAATGCTCCTATATACAAGATGTCTTTTCAAAATACAGAAGAGTAGCCAAGTGCCACATCAGGATACCAAGAAGAGAAACAGAATAGCAAAGGGTTCGTAATGGTTTCAAAATATTGTGATACTTTCATTTTTGTACAAATGACTGACAAGCAGAAATGGAGTATGCACCGCTCATCAGCAGCTCTAGTCAGGGTATGCTAAACTGAAATTGTGAGTCTTCAGCTGGGATTTAAAAGCTAATACTGATCATATCATATCATATAATGTCATACTAATTGGCAGGGTAGTGTAGTGGTTAAGGCTTTGGACTTCAAACCCTGGGTTCAAATCCCACTACTGACACTGTGTGACCATGAGCAAGTCACTTTACCCTCTGTAACCAATTTTATCTCAAATATTGGATAACGGCATCAATCAAATAGTAATAATCATATCATACCATACCAGATCCGGTCCTGGGTAGGTTTAAGTCTTACTGCTAGTACTGCTGGAATTGTCTGTGGCTTCCCACCACCCTGGATAAGAAGGTTGGAAATGGATGGATGATATACTGTATGTAAGATTAGGTGCATCGTCTTCTTCAGTGCACGGCGCAGTACAAGAATAAACTGAAGTGGATTGATATGAGTATACGTGTGTGAGTATGCGAAATGTGTGTGTCTGCCGACCAGCGCAGATGAAGAGGCTCCCACTCACATGAGTGACCTGTCAGATTGCATGAGAGCAGAAGAGAGAAAGAGAGAAAGGAGGCCAATGTTGGCGATCGTGGTGGGGGAGTTACTATAAATAAAACCGCTTTCGTTCCTCTTTTGACTTGGCAGTGAACCTTTCTCTTTCCCATTCTTTCTTTCTTTCTCTCTGTGTGCTAACGGGAATGGAATTACACAACAGGGGTCACGACACAGACAAGAGATTATTATTAGTCTTTTCTTCAAACCAGGAAAGGAGGGCAGCACAGTTGCAGGAGGGACTACAGGAAACTCCCAGGCTCTGGGCCTTGTCTCATATTTGGCTCCCAAGGCAAAGCTTCAGCTGTGGCCAAGTTATGTGTAAATAAGGCAACGGGGGGGGGGGGGAAACAAGAAATGGGGGGCCTTGAGGGGGACGGATAAATGGCCTTATTCTTGATGATGTGAGATTAACAAATGGAGTGAAGGAATTGTCCGACATCGGCCCCTCTCCCTCTCGCTCTCTCTCTCTAGTCTAAACTCCCCCCCCACCACCACCACCACCCCACCCGCAGACAAGTTTCCATGGCAGCAGAAGATGAAATCGATCTGTGGGACCTGGAAATTTCCTTTAGGCAGTAAACTTCACGCTCTTCATGCCAGACAAGGGGACAATATGTTTCCCAAGTATATCTCTCGCTGTCTTTTTTTTTTTTTGTTCCCTCCGTCTGTTTCATTCACTTGACGTGTTATACAACAGCACGGGATGGGGACGCCAAGACGAGATGCTGCCGTGCCATGTGAGGCCGGCACTGGCCGAGAGTGGGTTACGTTGACTCTTCAGGAATAAATAACAGCACGGTATAGGAGTTAGCCGCTGTTTTCTTTCACTTGATTGATGGCCATGTGGAGCAGTGGTGGTGGTGGTGGCTTTGGAAGGAGCTCTGGGTGTACATGTTAGCCCTCCATCATGACAGCACACCTTTATAATTGTGCCTAGGTATCTCAACAGTCACTCACCAGATGCCCAGTAAATTTTATCAGTTTGGGATGATGTACTGATATGGCATCCTGAGGACATGGCATGACCTTACATGAAGGGTCCTCCAGGACCCTAAAATTTAAGTGAATATTTAGTTTGGCAAGGGAGTGACGAGGGAAATGACATTTCACCTCATATTAACAATCTGCATCAATTCCTCTTAAAATCTTGCATTCTATTAAAATTCTATGCTTTTCTCAAATGAAGGGCGCTATATAAACTGACTGACTGATTCACCATCACTGGTTCTTAACTAAATGACCGTTAAGCCATTGCAACTCTCAGTTCTTTTATGCCCCCCCCCCCCCCACACTTTTCCTTAAGGGCAGGTGGGTCTCAACAGACATCCTCCAGAAGATGGCGCTGTTGTGCTAAAATTCAAGAAGTGGAAGACTTTTACCGCATTGTTAAAATGTTTACAGCAGACTTAACTTAGGTCGATGTCACATAACAGTTGGAAGGGTCTGCGACTGCTGCTCACATCACCTGACGATGTCACATGACATGAACAGAAAGCACAGGGGATGTCAGGTGATGACCGCCCACTGCAGCGCCACATTTCTAAAGTATCGTGAGCTCTTGGGACAGGCTGAACGATGGAGCCAGTGGCCATCCAGAGGCTTTTGAGGTGCAAACTCTGCCATTTATTCTGTTATGGTATGTGAAACCCGAGACATCAGACAGATGGGCTTCTCTTGTGTCTGTGTGGTATAAATCACCTGTAGTCTTTATTTCTTGTCATGGCAGTACAGTACATGCATTGGACTACAGGGGAAGTGCTTATTGGATGTCAGCTCTCGTGTATGTGAAGCCCACCACTGCAGCTTAAGGCAGAATCCAATCTGTATGTCATTAAATTGACCATTACTCAGTGACAATTGGAGAATAAATTGACAATTGATCAATTATTAGACCAGACGTTAGACTTCATAATCATTCATTAAGGATCTGGACGTTACCGTGTGCTTCTTAGTGTGACTTACAATGATTAATAATTTGACCATTATGACCCAAATTTAATCAGCAAAATCTAATAATTTATTTTTGACTATTACAAGATGTTTGATGCCACGTCAAGAAATTGGACTTTACAATACGCTCAGTAATACAAGTCAAGTCAAGTCAAGTTAGGGAGCATGCACTGGTACAGTGTGTTGCCGCACCCACTACACGACAAAACAAATCAGGACCCCGGTTGGCAACCCCCCAGGCAGACACGTGGTCCAGTCCCACCCTCCGGAAATGACCCTCTATCTGCCGCAGACAGGTGTTACGTGGGCGACCCATTGGCCAGGTCCAGCCACTCTGGTCCCCAACAATGAAGATCTTACGAGCTGAATCATCCTCGGGGAAACATGCCACATGGCCATAGTGCCGTAACTGACACTCCCTCACAATGCAGGTAATGTGTCTCATTCGGGACTCCATGAGCAACTGCTCATTCAACACAAAGTGAAACCATCAGTACCCAAAGATTCTCTGAAGAGACACAGTACCAAAGGAGTCCAGTCTTCATCTCAGGTCACTGGATAGCATCCATGTCTCGCAACCATATAGCAAGACAGGAAGCACCAGGACTCTAAAGTCTTGGACCTCAGTAATACGACTCTTAATAAGTGAGAATCAGTGATTGGGCTGTAATTTGACCCACACAGTTTGTTTAATAACTTGACCATAATCTGATCACTAATAATAAGTAATTGGGCAATTAATGGTTGATTTATAATTTGATGATTGACGTCTGGTATTTTAAGCAGAATTTGATAAAAATTTTAAAAATAATTTGACTACTACTGCCTGGTAAACCATAATATGACACTTGAGTTAAGTTTGTTAACAAGTCAGTTAATTACTGATAATTAGTCATTTGACTCTAATTTAGCCAACACTGAAATGATTTGGCAATTATGGGTTTGAACTTTTAATAGTGAGCAGTCGATAGTCTGGTCTTGACAATATTCTCAAAAAAATCGGACTATTAATAATTGCATTGATAATCAGTTATTTGCACTTTGACTATGAATTAACATTTAGAGTTTGTTCAACGCTTTTGACTTTTATGGTTTGCTTTAAAATTTTACTGCTAATAATTGATAATAGAGGATTTGTTCCTTTGAGGATGCAGAATAATCATTGATCATTTAGAATTTGACCATCAAAGGTTCATTTACTGGATAATTTGACCCTTATGGTTGCTTGAGTAACAAATAATTGAGAGTCTGACCATTGCATTATGCTTGTTAATTTGACTATTAATATTTAATAATCTGGCTAGTAGTAATTTATGGTGGGAGAAGCTCACCTTACCTTCATCATTATTTTTTTTCAATCATTTGCTGATAATCTTACTGTTTGTTCAATAATAATGATAAGTCATCATTCCTGTTTTGAACATTACAGTTTGCTTACAAATGTGTCTTTTAATTACTGATCTTTTGACTGCCCTTTACAGTATGTATTTGCTGATTACTAACAGTGACCCTAACCCTAACATCACCTGTCGATGACAACTGAGAACTGGGCAACAATTTTAATCTTCATGTTTTATTCACTTAGTAGCTCAGAATCTGAACATTCAGATGTAATCGTTAAGGGTTGTTCAGTGATTTGACGATGTCAAGGGTGTATTTGTTCATAGCAGTATATTTTGGCTATTATTATTATTATTAATAATTTGTAATTTGACTTTAATTTAACCATTAAACTTTATAAATCTGTCATTAGTATTTGATTTCGGTAGAATGAGACTACCATTTTGTCATCAAGGTTTGTTTAGTAATTTGCCTCTTTGTGGCTCAACTCCTGATCACTTAGCTATTAATCAACCAGTAAGGTCTGCTCAATAATTTGACCAATCACAAGTAAAAACTGGCTTGACCATTATGAATAATGAAACTTTTAGTAATTGGTCATTTGGCTATAACTGTTTGACGTTACAATGTGCATTCAGCCATTAGAAATTGACAACTGAAAGTGAGACCACAATTCCAACATTCAAATGTATTCGGCTATTAGCTCATAATTTGATCATTTGACCCTTAACGTTTATTCAATAATTTGATTGTGTAAATCTAATAAATGGTCATTTGGCCACGATAATTTTACCATTACAGTATATTTTGATATTTATAATTCAGTTTGTGTTGGGAAAGTAGTAATTGATAATTCAGAATTTGACCACAGTTTTACCCTTAAGGTATTTTCAATAATTTGACCATGTAAATCTAATAAATGGTCATTTGACCACCATAATTTAACCATCTATTCTAATCAAAGCATACAATAAGTATCAGTGTGTCTGTGTATCTTTGTGTCCATTCAATTGCTGTGTCTCTATCATTCCAACAAGTGGCACATCTCCAACATTTGTAGTGATTTAATGCATTGCATTTGTCATTCCAACAGATGGTGCATCACAAACATTTGCCCACCTTAAAAAAAGGGTAAGTGTCTGTGTGTCTGTCTGTGTGTCTGTCCGGTTGCTATGTCTCTGTCGTTCCAAAAGATGGTGAATCACAATTTTTTAAATAAAATGCATTGCATTTGTCATTCCAACAGATGGTGCATCACAAAAAATGTGTCCACTTTAAAAATAGAGTGAAGGTTTGTGTGTCTGTCCAGTTGCTATGTCTCTGTCATTCTAAAAGATGGTGAATCACAATTCTTTAAATAAAATGTATTGCATTTGTCATTCCAATAGATGGCACATCACCAACATTTGTAGTAATAAAATCAATTGCACTTACCATTCCAACAGACACTGCATCACAAACAATTGTCCACCTTACTAAAAGGGTAAGTGTCTGTGTGCCAGTCTGCATGTCCTCCTGGTTTGCTATGTCTCTGTCATTACAAAAGGTTGTGCTTCACAAACATTTTTTTATAATAAAATATTTTGCATTTGCCATTCCAACAGATGGTACATCACAAACATTTGTCCACCCTAATAAAAGGATAAGGGTTTGTGTGACTACATGGCACATCAAAAACAATATCTCTCTATAGATAAAAAATCCAATGTCTGTCTGTCTGTTCGCTTTTCACAAGAGAACTGCTTAACCGATTTATATCGGGTTTTTTCTATAATTAGTTTGAACATTCCGGTTGATTTTGCAACTTCTCTCATTGTGCTTTGTATCATAGTTCACTTGCATTACCGATTTATTTGCCCAAATCAGAGAGAGAGGCAATGGGCCAAGGGGAAGGGGTCAGGGCCTTCCTCACTCACGCGCCAGCTTCAGGGTGTAATTTACCTCCACTTAGCTAGCGAATGAAAGAACTACTTAACCGATTTAGATCGGGTTTTTTTCTAGAACTTGCTTGAACATTCCAGTTGGTTTTTGCAACTTCTCTCATCACGCTAAGTATCATAGTTCGCTTGCAGGAGCGATATATTCACACTAATCTGAGACAGAGGCTGCGCGCCGAGGAGAGGGGAAAGCATGAGGTCAAGAGTGGGGAGTCAGTCTACCTTTGCGTTTTGGAGTGTGCCTTGCCTCCACTTAGCTAGCGATACCCTTTTGTTTATTGATTTTTAAAGTTTATCCTATTTCACTACTATGCGGGGGATGACTAGTTAGTAATAAAATGCATTGAATTTGTCAATTCCAATGGACAAAGTGATGTGCCATCTGTTGGAATGGCAAATGCAATGCATATGTCTGTATTATATGCCATTTGGTATGTGTTGATGTCTGTGATGCGCCAACTGTTGGAGTACCAAATGCAGTGCATTTTATTACTTCAGATGTTTGTGACTTGTCATCCGTTGTAATAACAAATGCAATGAAGTTTTATTAATTCAGATGTTTGTTATGCTATATCTGTTGGAATGACACAAACAAAGCAACCAGACAGACACAAATACTCAAACTCTTATTCTTTTATGATGGTGGATAAATTACAAAATACATTCCAATAGGTGGTGCACTGATGTCTACATTGATTAGTGTAGCTCAGTGGTTAAGGCTTTAGACCTCAAACCCTGAGGCTGTGGGTTCAAATCCCAATACTGACACTGCGTGACCCTGAGCAAGTCACCTGACCTAGCTGTACTCCAATTGGAAAACTGAAAGAAATGGAACCAATTGTATCATAAATGTTGTAAGTCACCTTGGATAAGGGTGCCATCCAAATACGTAAATTCTTAGATTTTACCCGAACTTGGATGAGTAGCACAGCTAGGCACAGTATAATTTATTAATAACTCATAACGTGACCATCACAGCTTATATTTGGCCAGTAGTAACTGATGTCTGAGAATCTGTCCCCAGTTTCCCCATTAAAGTTTGTTCAGTATTTTGCTCAGAACGTTTTAATTTGGCCCTCGAGGTTTGCTCAGCAATGGCTCCTTTGATTGTTACTCTGCCCTCCACAGTCTGACGCTTCTCATATCACAAATTGTCCAAACCCGCCTGATGTCATTCCAGGGAGCCTCGACCTGCAGCACTGAGCCCAGCAGCAGGGCACCCTGATGCACACATCCACGTTCACTAAGGCCAGTCGAGAGTCTCCATTTAACTAAACGTGTACATCTTTGGGATGTGAAAGGCAAAGCATCATAACTATAAAAAATAAATAAATAAAAAGTGATGCCAACATGGGGTAAACTCCATACAGAGCATATCATGCCCAGCCGAGTATCACCAGTTTTGCTCTCGTGTGGCATCAATAAACGAGTCCTGCCCTGGACTGGCACCTTGAGTCCGATGCTGCCAGGTTTGAAAATGCCATGCTGTGCCATTTGGTGTGGTTAACCTCCACCACTAAACATTCAAGCTGATAAAGATACAAAACACCAAAGAAAGACATTGAGCTGACCGACAGAGATGAGACGCAGCAGAAGGAAGTCACAGTGGGCAGCAGTGAGCTCCAGCGAGGGGCAGACGGGGAGAACAAAGCCCAATTTTAAACTCGAGGCTCGAAGGGGAGGCCTCGACAAATGGACCCCTGCTCCCCAGCTACACACTTTCATTGTGAAAAGCCTACCAGTGAAGGCTGAATGGCCGGTCTCATTAGCAGTAATGGAAGCCCCACCACTCTCGTACTCGTTCGTATTCCTCGTCTTTTGGCTCCATAATCGCACCACAGGCAGACAATCTGTGGCTAATGATGACTCCCCGAGCTGAATTTGGGATAACGTTTAACTGCAAAAGTGCGGCAGGAGCATCTAAGGCGGTGTCTCTCTGTCTTCATCCGTGGCCTCATTATGGCAACTCTCGTGACCTGAAGACTCTCAGAGCGATTACATCTGTGAGCTGCACAAGTCAGCTGAGAGATGACAGGCTTGTCGGTGATTGGCTCCCCCTGCCAGGCTTCTGACATTGCCAGAGGAGAAACAGCCTGCGCTGAAGAAGGCAGGAGAGAATCCTTTTGAGCGTCTCACTTTGGGCAAAGGTACAAATCTCCTTAGTGCGGCTCGTCATTTTTAAACAGAGCTCAAAAGTCTGGGCTTTGGCTTCACACAAGAGGGCTTTGCTAATGTCTCCTCCTGGGAACTGAAGAGCTCTACGGCCGTGGAATGATGCGCTTCATGCTGAAATATTGAAGTGTTCTGACGAGGGAAGAAGAGCTCATCACGTAATGGAGTGGGCACCAGGACGGCTGGGCTCATCGCTCTTCTGATGGTAGAAGCATCCGGAACGCTTCTCCTGTGCGCCTGTCTGTACCCCATACAGTATGGAATACTGGCATCTACCTCGAGCGAGCACTGGTTAGCATAGCTGCCTCCTACCTCACAATCCCAGCCTGGTCGCTGCGACCTGAGAAGTGTGTGTGTGTGTGTGTGTGTCTAGCATGGCTCTTCTGTGGGTACCCCACGTTTCTTATCACATCTCAGAAGCTCAGTGTGTTTGTGTGTGTGTGGTGGACTGATTGGCAACATCCTGTCAGGATGTGCATTGGAGGGCCCTGTGAGGGACTGGCACTCCACCTGGGGATGCCTCCTGCCATGCACCCGATTTTTACAGATAGCCTCCACTGCAATGTGAGCCCCCACCAAGCATTTCTCTTAAAAATTCAGTTTTAGGTCCATACAGAAGTGGAGTCTTCTCGGCACTTAATGACACACTCATGCCAGCTTGTCTGAGAGCCACTAACTGCCCTGACAAGCAGATATGAGGGACTGTGAAGAGCAACAAGAGAAGTTGGAGACACAGGGATAATATGCTGACTCCACACAAACTGTGAGCTGAAATGGGACTCAAACCTCGATACTACAGCAGTGAGGCAGCCATGCTTACTGTTACACAATGGCACAGCTAAGAGAGAGAGAGAGAGATAAGAAAGGCACTATATAACAGAAGCTACCAAGTGAAGAGGTGACACGGGGCAGTGAGAATGGCCAAGATAGAGGAATCCACCAAGTAGATGAGGAGAGAAGGCACTATATAATAGACAGATGTGAAAGGTACAATATGTAAGATGAAAAGGTAGACATGTGACAGATAGATAGATAGATAGATAGATAGATAGATAGATAGATAGATAGATATTTTTATTTTTAAAATGACCTTTATTGTGAACATAAAAAGAAAAATATTAACAATATACACAGTCAAATGACAAACAAGCCCAATATTCAGGATAAAACAAAAGGCATATATCAGACTACCACCATTACTCCCCCTTTACACTCCTACTCTGTACATCAATAAGAAAATCAAAAAATGTAACAATTCATTATAACCCAAAGATCAGCACTACTCCCCCTTTACACTCCTACTAAACCGCAAATTAATAAGAAAGTCAAAGAAATTAACAATTCATTATAACCCAAAGACCACCACTACTCCCCCTTTACACTCCTCCTACGCCACACAATAATAAGAACATGCTGTTGATGCTCGCCAATACTTGTCATCCCCAGTTGAGCACCAGTTTGCCCCCCTCCACAGCACACATAGATAGATGTGAAAGGAACTATGTAACAGATAGATAGATAGATAGATAGATAGATAGATAGATAGATAGATAGAAATGACACTATATATAAGACAGACAGGTGGGAAAGGCACTATATACAAAAGAAAAGGGACAGATGTAAAAGACACTATATATAAGACAGTCGTGAAGGGTAGTATAAACAAGATGAAAAAATTGAAAGGTAGGAATGGTGCTACATACAAGCCAGAAAGAGGGATGTGAAAGGCACTATAAACAAGGTGAAAAGATAAACATATGTGAAAGGCACTACATACAAGATAAACAGACATACAAATGTGAAAGGCAATATATGCAAGATAAATAGATATGATCTATGTTATATACAAAACTAAGAGGTGTGAAAGGCACTATAAATAAGATCAGAAGATAGATTCATAATAATGACTGTCATAAATAATATTCTAAAATGTGTAGAATATGTCCGTGTTGACTGAGTATTCTACTAGAAGGTGCTGATTAGTACAGGTCTTCATGTCAGTAGCGTGTGTCTGTGTGCAGGTTACATGTTCTCCCTGTGTAAGTGTGGATGGTCTCCATGCACTTGACTGAAACCAAAGATGCCTTAGGCACACTGAGGTCCCCAGGCTGGCCTGCTGTGGGTGACACCCCCCAGCCCCCAGGTCCACATGTGTAGCACTTTTCAAATCAACAAGTGAACGACTACAATATTATGAATGAGCCGATGGTAACACACAAATCAGTGTAGCAAGAAAAAACAAAGTGGCTGTTCTGTCTCACAGCTCAGGAGTTTCAGGTTTGCTTGCCGCTCCACTCTCTACTGTCTTTGTAGTGTGTCATATCAGGCAGTTAAGCCCTGGATGTTGTCCTCATCTGTTTAATCGACTCCGAGAGATTTGTAACTACATGACATTCTAATGCTAGTGACTATCCTGCCCAGAGCCATGAGACCCCCAGGGGTTTCCTCCTCTTTTCCTCAATGGTCTTCTCTCTCTTTCCTCCTTCATGGCACTCAGGGGTTCGTGGGTGGGTGACAGGCAGTAATCAAAACGCCTCGGACGTCAAAAGTAATGAAGCGGACGGTGCCCTGACCCTGCTGCTTGAGCCCTCTGTTCACCATCTGTAATGAGACCCCGACTGGGCCTGACCTTTCCTCCTAAGCTGCTGTTTTATTGAAATAAAATGCAGTTACTGCGCCGAGACTCCTAATGACGGCATGGAAGGCTGCGGGCGGGAGCGAGCAAATCTTAATAACAGGATCTCGTTGCAGCTCTTGGACTGGAATTAAAGCAGCGTGTTTGCCTTTGAAGTGACAACAAAATGAGGCACCCAACTGCTCTGTGTGTGAACTAACTGGGCCGAGTCGCAGCCCGTGGGCACACACAACACGACCCTCTCCTCTGCCAGCCGTGCCCACTGTCCTATAGGCTCCCGCTTGTTGTTTTTTTGTTTTTGTGAGGTGCTAAAATATAAACAGCACCAAGAAGAATGTAAATGTCTTCATCTTGGATCATATAGCCAACCTGTGGGCCTCCAGCTTCAGTTGGAAAAGGCTGGCATCACCACCTGAGGATATCAAACAGGAGGAATTTCTGGAAGGCCTTAAAAGAGCTCTCCTTAGTTGTTTGCAAGCGTGCAAGATGTGTAGAGACTTTATACAAGGGGATCCAAAGCTGAGCGTCCTGCAGGTACAAAGAGTTCAGGAACTGCAAGTATTTATCTCTGCAGCCTGGCACCTCCACCCTGGAGCTCCAGAAAATAAAAATGAACATCCAATGAGCTGCAGACATGAGAAGTTCAGGAATGGAGCCACACACAAGATGAGGACACAGGAGGAGTTCAGACATTGAGATTCATCTAAGTTGGAGATGCAGGAGGAGTTCAGGAACTGAAGCTCAAATTACCTGTGGGAGCCGAGGAGTTCAGAAACAGAGGATTCAGTGAGCTTCAAAAATGAAAAGCTCAGGATGAGCCTCGTGCAAGATGAGGACACATGAGGAATTCAGACATTGAGATTCATGTGAGCCTGGAAATGCAGGAGTTATTCCAGACTTGAGCTTAAAATGGCCTACAGATACTGTACCTAGAAGATCAGAAAATTAACATCCAATGAGCTGCAAACATGAGGAATTAAGGAACTGAATTCTCAGTGGGCGGCAGACATGAGGATTTCTGGTTGAGCGCCATGCAGGATGAAAACACATGAGGAGTTCCGACATTGAGATTCATGTGAGCCTGGAAATTCAGGAAGAGTTAAGGAACTGAGCTTCAACTCTCCTGTGGGTGCCTAGGAGTTCAGAAACTGAGGATCCAGGGAGCTGCAGGCATGAGAAGTTCAGGAATGGATCCTCACTCAAGATAAGGATGCACAACAAGCTCAGACATTAAGATTCATGTGAGCTGTAGATGCAGGAGGAACTGACCCTCAAATAACTGACAAGTACCTAAGACTTCAGAAACCAAGCATCAAAGAAGCTGCAGACATGAGGAGTTCAGGAACTGAGTATTCAGTGGGCTGCAGATATGAGGATTTCAGGCTGAGGCTCAAGCAAAATGAGGACACATGAGGAGTTCAAGTAGGCTGGAGATGCAGCAGGAGTTCAGGAATTGAGCTTAGAATGATTGATGGGTACCTAAGAGTTCAGAAACTGAGCATCCAATGAGCTGCAGACATGAGCAGTTCAGGAATTTAGCCTCATACAAGATGAAGATACTTGAGGAATTCAGACATTGAGATTCATGTGAGCTGGAGGTACAAGTGGAGTTCAGGGAGTGAGATACGGGCACATGAGGAGTTCCGAAAATGAGCAACACACAAGCTGTAGACACATGAGGAGCTCGAGAATTAACCCTCTATTGACCTACGGGCACCTGAGGAGTCCTCGAAATGGGTGCTCAGTGGGCTACAGATACACTTGGTGTGTTAAGAAGGATCTACAGCTTGATGTGGAGGAGTTTAAATGGGACGTGTGAGGAGCATGAAGAGTCACATGTCACATGACATCAAGATGGCCCTGACCTTAGGAGTTAGAGAGCTGTGTGACAGACTGAAATAAAAGTAAGTAGGGTAAGGGTTCAGAAGTCTGAGGAGTTTACACTGAATTTGCTTTATGGACTAAGTGCTGTTCTATTCTCATTAGCTTTTACAAACACGTGGTGGGTTAAGAGTGCTCTACAAGCTTGTATGTTAATAATGGGAAGACTGAGGGGCACACATGCCAATCTGCCTGTATCTGGAGGGCACTGATCACAGAAGATGACACTGCTTACCTGTACAGTTTCTTATGACAAATATGCAGATTTGTTTGATATCACTAGATGTCTTCTTACACCCACATAGCTGAAATAGGAGCAGATAGATAATAAGAGTGCAGAGGTCCATGAAGCTTATGCTGTATTGGTTTTATATACCAAGTGGTACTTTATGACATGCAAACACATGATGCTGTACAATCTTCAGTGTTATTAAAGTGAGGTAGAGAAGTTTAAATGCTTCAGCCGAGAAGTCCATCAAGCTTAGCTGCAATTGAGGGCACTGATGCTGTTTACATGAGAATCTACAAATTCTTAAGGCAAACTGAAATAAGAGAAGATGGGATAATATTGCAGAAGTCAGTTCAGATCAGTTCAGGTTGGCGAGCATGCACTGGTACAGCGCATTGCCGCACCCACAACATGACAAAACAGCTCAGGATTCTGGTTGGCAAAAGGCAGACACGCGCGGTCCATTCCCACCCTCTGGAAATGACCCTCTATCTGATGCAGCCAGGTGTTATGTGGGCATCCCCTTGGCCTGGTCCAGCCACTCGGGTCCTCAACAATGAGCTGTATCACCTTCTGGGAATCGCGTCACATGGCCGTAGTGCCGTAACTGACGCTCCCTCACAATGCAGGTAATGTGCCTCATTCGGGACTCCATGAGCAACTGCTCATTCGACACAAAGTCAAACCAACAGTACCCAAGGATTCTCTAAAGAGACACAGAACTGAAGGAGTCCAGTCTTCATCTCAGGTCCCTGGATAGTGTCCAATTGAGGGCACTGATGCTGTTTACACGAGAATGTACAAATTCTACTAATGGCAAACTGAAATAAGAGAAGGTAGATAAGAGCGCAGAAGTCTGAGGAGCGTATTCTGCCTTTGTTTTAGGAACCTACTGGTGTTTTCTTCCTATGACATGCAAGTGCATGGGGAGATAAGAGTGATGCTCAAGACTACAGGTTGTTTGAGCAGTTGAGAGGCATGAAGAGAATGCCAAGCTGACGGTCACCACACCACTTTAAGAACAGGACAAAACAAAGAAAATGGTTTGGGGAAGCCACTGCGTATTCTTGACCGATTAGGCCAGTATACCACGAGTAATCTCAATAGACTGAGACTACGACAGAACTGAATTGTATCTGCAGTATTTTAGCTTTATAGAGGGATAGCAGGAAGGGCTTGCATTTTGGGGTAGGAAACGAAACATGAGGTTAGAACTGGAGGCTGGAGTGAGGGTATCTGCAGAGGGCCTGCAGTGGAAGGAGAAGAAGCATCAGTGCCTATTGTCAACCCCTGTTTCGGCTTATTGTTCTCTTTAGTTAAGGCCATCAACTGTCTCCCATGTGCACATGTGTGGCACCCTGTATAGCGCTAGATTTACACATTCCTCCTGTGCAGAAATCTCAGGAGCTTATCATATGTTTTTTACGTAGCAAGTGGTACTTTCTCCCCATGACATGCAAACATGTGATGTGATCAGAATGCTTTATAAGCTTGCAGGATATTAGAGGAATTGAAAAGCTCCAGCTGAGAAGCCTGAAGAGCTCCAATGCTAAACGGATGGCCACCACCTCAGGAGTTGGTACCTGTAAGAACAGGACAATACAAAGAAAAAGGTTTGGGGAAGCCATCGCGTATACTTGAATGACTAGGCCAGTACACCACGAGTAATCTCAATAGACGGAGACCACGACGGAACTGAATTGTATCTGCAGTATGTCAGCTTTATAGAGGGATAGCAGGGAGGGCGTGCTTTTGGGGTAGGAAACGAAAAGTGAGGTCAGCACTTGAGGCTGGAGTGAGGGTATCAGGAGGACTTTTCTGCTGAGGGTCTGCAGAGGAAGAAGAAGAAGAATTATCAGTGCCTATTGTCAACCCCTGCTCCAACTTATTGTTCTCTTTAGTTAAGGCCATCATCTGCCTCCCATGTGCACGTGTGTGACACCCCGTAGAGCACTAGAACCACACATTCCTCCTGTAGCAAGCTGAAATAAACAGTGCAGAAGCCAGAGGAGCTTATCCTGCTTTATTTACATAACAAGTGGTACTTTCTCCCCATGACATGCAAACACGTGATGTGATCAGAATGCTTGCAGGATATCAGAGGAATTGAAATGCTCCAGCTGAGAAGCCTGAAGAGCTCCGATGCCAAGCTGATGGCCGCCACCTCAGGAGTTGGCACTGTTTATCTCTAGAGCCACGAATGCCTACTGTGCCACATTGGCGTGATAAGGGTACCCTGCTGCACCTGCACGAGCCCGAGGAGTTAACACTTTAAGCACTTGTTGGTGTGTTTGAAATATTTAATATGTTAAAATTGCTAAAAAAACAGCTGATCCAATATCCTGTGCAGGTGTGTTTTTGTCTGGAACAGCTGTATCATTTTTTCCCTTTTTTTAGTTTATGTTTTAACATGTCTGAGTATTCCTGTCTATACGTGACCGCCGTTTTAATGGCTGCTGCTGAGGTTTAGTCGCCTGCTTTCCCGAGGGTCCGAGATGTAACACTGCAAGCATCGTTCCGGTGCCAAACTAGTGCAAATCCCAAAAAGCCATCCGTTCACGTTTGAACCCGCTTTAGCCTGCCTGTAATGTTTCATTCCACTTTTGTTGGTGATGATGCAAACAAAATGTAATCGTTTATAGGGCTAAATCATATGGGATCTTCTGATAAATAAACAAAATATTAATGAGGGCCTAAACTGGAGTCTCAGCTCAGTGGGAGGAGGATTTACATAATTTCCAAACTGCGTGCAATACTCCTGATAATTGGGCCACAGTTCTGGGATTCCTCACATAATCAGTTATTGTCAGTAATTTTGTTTTTGGTCTTTTCGCATTTCACAATGCATAATGCTGTCTGCTTTATAAAGACGTTGACCTGAAATGTGTGAACTCAGCGGGTGAAGTGGGCAGCGCTGGCACCTCATCCTGTTAGGGACTCAAGTTCAAGTCACGGGCTTCCACCAGAGGTTGGTTGGTAGCTCTAACCCGGCAGGAGGTGCCCTGCATGATTGAATAAGAAGACATTTTATTTATATAGCGCCTTTTGCTTGCTGCCAGCATGAGGAGCGTAGAAAAAAATGGATGAAAAAAATTCTTAACCCTGCTGCTTAGAATACTATGAAAGGCGCTATATACACCAATGTGACCAGTGACCATGTCCTATTCCCCCCCACCACCCATTACTTGGAAGACCAGTGCTTGTAACAACTAAAAACAATCTGGGCAGCCCCATATATCTTTGTTTATTGAGTAAAAACAAATTCACAGGAATAAATGGACATAACATACAAAGTAACGCAGCCCACCCTCTCCCACCCAGCCTGAGCCACAGGATTATAAAGAAAAAAATCAAGGAGTTGCACGCTTTAAACAATTTTAAAATTTTAAACAAAGGAAGATTTAAACAATTGAGCCAGAGCAGACCAGGATTCAATTACATTACTGGAAGCACCATTAATCCACATTGCAGACAACTCTAAATGTATTAAATTGTAGGAGGAGGACTGCCAGTTGTCGAAGGTGACACATTCAGATGTCTTCCAGCAGGAGGCAATCATTAGTGTGGCTGCCAGGGTATCCAGAAAGAATAACTGGTGTTCAGAGAGTTTGAGCAGAAGACTAGAAAGGTCTATAAAGAAGAAAGAGTTAAGATAACAAAGGAATACTGCAGGAAAGGAAGGAAGAGAGTAGGTGACATACGTGTGTCCAAAAAGAAAAAAAAAGGGGGACGGTGGCAGAACATGTGGATACAAGTGAGCCCCACATATCTAAAATTGTATGAAATGGGTTTAGTTAATGGATGGATGCCATGACTGTGCTGTTACTTTATAAAACTCATTTTTAATAATTACCTTCATTATCAAACACAAGTTATAGAGTACCATTTCCTTAGGTAATTTATTAATCTACAAATAAAGTGGACTATCACTGTCATTAGCAAATGGGACCAATTAGTTTGCATGTCTCGCAGAAATGAGGCAACGCATAATTGATGGCAATGGCACATTTGGCGTCTTTCAGCTTGGCATGTTTGCAGTGGTTGATGAATGGTGGAGAGGCTGCTATTGGCTGACACGGGAGAATAAATTGAGTCACTTCTCTGCATTGGAACCACCAGCAGATCGGATCTCATGTCAGCCTGGCAGATCTCATCTTTACCTTGGCATCTTTGGCATTTTAACGAAAGGCTGGGCATCGGTAGACAATTTCCTGGGTATCCTGGATGTCATACACGACTTAACGCTTGATGTATACATTCGTGCTCACTAACACGCTGGAGTCTTCTGAGATATTGCTGGCCTGAAATTGATTGAGGCTGGAGCCGATTGGTTGAGCCCTCATCCAAGGTGATGCCACTGCAGGGAGCTGATTTGGATCAAGCAGGTCCAAAAACAGATGACGGAATCATAGTGACTTGACTTAACTGGAGTATAATCAACAAGAGCCACCGCTCAAGTTTATTGTCGGGTGTACCTTTTTATGTAATACTCTTACTTGCAAGTTTCCCACGGACTGGTGACAGTGGCATTTCACAATGCGATGACATTCAATATATCATCAGAAGCTTAGAGAAAGCTCATCAGGTCCATTCTTGCTTCAGTTATTGTCCGTAATTACTTTCTTGTACACATAGTATAGAGAAAGTATAGGCATCGTGAAAAAGTTCGACCTCGAGATTTTGAAGAATCTTGACGTTTTAGACCTTTCTGAGTATGTAAATACCATTTTTGAAATTACGTCTGTCTCTGTGCAGACCCGGTCAATGAGATTTTGTACACCTGCTTTATATCAAAAATAAGGAATCCTATCAACTTTTGGGCGTTTTCGGTTGCCGGAAGTGGTACTTTAACTGAATACTTTTGCGAATTTTCAAGTAAACCATCCATCCATCCATCCATCATCCAACCCGCTATATCCTAACTACAGGGTCACGGGGGTCTGCTGGAGCCAATCCCAGCCAACAGAGGGCGCAAGGCAGGAAACAAACCCAGGGCAGGGCGCCAGCCCACTTCAGTTTTCAAGTAAACGATGGTTATGAATACAGTTGGATGATTCAAGTTTTGTATAGATATTTATAATGATAAAAAGAAAACAGAAAAATGACTCAGCCAGAAGTAGTATTTTATTTAAACAACCAATCCAAATTTTGTGTATCATGAAAATATAAATGTGTACACAATATTAAAAACTGTATTCACTATAACTCATATTCCTTCAATAACTATTATTAATTTTATATAAATTTATACATCATCAGTTTAACAATAACGTGTAAACATTAAACATGCCATGTAAATATAATGATGTAATGGGAACAATAAGCTGCTACGTCCCCGTTGTGTTCCTGGTAATACATTTAATTTTATGATATTTTTTTTTATTTCCACCATCGTCATAATTAAATGCAATTTTACCTATAGAAATTTATTGCCATAAATATTATATAATACTAACACTTTTTCTATGTTTTTATGTGACTACAACTCTTTTCACGTTGTAATCTACGTAATGCATATATAAATATGAAATAATTAAACCACCATTTTCGACCTCCCTAAGTGCGAAAATATCATTTTAATATAAAGTTTCAATATAAATAGAGATAAATGATGGTGTATCAATATTATCAATTAGTTATGATCACAAACAAAGAGATATGGTATTTGAGAAATATTGCAAAACTGGAAGTGGTTCTGGTGACCTTTTCCTCTATCTCAGTACACGAGAAAGTCGAGGGGAGCAAACTCCCGATTTTTGCATTTCTGTTTTTTGCAAATCACAATGCAAATGTTAGTTGTAAGTATGCGTGGCTGTTGAATGACAATTGACAGTAGCAGCAAACTAAATTCATTCAGAAATGTAACATTTGACATGCACAGACTGAAACATTTAAAAACAATCTTTTAATTTTAAAAATGCGAGAGACCCAACGCATCATTTTTTTGTCCTCTAGTGTGTCTTTATTTAAGGGAGAGCACAAACTACAGGATTATGTCCAGGGCTGGCTCTAGCATTTTTGTTGCCCTGGGTAAACCTGTAAATGATGCAAGTCACCCCCAGCGCTTTTAGTAGAATCATCACTTCCAGACTTTTACATGGAAAACTGAAAACGCAAGAGGGGAGTCAGGCCCGGGGAGAGTAAAATATGCTAGGTATGGATACGAAACGGGAATTTACAATTTGAGAATGTCTAGGGGGACGTGTGAATTGTTAAAGCAGCATCTGTTTACAAGACCGTCTCAGAAAAATGCTCGCTTGAGGGGTGACACTTCAAAAAGTGTGTCGCAATCGTGCTGTATTAGCAGGCTTGATTGATTGATTTTTGCAGGTTTATTTTTGCATTCGCTGCTTCTATCAGGGAAAAAAA
>JANRMT010062791.1:153143791-153164067 GCA_026402145.1 Polypterus bichir lapradei | reverse complement strand
TCTATCTATCTATCTATCTATCTATCTATCTATCTATCTATCTATCTGTTCTTCTTTTTCTTCTTATTCCAAACACTCAGTGTGGTGGGCTTTGAACTTCAAACCTTGCCTGTGCTCCAGTTGAACAAATGAATGTAAACAGTTGTATCTGAAATGTTTGTAAGTTACCTTGGATAAAAGCATCAGCCAAACATGTAAATGATAATTGTGATCCACTGAACTGCCCAAATGCAATGTCTTTACAAATATTCCATCACACTTTGAAACACTCAGACCTGTGTTCCTTGAAGAATGGTGGTTCATGCGCTTCTTATGAAACAAAGCACCACCGGGTCACTCTAGTGTGGGTGCTGCCTCCTCCTTCATGCTTTAGTGGGATTTGTGATGTCTTTGCAATGAAATCAAACCCGTCAGCCATGTCGGATGATGGAGATAGCCCACACATCCAATTCCTTGGTTGTGTAAGAACTTGCATTTTCGAAGTGCTCACGTTTCCTCTCACAGTCCAAAGACATACAGGTTAGGTTAACTGATGATACTAAATTGGCCCTAGCGTGTGTTTGCATTACAATGGACTGGCACACTGTGCTGTTCCTGCCTTGGTCCCTTTGTTAGCTGGGATAGGCTCCAGGACCTTGTGCCTACAACCCTGGTCTGGAAAATGACATGACATGACGATCAGTCAGATGGTGCAATGTGCTTCACAGCCAGCAGATGTTGCCATGGGTCTATTCCTGTCAGCAATTCTGTGTGCACGTGCTGCTGTTCTATTCACATCGGCCACGACGTGAGAAGGACCCAAAGCTCAATTACGTGGCAGTGGTAGCCCCCGCCTCTAATTTGTGAGTTACGTTGTGCATAACACATCATAACCTCTCAAAAAAGCAAAGTTCAAACCTCATTGGTTTAGTAGCTTTTTGGTGAGGAATGAACATCTCTTAGCATTTTATATATATATAAATAAAATGTACATATGTACAGATTTCAATAGTAAAGGTCGACATTTGAATATTTGTTGCTGAGTTTCTACAATGAGCACACTGGACAGATGATGTGAGCTGCACTTGAGTCACACAATGAGTCAGTGCATTGGTTGAACCAGGCCATGTGATTTGCCACTAGAAGGCCACACTGCCTGCTTCGAGTCATTGAATGGACTTGCCTAGTAAGTGTAGTAGTTGTATTGTGAATGGACTTGCCTAATAAGTGTAGTAGTTGTATTGTGAATGGACTTGCCTAATAAGTGTAGTAGTTGTATTGTGACAGATGCACAGTCCAGCAAAATTCTTACTTGCTTGTCGGGGCATCTTCTCTTATTTAATGTGTCCAGTTCTCACTCTTCTTTAAAACTTTGGATTTATAATGGAAAGCAATTCTCAGTTCAGCAGGTCTCATTTCCACCTGCTTCTCTTATGTGATTTTTGCCCACCTTCTCCCTCTCCCTCTCAGATCAGAGGGTTTCAGATGACAGGTAAGCAAGACATGGGTGTTACCTTGAAATGGTTTTTTAATGCACTCTCCTGCTTTAGAAATTTACGGTGTTAAAACGATTGCAAGGATTAGCAGTGCTTACAAACACCCTAATGATCGTGTCACCTTTAAATGAAAAAAAAAGGGACAAGGAGAGAAAAATAAATAAAAACAAAGCAACAACGCAAACTGATGTCCTGTGAAGGCACGTCTCCTGCATAACAATGAGCACTTCTGCAGTGGGCTGTTGAGTTCTGTGAATAAAACTACAAAAATGAAAGACATTCTCATGAGGTCGTTGACTGGGCGGGGCCAGCCCTTGCCTAGTCAGTCCAATAGCCAATCAGATTTAAGTGTTGGACTTGTGCTCCACCCACAGTACTTCCCTGCACCAGTTTTATAGAAGTGGGCCAGGGGCTATCCTGACAGTTATGGGGGTGAATCACTGAACCCCCCCCAACCCCCCACTCGAGCCCACAATAAGCCCATTTACAATTGTCATTTAGTCTGAAAGACCTCCCTTTGGGATGGGGTTAAAATAAAGGAATTACAGAGATAAACATCCATAACAGGAATGGGAAAACCTGCAAACCTCACACAAATAGAGTCTGAGTCAGGATTTGAATGCAGGCAGCAGTGCTTACCACCGTGCCACCCACTGTCAGGCATACATACTGTACAGTCGTGTGAAAAAGGAAGTGCATCCCATTTAAGTAAAAAATGCTTTAGTTGCCTCACATTTTTATGCAATCTTTTTGTTCAGCCCACTGAATTAAAATTGAAAGTCTGCACTTCAACTGCATCTGAGTTGTTTAATTTAAAATTCATTGTGCTAATGTACGGAACCAAAATTAGAAAAAAGTTGTCTCTGTCCAAATATTTATGGACCTAACTGTAGATAGATAGATACTTTATTAATCCCAAGGGGAAATTCACATTCTCCAGCAGCAGCATACTGATTAAATAGGTGGAAGGTGAGGAAAATTTGGCAGATTTAGTTTACCTGATTGTAATTTGAAGTAGTGATAAACGTAGGGGTGGATTTGCTTATTTAACATAACAAATCCGTATTTTTGTTAAATTAGATTAGGGGAATGAATCCACCATGCCAGTTTTGTGTGTCATTTATTCAGGTATTTCACTGTTATCTGTAGGCACCATTTGCTTGAAGTTGTACTGTTTGTCTGTTCAAATATGTTGAAAAAGTCATCAGTTTTCATGGCGTGTACTTATTTTGTCGCATGACTGTCCATGCATTCTACAGCCCACTTAATACACTTCAGAGTCATGAAGGGCCAGAACCTAAAATGCCAGAACTGGGTATAAGGTATAAACCAACCCTGGGCAGGGTGGTAGTCCATCTCAGGACTCCCTCACACTCACACACACACACACAGACATTCATAGTCAACAATTCATCTAATATGCATATGGACATATGGAAGGAAAGATGTGTTACCAGGAAGAAAACCAACCAAGACATGGAAAGAACATGCAAACTCAAAATGACTAGGAGTGGCATTCAAACCCAGGATCCTGGATCTGTAAGGTATGAGCGCTGACCACTGCTCCGTCCTGCACACCCACTGAATCCAGGTTATCATTGTAGGGAAACAACCCTGCATGGAATGCCCTTCCATTATAAGGCCCACTCCGGCACAAACCCAATCTCACATGATCTACTTTAATTACAAGATAAGTGTGTGTGTGTGTGTGTGTGTGTGTTGTGATCTGGAGAGTCCTGAAAGGAGAGGTACGAAATACTTTCAAAAGTTGCCTCGACTAGAAACCCAAGGGGCCCAGGACAAATATTTATAAAATAAAAGGTTTATTTTCAAAAGGCTATTAAATGCACATAGCTCAGTCGAGCACAAGGATTTGCCTGAATAGGCAAGGTGATCCACAGCAAAAAAAATCCCAATACAATACCCAAAAATCATGGTCATAAAATGGAGCAGTGGATCAACAATATCAGTAAACAGAGTCCCAATACAAATCCAGAAGCAAAGTTGAAAACAGAGCAAGGGATCACAATCCAGAAAAAGAGAAAGTAATAGCAAAGCACAGAAACCCAAGGAAACACTCCAATGAATCACCTGGAACTCTGGGAGGCCCTCCCTTAAATAGGATGGAGGGCTGTTCATGGCGGTGATAGGCAGGTGGCCCCATCCACAAAACACATGGGACATTACCTAGACCACACCCCTTTCCCAACACACACACACACATACACCCACAGAAAAAGGTACATTATAAACAAAAGAAACATTCATACAAATAAATAAAACTAAATTAAACAATACAGACACGAAACACAACTGTGACGACCATGCCAAGGGGAAAATGCAGGCTGAAACATGACAGCGTGTGTCTGTTTTTTTTTTTTTGTTTTTTTTTGCTGTGCCTCTGTCTGCTAAGGGTGTAGAGCTGGTCCACTGTTCCACGGCCAGAACCCGACTATCTGACGAACCCTCCTCTCCAGGACCCCCGAATAGACTTTTCCAGGGAGGCTGAGGAGTGTGATCCCTCTGTAGTTGGAACACACCCTCCGGTCCCCCTTTTTAAAGAGGGGGACCACCACCCCAGTCTGCCAATCCAGAGGCACTGTCCCTGATGTCCATGCCATGTTGCAGAGATGTGTCAACCAAGACAGTCCTACAACATCCAGAGCCTTGAAGACATTTCATCCACCCCCAGGGCCCTGCCACCAAAGAGTTTTTTGACCTCCTTGGTGACCTCAGTCCCAGAGATGGGAGAGCCCACCTCCGATTCCCCAGGCTCTGCTTCCTCAATGGAAGGCATTTTAGTGGGATTGAGGAGGTCTTCGAAGTACTCTCCCCACCGACCCACAATGTCCCGAGTCGAAGTCAGCAGCACACCATCCCCACCATATACGGTGCTGACACTGCACTGCTTCCCCCTCCCAAGATGCCGGAGGGTGGACCAGAATCTCCTCGAAGCCGTCCGAAAGTCATTCTCTATGGCCTCCCCAAACTCCGCCCACGCCCGAGTTTTTGCCTCAGCAACCACTGAAGCCTGCCGGTACCTATTAGCTGCCTCCAGAGTCCCACAGGACAAAAAGGTCCGGTAGGACTCGTTCTTCAGCTTGACGGAATCCCTCACCGCCGGTATCCACCAATGGGTTCGGGGACTGAAGCCACGACAGGCACCGACCACCTTATGGCCACAGCCCCGGTCAGCCGCCTCAACAATAGAGGCACGGAACATGGCCCATTCGGACTCAATGTCCCCCACCTCCCTCGGGATGTGGTCAAAGTTCTGCCGGAAGTGGGAGTTGAAGCTACTTCTGACCGGGGACTCTGCCAGACGTTCCCAGCAGACCCTCACAACACGCTTGGGCCTACCAGGCCTGACCGGCATCTTCCCCCACCACCGAAGCCAACTCACCACAAGGTGGTGATCAGTTGACAGCTCCGCCCCTCTCTTCACCCGCGTGTCCAAGACATATGGCCGCAAGTCCGACGACACGACCACAAAGTCGATCATCGAACTGAGGCCTAGGGTGTCCTGGTGCCAAGTGCACATATGAACACCCCTATGCTTGAATATAATGTTTGTTATGGACAATCCGTGATGAGCACAGAAGTACAATAACAAAACACCGCTCGGGTTCAGATCGGGGGGGGGGGGGGCCATTCCTCCCAATCACGCCCTTCCAGGTCTCACTGTCATTGCCTACATGAGCATTGAAGTCTCCCAGTAGTACGAGGGAATCCCCAGAAGGTATGCCCTCTAGCACTCCCTCCAGGGACTCCAAAAAGGGTGGGTACTCCAAACTGCTGTTCGGCGCATACACACAAACAACAGTCAGGACCCGTCCCCCCATCCGAAGGCGGAGGGAGGCTACCCTCTCGTCCACCGGGGTAAACCCCAATGTACAGGCTCCAAGTTGGGGGGCAATAAGTATGCCCACACCCGCTCGGCGCCTCTCACCGGTGGCAACTCCAGAGTGGTAGAGAGTCCAGCCCCTGTCAAAGAGATTGGTTCCAGAGTCCAAGCTGTGCATTGAGGTGAGCCCAACTATATCTAGCCGGAACCTCTCAACCTCGCGCACTAGCTCAGGCTCCTTCCCCTTCTTAGAGGTGACATTCTATGTCCCAAGAGCCAGCTTCTGTAGCCGAAGATCGGACCGCCAAGGTCCCCGCCTTTGGCCACCACCCTACTCACACTGCACCCAACCTTCTTTTCCCAACTAGTCTACATATGCTTTGTGGACTTGGAAAAGGCATTTGACCGTGCCCCTCGGGGAATCCTGTGGGGAGTACTCCGAGAGTATGGGGTACCGGACCCCCTGATAAGGGCTGTTCGGTTCCTGTACAACCGGTGTCAGAGCTTGGTCCGCATTGCTGGCAGTAAGTCAAACCCGTTTCCGGTGAGAGTTGGACTCCGCCAGGGCTGTACTTTGTCACCGATTCTGTTCATAACTTTTATGGACAGAATTTCTAGGCAGAGCCAGGGTGTTGAGGGGGTCCAGTGTGGTGGACTCAGGATTGGGTCACTGCTTTTTGCAGATGATGTTGTGTGACAGGTGTCTTGTCACATTTACAGGTAATCTAACTTAGACACCATTTAAATATCCGACTATGCCACCCAGTTTTATTAAGAGACTGGGAACTCCTGAAATTTACCAATAATAGCACACAGGTTTCTTTAAATTGGGCGGTGAGTAAACACACAATGAAAGACACAACAGTAATTTCAGGAAAACCAACAGTAACTTCTATTACACTAGACAATAATAAGTACATTAAAAAGATAAATGAACATAAACAAAATCTAACAATATCAGGTTCGAAATTCCCTTTTTCGAAAGAAGGAAAGCACACAGTCCACACTCTAAAGTTTGTCAAAAACAGAATTGGAGGATACAACCTTTAGCGGTGCAGAGTTCAGTTTGCGCACTGTGTTGCTCCAATACTTAGTCGTTCAGCTGTCCACGTATTCACTCTTTTCACCGGACACTCGTTTCCCAACAGAAGTTGTGTCAAATTATTGAATCCCTGTCAGTGTCTCTTCATCATTCCCTTTTTTTCCACTCTAGGCTCCTTGTGTTGCTGTGACCTAGGCACGCCTTATTTCTCATCTGCCAGCTTTGCTTGGTCCTTTCATGTGGCTTTCCTCTCTCGCTGGACCCACAACCGGTGTCTCCTTGTGGAGCTGTCTCTTCCTCCCTGGAAGTATTGCCATCCTTGTGCCTCACGTCGAACCAGCCACGTACCCCAGTCTGCCAGTGAGCCCCTGTGCTCTCTGCGGGTCTTGGAAGCGTTCTCAGTGGACTGTTCCTTCCCTTGCCTTCTCCTGGCCAGAGCTTAAATCTCCTTCAATCCCTGCAATTATCAGTTCTGGACAATCAGATTAAACAATGGCACATCTAAATTTCCTGGGTTTAACAATTAATGAAAACAAAAGTTAACAAAATGTGTTGTTGCCAACCATGAATGAGTACAGATCTGCTGATTAGAAACCAATAGGTCAGACATGTAATCTCCAAGTCAGGTAAATACACACATCCTCCAAGGAAGGAGAAGGCCTATTATCACAACTTTGTATTGTTTGTATACTCAACCAGCCAGACTTCAAAGCGATGACTCCTTTGCCAGACAGCAATACCTACATCCTGCAGACAACCCTGACACAATCAGTAAATGGATTATCCAGGAAATCGAAAAACAAGGTCCCCTTCTGACAGTTGTCCTGTTTGCTTCATCAGGCCGTGATCTTCAGCTCTCTCTGAATTGGTTCTCAGCTGAGTGTGAAGCGGCTGGGATGGGAATCAGCACCTCCAAATCCGAGACCATGGTCCTCAGCCGGAAAAGGGTGGAGTGCCCTCTCAGGGTTGGGACAGTGATCCTGCCCCAAGTGGAGGAGTTCAAGTATCTCAGGGTCTTGTTCTTCACGAGTGAGGGAAGAATGGAGTGTGAGATCGACAGGCGGATTGGTGCGGCGTCCGCAGTGATGCGGGCTCTTCATCGGTCTGTCATGGTGAAAAAGGAGCTGAGCCATAAGGCAAACCTCTCAATTTACCAGTCGATCTACGTTCCTACCCTCATCTATGGTCATGAGCTATGGGTAGTGACCGAAAGAACGAGATCGCAAATACAAGCAGCTGAAATGAGTTTCCTCCACAGGGTGTCTGGGCTTTCCCTTAAAGATAGGGTGAGAAGCTCAGTCATCCGAGAGGTGCTCAGAGTAGAGCCGCTGCTCCTCCGCATTGAGAGGAGTCAGATGAGGTGGCTCGGGCATCTGATCAGGATGCCTCCTGGACGCCTCCCTGGTGAGATGTTCCGGGCACGTCCAACCGGGAGGAGACCCCGGGGAAGACCCAGGACACGCTGGAGGGACTATGTCTCCCGGCTGGCCTGGGAACGCCTTGGGATTCTCCCGGAAGAGCTGGAAGAAGTGCCCAGGGAGAGGGACGTCTGGGCCTCTCTGCTCAAGCTGCTGCCCCCGCGACCTGACCTCGGATAAGCGAAAGAAGATGGATGGATGGATGTGCCTCTGTCATTCCAACAAATGGTGTATCACAAATATTTGTAGCGTGATAAAAAAAATTAGCCAGCAGACAGTAAAAGTTTTGGGCATGGCCACCCCCTATACTGAAAAATCAGCCAGAAGAAAAGAAGCATGTCTTTACATAAACGGAGTTCACAACTGAACTGACTAGCAGGTTGAGTTTGCTCTTTAAATATGGTGGGTAGGAGGAAGGAGTGGAATCAGGGTGGCCAGAACAGGAAATGAAGTGGCAGGAAAGGGGATTCTGGGTATCAGAAATGATGTCATCAGGTTTGATGTCAACAGTGGGTTGACTGATGGAGATGTCACTGAGAGGCAGGACCTGTGGCTGAACTGCAGAGGAACAACAGGCGAGGGGATCAGGTGGGAGCACCAACCCCTGTTCTGGCTGATGAATAACACTGTTTTAGCCTTTAAACTATCTCCCATGTGCACGTGTGTGACAGTAGTAAGAAAATGCATTGCATGTGGCATTCCAACAGATGGCACATCACAAGTATTAGCACTACTTTTATGACTATGCTTTTGAACTGTAATTTAGAAGGGCATTTTGGTCCCAGTGTAGGCCAAAACCAGACAGTCTTAGTGGTGTTGTATTTCAGCCAGGGTTCCTCCAATGGCTGGGGTTCAATTACTTGTTTTTTTGTCTTCTTTGTACATATTTGATTCTGTTGTTTGCATTAATTTTATTTCTGTATTTATGCCTCATTTTGAGTGTTTTGTGGGTGGGACCATGTGTCCATCACCCCAAGGGACTCAGTCCTATAAAGGTGGGGTCAATCCACAGTTCCTTGTGGTTCATTCCAAATGCACTCATGGTGTGGTGAGTTCTATTGTGATTATTTCTGTGCTTTTTCTGATTTCTGGAATTGTCACCTTTTTTGTCATGTTTTTTGACTTTTGTCAGTGGATTACAGAATAGAGAATTCACTTTCAACTCCATTTTGCCTTTTTGTGGTTCATGGAGCCCCATGTTATTTGGGTGTTTTTAGGGAAATAAACCTTTTATTTTAATAAAGATCCTGTGTTTGCCTTTGTACCTATCCAGGGTTTGATGAGAAATCCCCCTCCCTTGGACATTTTTAGGAGTATTTTTGGTATTTACATGCTTTGGGACTCCAAGTCACAATAGGTGGATGTTAGGGTGTGTGCCCCCCGGTGGAGATTCCAGCCTGCTTTCCCAGTGACTTTGGAGGCCGCCTCACATCACTTTGATCATTTCGAGTGAGTGGATCACTACAGCAAGAGGGCAGATCGTTGTGCAGCTTGGGGGATCTGTAACTAAATGCTCAACCTACTACTGTTATTTTATTAATCCTTGAGCTCTTTAATAGACTGGCATCTTGACATCATAATGTGAGCTTTGGTCAGTAAGTTATAAAAATCGGGAGTGTGCTCCCCTCAACTTTCTCGTATACTGAGAGGGGGGAAAAGGTCATCAGAGCCACTTCCAGTTGTGTAATATTTCTCAAATATCATACCTCTTTGTTTCTCATCATAACTAATTGATAATATTGATACACAATCATTTATCTCTATTTTTAATCAAACTTTATAGTAAAATGATATTTTCACACTTAGGGAGGTTGAAAACGGTAGTGCAATTTTTTCGTGATTGCATATGCATTACTTAGATTATGTGCAAAGTAAAAAGAGTTACAGTCACCTAAAAACATAGAAAAAGTGTCAGTATTATATAATATTTATTGCAGTAAATCGCTATTGGTAAAACTACATTTAATTATGATAATGATGGTGGAAATAAAAAAAAAATCATAAAATGAAGTGTATTACCAGGCAAATGATGAGGACATAGCAGCTTATTGTTCTCATTACATCTTTATATTTACATGGCATGTTCAATGTTTACACATTATTGTTAAACTGATGATGTATAAATTAAAATAAAATTAATAATAGTTACTGAAAGAAAATTGAATACAGGTTTCACATTTATATTTCCATGATACAAAAAATTCGAATGGTTGTTTAAATAAAATAACTACTTCCGGTTAAGTAATTTTTCTCAAATTACATATCCGTTTGCTTTTTACCATTCTAAATATCTATGCAAATTTTGAATCATCTATCTATATTTATAGCATGGTTTAGTTGAAAAATTGCAAAAGTATTCAGTTAAAATACCACTTCCAGTCACTGGAAGTGGCCCAAAAGTTGATAGGATTCCTTATTTTTGATATAAAGCAAAATCTCATTGACCTAGGTCAAAGCGTGTTCAAGTTATTGTGTTTACACACAGACATACAGACAGACATAATTTCAAAAATGGTATTTTTGGGATCAGGACGGTCTAAAACGTTAAGATTCATCAAAATCTTGAGGTCAAATTTTTTCACGATTCCTATACTTTCTCTATACTATGTATACAAGAGCGTAAAAAATTCAGATAAGGAAGCGGGGCTGAGCATGTTTAAATCATTGTGCAGTGCATTCAGAAAGTACTCAAACCCCTTCAGTTTCTGCACACTTTATTGTGACGTAGATTTAATTTTAATTGAATAAATTTGCCATTTTTTCCCCATCAGTTTACACTCAATAACCCATAAAGACAAAGTTAACAACACAACAAAGTGCAGGGAGTGAAGGGGACTGAATACTTTCTGAATCCACTGTATGTGTTCTGGGAGAACACAGTAGTCCAGAGAAATGGAGATGCTTGGGTCACACTGTCTGTGCCTGCAGTGCAAGCTTGTTGTTGATGATCCTCTATCACCAGTGGACAGCAAATATGGAAAGGCTCTGCGGTGAGAGGAATATTCAGCGTAGCAAAGGTGTAGGTGGCTAGCAGTGCAGAGTTGTTTGTGTGCAATGACCCTCGGTGGTGCAAGTGCATATGTGAACATAGGATGGTCCAAAGTTCTCCCCATGCACGTGATGGAGTCTGGCGCCATTGTAATGGTGTGATGGGCGAGGAATTAAATCCTCAGTAGGTAGTGGGAATTCATCTGGCTCTAGTCGTTGTGGAATTCATTTGATTTGAGGGTCTGTTTCTCTCTTTCTCTATTATTCAGAGGTTGAAGTTGGGAGCATGCATTGTTACCTGCCAAAGGACAAATAGGAAGGAACACAGGTGACTTTAGACTTGATACTGTACTTGTGTTGGACTGTGTTACATTTTCTTTAAACATAACCATACATTCAATCCTGTTCACCTAGCCTGTCCAAAACAACGTCAAGTCAAGTTTTGAAGAGACATGTGACATCACAAGGCCCATTCCCTCCAGTTGATAATATTTTTATTCTTTCTTAATTTGTCTTTCGACTTGTTTAATCCGTTATCACAATTAATTAAGGACACTATGGGAGAAGCCTTGTATGGACTGAATAAAGCCTCTGCCATGTCCTTGCCCACAATTTCTTCCATTCTGTTCTAAGCTGCCCAGTCTAGGGCATCTGGCGCTCTTTCACTGTTGGAATGTTCTGGATCTCTGTTCTTTAACAAGTGGCATAAACCTTCATTACTCCTATGGCTGTGTGCTCTGCTCTCTCTGTGTGTCTCCGTCTTGCATATGCCGCTCCTCGCAGGCCCATTAAGCCCAATTAGGCAACAGAGATAGGCTGGACTGGTGGGCTGAGAGGAACAGAAAGGAATCATTAACCTCCCAGCACCCCGCCAGTACAATAAAATCTGCCTAAACCCCCAGGGAGGCAGCAGACTGCAGAACAGATGACCTCTCAACCTGTCCATCACTGTGATGGATAGCAGACGTCCCCCGTCTCCTGCATGAGGGCGGCGTGCCTGCAGGAATAATTAGCTTTCCGGCTGTGGCCGCCACAGACTGCTGGGTGCTTATCCAGCTGCACCAAGCCAAACGTATAAAACAGAGGAAGCCTGGTGGAAGGGTTCAACAGCAGGCGGGCTGGACAAATGTGTGGACATTGAAGTGGGGTCACCAGCTTACTAAAATGGATCTGGAAGCCTCCCTGTCTTTACTTGATGAAGGCTGATGATGAAAGGTTAGACATAGGCAGGTACTTTAGAGGAGGAGAAGAAGAAAATGAAGAAGAAGAATGTGATCTGCCCACAACCGCTTAAAAGTGACCATAATAGAAGTCTGCAACAGATTTTGAAGGATCTGAACTGACCAACTGACCCAGCTGGAGTTTTGTCCTGTGTCTCACTTTAGAGAACTACAAGTATGTGACCTAGAAGCTACAGGATCTGTCCTCTATTATGACCTTTGTGGGAAGGGATCTGATCTTTTGTGTGTTCTAGAAGTAGGAAGCTATCAGCTATATCATGGCCTAGAAGCTACAAGTCCTGAAAGCAACAAGATCTGATCTCTGATATGGCCTAGAAGCCACTCTAACTTCTGATATGGTATAGACATAGCAGGATGTGATCAGGTGTGGCCTGGCAGTAGTAGGTTCTGACCTCTATTAAGATTGTTAAGGGAAGGGATCTGACTTTTTGTGTTTCCTAGAAGCAGGGGGATCTGATCTACTGTATGTCATGACCTAGAAGTTGCAAGACCTTGCCATTTGTGTGACCTGTAAACAACAAGATCTGACCTCTGACATGGCATTGAAGTAGCAGGAGATGACCAAAAATGTTACTTAGAAACATCAGGATTTGACCTCATACTTGCTCTTGAAGCAACACTTTAAACTGTAGCGTCTCCTCTCACCTTCAGTTTGATCAAGCTAAGTGGGTCAGGCCCACTTGTTACTTTTCCGCTTTCTGTTATCAGGAAGAGTTTGGGTTAAATTCTGACCTTTTTGTAGATCACCTAAGGACCACTGATGGTTTCTTTAATTGTTTCTAGCAGGTACTACATTGTTTTTCACTGTCCAGCTTAGTCCCATTAGTAATTTTTGAACACTTCCCCATCTGGGACTGACCAGGTCAGGCCAATCTTTAGCTGTTTCATTCTCTTCCAGCTTAGACTTGGCAGGTTAGGCCAACTTCTAATATTTTCAGAACAGAACGGGTACAGCCAGGAATTCACATAAAATATGCTTCTGGAGGATCTAAAATTCCACCCCAACCCAACTCTCTATGCTAACACTATGCTAATGGCTTCTCATTCTCTGTCAGCTCAGACCAGATGGGTCAGGCCCACTTCTGACTTTTCATGTCTCTGTCCATGTCAGGTTCCTCTTCTGTCATTCTTATTTTCTTCCACCTCTGACTAGATGGGTCAGGCCAACTTCTCACTTCTTTGATTTTTGCTACCTGGCATTTTCAGTTTTGTTTACTGTAACTGGAGCTGTCCACATGAGGCCTGTTTATGGATTTTCTATTCAGACTATATATTTTAAGCTAACTTCTAATTTTTTTCAGTCTGTTACGTCAAACTGGTAGCCGAGTTATGGCTTCAGTGCTGCCTCTTCTGTCTCAGACTAGATAGGGTCAGGCTTCACATGATTCTGCTCTTTTAAGGCACAGAACTGTCCAGATCAGGCGTGGTTCTGCCTTTTTCATGCTCAGACATAATGGGTTAGTCTGACTTCTATGTTATTTGGCATTGGTTACAGCATCATCAGTCTCTCTGACCTCAGTACAAGCTGAGGTTTCAGTCGTCTGTTCAGGTCAGGTCCATTTATGGCTTTTTGTGGTGGGTCAAGTCCACTGCTGATTTTTTTGCCCTCTGTCCAGATCAGACCTCTTTAGGCTGTTTTCTCATTCGCTGTTTCTTCAAAAATAACAGGTCAGTCTGACTTCTAATTTCTTCACTATTTAACCTTGGATTGGTGGCTCAGGTATGGCTTCTTCTTCCCCTGCTCCTAACACACACTCTCAGTGTTTCAGGCCTGCTTGGGACTTATTTGTTCCCTGTTACACTGGATCAGCCACATCTCATTCACTTTATGTAACTTCAGACTTAACCAGCCAGGTCCATGTCTGATTTTCTTGTTGTCTCTTTTCTACTTTGACCTTTCAATTCTTTAAGCTGGTCAGCTCTGACTGTCCCCCTGAGGTGCTGGCAGGGGCCGTTTGCCCCTCGACACCACTCCTGATGCGTTGTCATGCATTTTGATTTCATCATTTAACAAGAACTGAATTGCCGTCAGCTTTTTATCACTTGCCTTTACTGTAGTGCACTCTGAGTGAAGCATATTTGCTCACTCTAGATGATAATGCAGTTAATCATAGTTCTCTGCATTACATTAAATGATGATACAGGAGAACACCCAAGATGTAAGGTGGTCAGGGGGATCACATTAGTTTAGTAGTAATTTTGTGATAGTGCTCAAATGAAATGCACTATATAGAAAAGACGTGACTAATCCTGTGAAATACTAATGAGCACTGGGCGGTGCAGCACACCGTCAAAGGTAATCCGTCCACCATGAAATGTATGTAATTGAATGTAGGGTCGCAGTCACCTGTGGAAGGTGCTGTATGAAGTATCTATTTCCTCTAGGGGTCACTAGCTCCCTATTTGGAATAAGTTATTTTGTAATTGCGACATTTTAAGTAACCCGAAACTATATAGATATACTATTAAAAGTTGATACCTCTCTCATAGTGATATGGCGGTAAGAAATCACATAAGAGAAAATAACTTAGCTTTCTTTAATGACGATTTACATGGTATTACAGACGAGGAAGCCATAGCAAGACTTTTATCATGTTGGGACCTTGATGTATACAGTCTGCCATTTTCATCGCTGCGATGGAAGGATTTTCAAGATGGATGACGATAACTCCCATCCGTCCGTCGGCTTCGAGGTGTTTGGCTGCTCTCCAAGTCTTTTATACTGTTTTCTCCACGTGCTGGCCCTTACTTAGGTTCCAAACAAGACAAGGAGAGGATTCAATTTCATCTCTAACATACAGAAATAGTACAATGCTCATTTTTGTAGTTGTCCCCTTCTCTCTTCAAATGCTTGCCTAGCAGTTATAAATGCTGAGAGCCCCTGGCCTGTACATGTGAGTGGATTTATAAAATATTTTTTGTACAGAGCACAGTGACATTAAACTTATATTCTGATTACAGTATCAGAGAAAGTATTGTTTGCTGCCTTCTCCACATTGATCCATTTAAGTTGTATAAAGCTGACTGCTGTTCTTTATAAATGAGATCACTGTGAAATACAACGCATCTATCGATAATTGAACCCTTGTTTGTGATGGAGCACTCTGTGGCTAAGGATCTGCGCTCGTATCTGGGAGGCTAGAGGTTCAAATCCCATTACTGCCAGAAGGGATCCTACTCTGTTGAGCCCTTGAGCAAGACCCTTAATGTGACAATTGCTCTACGGGCGCTGTACAATGGCTGACCCCTGCACTCTGACCCCCAAAGGTCATGTGAAAAGACAGTTTCCCCTTGGGGATTAACAAAGTGTATCACATCAAACATATATACTGTATGTGGCTAGAGATCCTCAAAAGGTAGAAAATGAGTCACATATCTTAAAATAATTTTTTATTCCTAAACTTTCGACAATCTGCCAGGTGTCAGGATCAGAGGAATAAGATTAGAGGTACAGGAATCAAAGGGAATATATAGCAAGTGAGGGGTGGGGATAGGAGTGAGGTTGTAAGAGGGGGTGGAATCAAACATGCTAACCATATCACAGACCTACGCTTCCATATATATATATATACTAGCAAAATACCCGCGCTTCGCAGCGGCGAAGTACTGCCTTAAAATTTTTATTAAGAAGAAAATTAAACCTTTTTAAACTGAGGGAAAATATGCCAATAATTATTTGTTAAGGATCTCTTTGTATACCGCATTGTCATTTCGGCCCTCCGGTTGTAATATGACCAAGCTGTGTGCTGAGCTTACTCTTGAGCATGCAACGTACAGTTGGCCATGTGAAAAGTAATCTTGTTTCAAATCATACAGCTTGGATTGCTGCTATCACAATTGGTTTGAGTTTCATGGTTTGTTTCAACCAAATTTCGTGAAGATGGGGCCATAAATAAGAAAGTTCAAAATGGCGGACGTTGTCGACCGTTATGACCGTTACACGTAGAATTTCGAAACGAAACCTGCTTAACTTTTGTAAGTAAGCTGTAAGGAATGAGCCTGCCAAATTTCAGCCTTCTACCTACACGGGAAGTTGGAGAATTAGTTGGAGAATTATACTGTACACACACACACATATCTCTCTATTATAAAAGAAAATCTTGACACGAGACTATTGCCAAGAGATTTTTTCAAGCTTTTTTTTTCGGCGCTTTGCTATGCTGGGCCTTCACACAATTTTTAACACAGGTCCCAGTCCAAATGGACGGACCGGAATCCTGCCGACTACGCCAGTGTAAAATGAAGGCATTATATTACACCCGACCCTGCACAGACTGACCCAGAGGCACATGTAAGAGCACAAAGACCCTTATTCAGGGCTCTAGAGTGCGACCAATTTGGTCGCACGTGCGACCTAATTTCTCAATGGTGCGACTAAAAAAAATCAAAGGTTGCACCGGTGCGACCAGCCGTTCGAGGGGGAAAAAAAACGAAACTCCGTGACTCTTAAAGTCTCCCTGTTGTTCAACAACAGACACACATTAGGCCCATATCGTGGTCTAAACCAATCAGAGATAGTGAAGGGCGGATCCCGCCCCCCCTCTGATTGGCCGTGGTCCAGATATTCCTGTACGTGTGTGTACGTTTGAAAATGTATGTGATGCAGTCAGAAAGAGAGAGGTGAGTAGCCCATCAGGTAAACAGTGGATGTAGCCGTGGATTATGAGAGAAGATGAAAAGAACGATTGACAGCTTTTTCGTTAAGAATGTTAAGTTAGGGCCTGATCCGTCCGAAAATCATAACCAATGCTCTGACACGGAGCCATCAACCTCCCAAGTTATAGCAAGCCCTGGTCCGGAGACGGCATTAGATAATGAGCCACATACGATCGAGTCCGAGCCCACTGAAATTAAAAGGGGTAAAGTGTATACATTTCGAAAAGAGTGGCTTGACCAGTTTCCCTGGCTAAGATACAGTAAAGCCGATAATATAATGCACTGTATTTACTGTAAAGAGTGTGGGAAGACCATGGCCGGCAGTAGTGCATTTGTGACTGGTTCTAATACATTTAGAATTGAAACGCTGAAAAAGCACAATGCATCTATAAAACACATTACACGCCGCGATAAATGCAATACTCAAGTGTCCCCTCTCCCCGCTGCCTTTCAGCGGCAGGCAGCAGCAAACAGATCATCAGACGAGGCCGAGATGATAATTAAGTTTAACATTGCCTACAATATTGCAAAAGAAGAACTTCCCTTCACTAAATTCAAGTCCGAAATAATTCTTATGAAGAAAAATGGCTTGAACGTAAACCCGACGTACAGCAATGATGTCGCGTGCGCCCAATTTATAGGAGTCATCGCAGATACATTGAAAAAAAAGACGTCTGTGCAAATTGCGAACAGTGCGTACATGGCATTCCTGATCGATGGAGACACAGATATCGCCACAAAGGAATGCGTCATTGTGTACGGTCGTATCTTGCGGAGAGGAAGACCGCTGAATATACTTATTGGACACATTGAGGTCGAGCATGCTCATGCCCAAGTCTGGAAGATTTTGATGCTAGAGAGAGTGTGGCCAGCTGGTTTAGTCAAGGCCAAAGATCAAGAAGGCCAAACTACAGGAGTTGGCCATCCGAGGGGCATGTGACTGCAATGGAGGATAGTCCATAAGACATTGAGCCATGAGATGTTCAGTTTGAAGCCCTTAAAACACTTAATTTAGATTTTCTTTTTAGTTAATTTATCTTGAGATTTTTTAAGTTTAAATTTCAGCTCAGTAAAGCACTTTAGGCACCAACACTTTTTCAGTAAGTTACCTTTCTTGTAGAATTGTGCTTGCCTTCAAATAAAGAACTTTATATTGACCAGATTGTTAGTTAATCATTTACAAGTCAATATTGTCTATATGGACAGCGATTACAAAAAAAAACAAATAAATAAATAAAGTGAACTTGTAAAACTGTGGTGTTAAATGTGATGCGGTTGAAAATTTGGGTGCACCTAACTTTTGTGCTGGTGCACCTAAGAAAAAAAGTTAGGCGCACCAGTGCAACCAGTGCAAAAAGTTAGTCTAGAGCCCTGCCCTTATTTTTCTTCACCTGTGGGGCACGTCTTCCCCGTGAACCCCATAGGCAATACACAGTCCCGCAAGCACTTAACTCCACACAACGCAATCCTCTGGCACCACCACTCCTCACAGGCAACCTCGTTCTCTTCCTCCCGATTCTGGCTCCTGAGTAGTGGCTGCAGGCTCTTTTTGTAGCCCTCCCGGAAGTGCTCCAGGTGGTAATTGGCCTAATTAGGCTGCACTTCCGGGCATTCAGGAAAAATTAATTGCAAAAATGTTGCTCGATTAAATATTGTATCACCAAAAGATATCAAAAGGTTTCATTTAAAGTTGTTGTTACGTGAATCGAAAGGAGCAACTTCATGTAAAGACGTTCTAACTGTAGATGGAACTACGTACGGTACTTTTCAAGAAGTGCCACGAGAGGCTGGATTATGTAAATCGGACAACTATATGTTCGAAATGATGTCTAATGCCAGTTCTGTAATGATGCCTGACAAATTTAGACACTTCTTCGTATACTTAATTATGACAGGTAAAGTTGATGCTTTAAAATTATGGGAAGCATTCAAAGGACTATTATCCGAAAAGTCTAATAAACAAACGGCTCTTTCTATCATCAAAGAATTGTTAGAAGCAGAAGATTTAACGATGCAGCAATTTGGACTTCCAGAAGAAATAGACGAATCAGTGGTAAAGAAAGAGATAACAGCAGACAAAAATGTAACTGTGGAAGGCCATGGAAAATTATATTGGGAAATGTATTCATAATCAAACAATGATCAAAGAGCAGTTTTCGACACAATTCAAAAATGTATTCTTGTTGAAATTCATCAGCGGTTATTCTTCATAGATGGACCTGGCAACACAGGTAAAACATTTTTGCATAAGTGTTTAGACCATTATTGCAAAAACATTGCATCAATAGCGTGGACTGGTATAGCAGCAGATCTTCTTCCATACGGTAAAACAGCTTACAAAACTTACTTTTAACTTACCTTTAAATATCACAGACAAAAATGTTACATTTAAATGGAAAAAGAAGATAAAACAAGAAATGCAAAAGACTGAAATATTTATTTGGGACGAAGCGTCAATGATCCCACAAACAGCATTAAATGTAATTGACAAAACGTTTTGGGACGTTTCAGGCTCCGATCAACAGTTTGCGGGTAAAGCCTTTATACTGGGAGGCGACTTTTGTCAAGTTCTACCAGTAGTCAAGAAAGGGGGCCAAAGGCAGATTTACGATGCACATTTAAAGAGTGGGCCTTTATGGTCTTTGTTCCAATAATTCAAATTACAGAGCTGCAAAGTGGCTAATGTGTAGCACCCACCCAGGGATTGGCAAGAGAAGTGAGCAGGGGGCAGAGCCCCCTAGTATACAGATATAAAATCCAACGTCTGTCTGTATGTCTATTCGCTTTTCACAAGAGAACTACTTAACAGATTTAGATCAAATTTTTTTTCTAGAATTTGCTAGAAACAGTGTGGTTGATTTTGTGACTTCTCTTATCATGCTCATCCGGCACCAATTTATTCTCGCGAATCCAAGAGAAAGGTTGCGGGCCGAGGGGAGGGAGAGATAGGACCTCAGGAGTAGGGAGCCGGGTGGGGCCATCCTTACTCATGTTCCAGGCCAGCCTCCATTCGAGTCGCTCTACCTCTTGCCACATGTTGGATTGTACCTCGCCTCCGCTTAGCAAGCAATACCTGTTTGTTCAGCAGACATTATCATCTAAAGATTGTTAAGGAGTAACGTTTGACATTTTTGAGAGAGAGATCACAGCTATGTCTATTTTAGAGGGTAGCTACTCTTTGGCAGAGATATCATGGCCACATGCTTTTCTCCCTAAAGCGGGGGATGCTCTCCCATCAGAGCTGAACACGATCAGATACAGTGCCAACGTTTGACATTGGAGTGTGCCTACCTTCCTCTTGGCCAGAGATACCTTGCCAACTTTTTACATTTTTGGCAAAAAGATCACAGCTACATTCTCACCCCAATACCAAAGCCAAAAATATTGTATATCAAGAGGCCCATATATACAAAAGCTATCAATAAAAATTCTTCTCAATACAAGTTATTATATTTTTTTTGTAATTGATTTTTAAAGGTTGTCCTGTTTCAATACAACATGGGTGGAGCTGTGGGGGACAGCTAGTAGATACTGTATATATATATATATATATATGTAATATTATATATATTTATATTTAATATATTTATATATAATTATATATAATATATA
>JANRMT010062791.1:153126514-153143691 GCA_026402145.1 Polypterus bichir lapradei | reverse complement strand
TATATATATATATATATATTGTGACAGATAGGGGGTGCTATCGCTCCCTTGAACCCTCCGATCAAATGTCAGACACCAAGTAAAAGTCCAAATATTGACTTTATTTATACCCAACAGTGCACAAAGCACCCTCCTATCCACAATACTCATTAATTAATCACTAATCACTACAAAAAACAATCCTTCACACTCCTAGACGCATTGCCACCCTTCCACCCAGCTCAGCTCACCGTCTGGCAGCTGTCACAGTCCTTTTATAGTCCCTGACCCGGAAGTGTTCCAATCCCCAGTCTCCCGGAAGCACGTCATTCCCCTTGTCCATGTGACTCGGATGTACTTCCAGGGCGTAGGGTAAATAAGCATTGTTCCTTCCTGCAGCGTCTCCTAGTGGCCCCCATGGTATCCAGCAGGGCTGTGGATACAGACTCCAATGTCAATGATGCCCTGCTGGTCTTCGGGGCACCTCCATGCTGCAGGGAGAGCTCCACCTGGCGGCTTGGGGGTATTGGCCGGGATAAACGGCCGGCCATACACCACAATATATAGTGTCACAAACTCCACAAAGGGCCATAGCAAGGTTTGGGACTGCCACCCACATATTTGGTTTCCTGGCTGCAAATTACAAATAAATGATAGCACTGATGTGCACAAAACCAAAACATTCCAAAACAGAAGTGAGGGAATAGGGAAAATGTGGAGGCATTTATAAGGGAAGACAGGAAGTGAGGTCAAAGGGGTTGGGATCATAAGGGTCTTCAGCCATAGGCTCGAGCCCGGATGTGACATCACAGGGGCTGGAACCGTCAAGGTCTTCTTCCATAGGCTCAGACCCGGAAGTGACGTCAAGAGGGTCAGGTGGAATCTCCCGTGAATGGTCTGCTGGATGCTGCCACATCCTGGTCTGATTCGGAGTTGACATTACTCAAGCCCTTTAGCTGCCTCCCATGCACACGTGTGTGACAATACATAAAATGAAGATTGTAACCTTAGTTATATTAATCCAACTGTTAGAGATGCCCTGTTGTGTAATGTTAACTACTGCTTTATAAGGCACTTTGTCACAGAGGTCCCCATAAAAGGCCATCCTTTCATTGTTAATACCACACTTTTGATGAGGACCTCAAGGCACTATATAAAGATTGTTGCCTTTATCAGGTTAGTCCAGCTGAGTTTCCCTTTTCTATAATGTTGACTGATGTTCTTTAAAGCACTTTGTGACAGAGGTCGCTATGGAAAGCCAGCCATCCATTGAAAAACTATGCTTGTGACAAGGAGCAGTGCAATGCGCTCTATCAAATAAAGACTGTCACCTTTGTCATATTTCTTCAACTGAGTCGCCTTCTTCTATAATGATGACTTGTGTCCTTTAAAGCACCTTGTGGTAGATCTTACTCTGAATGGTTCAACCCATTATTAGATCTATGCTTGTGACAATGAATAGTGAAAGGCACCATATCAAACATGGATTGCTGGCTTTATGATTTTTGTTCAACTAAGCTGTCTTCTTCTATAATGTTGTCTGGTGTTGTTTAAAGTGCTCTGTGACAGAGGTCCCTATGAAAGGCCATCCATCCACTGTCAGAGCTGTGCTTGTGACCAGGCACTGTGAAAGGCACTATATCAAACACAGATTTCTGGCTTTATCGTGTTAATCTATCTGGGATACTCTCTTTTATACTGTAATGTTGACTATTCTAATTTAAAGTGCTCTGTGACGGAGGTCTCTATTAAGGACATCCATTTATTTTCAGGCCTATACCTGTGACAAGGCACAGTGAAAGTCACTCTGTCAAATAAAGACTGTCGCCTTTGTCATATTTCTTCAGCTGAGTTGCCTTCTTCTATAATGATGACTTGTGTTCTTTAAAGCACTTTGTTACAGATCTTATCAAATATGGTTGTGGCCTTAATCATGTTAATCTAACTGGGACGCCCTCTGCTATGATGTATGACAGAGGTCTCTTTTAAGGACATCCATTCATTTTCAGGCCTATACCTCGGACCAGGCACTGTGAAAGGCGCTATATCAAATAAAGAATATCGTGTGAATTGGACTATTTGACTGCTGTTCTTTAAAGTATTTTGCGACAGAACTCACTGTGAAAGTTAACCCATCTCTCCATTTTTTACCCTATGTTTGTTATAGGGTACTGTGAAAGGCACTATATAAAGTAGATCATATTAATACTAGGGGGTTCCCCCCTGATCACTTCGCTTGCCAATTCCCCCGGCCTGCGGTACGTGCCAGTAACTTCTTGTCTCTGCGGCTCACGTTGTGAAGAGGGGGGCTGAACGCACCCCAAGGCGATGCGGTCGCTCCTCCGAAACCCCCTCTTAAACAGTGATTCAATGGGAAACAAATACAGTATTGTTTTTACCTCCTCTTTGCTCGATCAGCTGCTGGATTCTGTGTGATCTGTATCTCGCATGGTGCTTCGAACATTTAATAGCCTGTACTGCAGCTGTCCTACTCTTTGTCTTTTATTTCCGGCCCCGGACGTGGTTAAATCTCTCGTCTCACGGGACGTGAGTTCTTGATATTTTTTAGTTTAGAATTTAAAAATGAAATAAGAATCTGAAAATCTAGCAACATTACATTAAAGTTCGATAAATTCTGAAAAGAATGATACCAAACATATATTTGTAGGTTTTAAAATAAGCCGATTTAAAGTGTGACATAAAATCGTTTCCCAAAATCGTTGCACTTTTAGGTTTAGGATTTTATATATATAGAGAGAGTAGATTACAGTTATCCTGATGTTCGGTTTTCATTACTATTCTTTAAAGTACTGTCAAAGGCTATCCTTCCATTATAAGATGGAGACCTGTGAAAGGCGCTATGTCATATAAAGATTGTGTTGTTATCTTGCTAACCTGCCTGTTTGACTCGTGTCCTGTGAAGCATTTTGGGATAGAACTCTCTGTGAGCAGCAATCCCTCTATTCTTTATTGAATATTTGTGTTTGTTATAGAGTACTGTAAATGGCACTGTATAAAGTAATGTTTATGATATTAATCGAGTTGTCCTGTTGTGCAGTGTTGACTGCTATTCTCTGAAGCACTCCATTACTATAAAGGGCCAGTATTAGAGCTGTTCATGCGAGAGGGAGCTGTGAAAGGCACTATATCACCTGGTGGCCTTACTCACGTCCCCCTGACTTTTTGACTTGCCCTCTTGTATGATATTGGCTTTAAACGTTTTGTGACAGCCGTTGCTATGAAAGACCACCCTTCTATTATCAGCTCTTTTCATTCTCAGAGCTGCTTTGCCCATTTCAGAGTAGCGCCAGCCATGGGCAGTGCCCATTCACACACACACATACACACATGGCCTGCCATGCACAGGCCAGTTTACAATACCCAGCAGAATTTTGAGGAGAAAACCTGACATGGATACAGAGAGGTCAGGTCAACTCCTAATGGACAGTAGCCTTGTATGACATCTGCACCCCGGCCCACTAAAGAATGTAAAACAGTGTGCCCCCTGCTGTGTAATGCCACGAGCTGACTGGAGCAACAGTCTTGATAGGATTCCAGGATAAAACCAGAGGACATCAGGTCGGCCACTGGGGTTTCATGGTTATCCTCTCACATGGTTTGACCCCTCGCAGTGTGGCCCACTTGGCAGGAGGTCTGTTTTTCGGCAGTGTGGTGCTCCCTCCCGCTGGCCATTTGTGTCCTGCCTGCCAGTGCCCAACAGATAAGGTTCAGTGTTGCCAGTGCCCTACTGGCATCCTGAGGCAGCGGCACACCCGTTCAGATAAGAGCGAACAGGCGTCAGGCCAAGCAGCTCATTAGCAGCCAATACAGATGTGTGCTGATGCACTTGTCAGTCCTTGGTGGTCTTATTGAAATATGTAGGGGGAGTACAGCAGATAAGAGTGAATTCAGCACTGGGGCCTCACAAATGGCACCAGCAGCAGCCTTTCTTGAAGTGTCCACAGTTCTTTATCGATCTTCACCAATATCCTTGCTAAAGTGTTTAGTCCTGCGATGGCGGCCTTTCCGATGGCTTGCTTCTCTTTCCAGTGATGACAGTCACCTCCCCTGTGTCACCGCATCACATCAATGGCTTAACTCCCAAAGGGTTAAGCCACCAACAAGGTGGCATCGCTCTACTAACATAACACTCAAAACTACGTAATCCCATGGAGTGGGATGGCATCGGAAACCAACCCTGGAAAGGACACCAGACAAGGGTCGGTAGTGGCATTGTGTAAAAATGGGTATGGGAACTTGAGAACAACAGATGAAGAATGTGGGGACACTGACAAGAAAAGGTAATATATATATATATATACCTGTATATATATAATTACCCAAAGGAACGAAAAACCAGACTCAAGTAAAAGTTCAAGCAATAAGAAAATAAAGAGGAGACAAGAGGATGTGCAAGAGAAGCCACCAGCAGGAATGATCAGTTCTGTAGCTTAATCACCAGGGGGCCACACAGCTCACGCTTCTCACACTCCTCACACTCATTGTCCCATTAGCCATAGACATCTAGTCATTTTCAATTTACTGCCTTAACCATCAGGGGGCTACATTTATCTATGGACTTACAGTGATTTACACTTTGAAGCCATAACCACCAGGGGGCTACACTGCTCACACACATTTGTCTTGTTAGCTGTGGACATCTAAATATTTTCACTTCAGTGCCTTAACCATTAGGGGGGGGGGGCTACACTGCCCCACATTGGCTCATCCTATTGGCTGTTGACTTATTAATTTTCACCTTATTGCCTTAACTATTAGGGGGGCTACACTGACGCACACTCATTTGTCCTGCTTTGAGCTAGGAATGAAGTTCAGCTTGGTGTCTTAACCACCGGTGGGGCCATACTGCCTCACATCGGCTCATCCTATTGGCTGTGGACTTATATTGATTTTCACTTCAGTGCCTTAACCACTAGGGGGCTACACTGCCCAGCACTCATTTGTTCTGTTCACTGTAAACTGTAAACCTTGGCGGGGTGGGGGGGATTGGGGGTTCCTCATATTGACTCATCCTATTAGCTGTGCAGTACCATTAAGGTACACTTCAGTGCCTAAACCGCTAGGGGGCTACACTGCCCCCACATTAATGTAGACTGTAAGTTTTGAAGTAGCAGAGATGTTCAGCTGCCTCACATTGACGTGTCCTATTAGCTATAGATTACTTAGTGACTTTCAGTTTGATGCCTTAACCAGTAGGGGGGTTTCAGAATCCCACACTAACTTGTCCTGTTAGCTTTGAACTAGCACTGGACTTTAGCTCAATGTCACAGGGGGCTACATTTCCCTACACTAATCTGTAAAGTAGCAGTTTTTTTTTTTTTTTTATCAGCACTAGGGGACCCCAGTTCCTCATATTAACTAACATTGAGTTACAATTCAGTGCTGAAACCACTAGGGGGCCATACTGACCCACACCGACCTGTCCCATTAGCTATGCCCTTCTATTGTTCGCCAGTTTGATGCTGTAACACTTTGAGCTACATTGTTTGTATGAAAATGTGCTATATAAATAAATGTTGTTGTTGTTGTAACCACCAGGGGGCCACACTGCTCACACTCATTGTCTTATTATCTATGGACTCACAGTGATTTACAGTTTGAAACCTTAACCAGTAGGGGGCTACACACTAATTTGTGCTGTTAGCTTTGAGCTACGAGTGATGTTCAGCTCAGTGTCTTAACCGCCAGGGGGCGACACCACTGCCTCACATCGACTCATCCTATTGGCTGTGGACATACAGTGATGTCCACTTCCGCATCTTAACCACTAGAGGGCTACACTGCCCCACCCTAATTTAGGCTGTGAAGTAGCAGTGATGCTCAGTTCAGTGTTTCAACCACCAGGAGGCAACACTGCCCCACACTGACCTGTCCTGTTAGATTACTAGCGTTATTCAGTTTGATGCCCTAACCACTAGGGGGCTACACTGCCCCACATTAATTTGTCCAGTTAGCTTTGAACTGACAGCGATGTTCAGCTCAGTGTCTTAGCCAGTTTGGGGGCTACTTTGCCCACACTAATTTGTGCTGTTCACTGTACACTGTGGGGGGTGGGGGGGTGGGACCACTTCCTCACATTGACTTGTCATATTAGCTGAGTTACACTTCGGTGCCTAATCCTCTAAGGGGGCACACTGACCCACACCAACCTCTCCCATTAGCGATCACACTGCTCATAGTTGTACATTACTAGTAACATTTATTTAATTGTCTTAACCACCAGGGGGCTACACTGCTGATGCTGACTTGTCCGCTTAGATCAGGACTATTAGTGACTTTTCAATCCAGTGCCTTAACCACCAGGAGACACCGACTGCCCCTTCTCCCCTCTAACTCTCAAGAGGATGCCCTCATGTGGCAGGGGAGTGGTGTAACCCAGTGGTGCTGCCAGTGCCCAGTATGCCACTGCTTATGAGATAATGCCAATCAATCAGTTTTTTTATCACGTGGTGGTCTTTCATAGGGAGCCCTCCTTCTAAGGCACTATATGAACATGTCTACTGTTAAAATTACCATTTAAAAAAGGTTACTTAGAGCAACTTGCATAACAAGATCGTGAAAACCAAACAATATTTGCCTGAGCCGCAGGCATGCCACCAATATAATGGCAGAAGCTGAGCGACCCTGGCGTTCTCTCTTGTTCTTTTCATCTCAGCAGTGACAGACACCCTGCTACCTCCCTCTTTTTGTTTTTTTTTTTCTTCACCATTCAGCCTTTTTTTCCTTTTTTTAACTTTTTTATTTTCCTCCTATTCCATTAAAAGCTATTTGACCACAGGTTGCTTCGCTCCCACCCATCACCTCTGCCTCGCCATTTTACCTCTGGTATCGTGATAAATGGATTGCAAATTTGGTTTCCACTTAAACTGTTCTTTTCTTTTTTTGCAAATTCCTAGATTTATTTATTTATTTATTTGTGTTCTTAGTCGCTAAAGAACTGCAACTTGCCAAAGAGGAAAACCTAATGGCTGACAGGCCGCCCACAGAAGAGTCTGCATTAATGAAATCAGAGCACTTCTCAAGCTCCCTGCCTTCTCCTTGACAAAAGCAAGACCCCCGTGGTGGTGGAGGTGGGGAGGTGATGTATAGCGTACAATTTAAATTGACACCCACCCAACTTCCCACCCATTCTCTCACCTTTCCGAGCTCCCCCAAAACCTGGTCAGCAAGTTGGCTTTAAGAACTGTGGACGCACAAATCCATGCTGCCAGACGTTATGGCATCCTGAAATGACAGTAATCCAGTTAGTCTGAATTGAATTTTATATAGCGCCTTCTTAGAGCTGTAGCTCTTCTGAAACAAGCAACAATTATAGACTCCAGCATGCCCCTTCAATGGGTAAGGGGGCTTTCGATGACTGAATGGAGGGACTCTGACTCTGTGGTTTTGCATCAGATGGAGAACTGAGAGACCCTGATAGTTTAGAAGTTTAATAAATACTGAAAACACAGGCCTCTAAACTACAGGTTGGAGAGCAGGAACTAAAAGGAATTGAAATCAATGTGACAGGCATGCAATATAGGCGTCATTACACCGGTGAAACGTGGGGAGTGGCTCTTGGAAAGTGGGCGGAGTCAAAGAGATGCTCCAGACAGGGGCGTCATCTTACGGGCCTCAGCATATCTCAGGTTGCTGAGTCTCTCGGTGGCTCCAGACTGTCTCGTCTGCAGCTGGACTCTCTTGAGATTGTTTGCATCAGATAATTGTACTTCAATAAGTGTCTGTTCTGGTCAAGCAGTGAAAAAGCAGTCTCAGAAAGAAAGAATTTTTGAGACACTAGCCGGGTCACTCCATTTATTCATCGCTATATGAACTATAGATAGATAGATAGATAGATAGATAGATAGATACTTTATTAATCCCAAAGGGAAATTCACAAAGTGAATATAAGTGCCCGGCCTAGCACTACTACCCACACGGGGTGTCGATTTGTTCTCAGGCGTGTCAGTGCTCCATCCAGCAGCTAAGCTCTGGTCTGGGACGCCCAGCTTTTATGGCTGTCAGACACCCATGAGGGTGACATGAGGTGAAGTGGCCCCATGTGAGTGTTGCCGCTCTGGGTTGTTTTTGGTTCTGCACACAAAACTGCAAGTGTCTGGTGGTTTCTCGGTGTTATGATTGGAGAAGAACAAGAAAATAATGAAAGTGGTAGCCCCCCCTTCTCATCTCGGCAGGTTATTGCATACTTGAACCAAGCCTATGAAGAAGTCCTCTGACGCACGCGCGTGACACTTTGTAGCCCTTCCAGACAAATGTTGCCGTAGGTGCGTCAGGTGGGGACTGATCAGCTGATGCAAGCACCTGGCTTTCATTTTTGATCTCCAGATCACTTGCATCAGTTTCGGAGTTCAATAAGTCAGAGTCTGATTCAGCAATAATATTCAAAAAACAAATAAATAAAAGAATCCGCACGGAGTATTTTGGTTTGCTCTTTCACTTCGCTCTTTCGCCCGATGTCGATGGCATTCTTGTTTGCTCTACGCTCCTCACGCACATGCAGGGATGCGACATCAAGTCAACGAGTCTAACAGTCCTACAAGCAAAGAGGGTCTACCTATAATGTAACGGTGAGTTTTATCGATGTTTACAGCTTTTTTCACCCATGACCCTTGAATGTAGACTTTAGTCAACATCCGCACTCAAACCCTCGTGTCGACAAAAGTCGACATCCACCCTAAAAGAGCTAATCATTAAGAGTCATGGGAAATGCAAAAAAAAAAATAAGACTTAAAAAAAATAAATAAAGAAATAAGACTTCATGTATGTAAACAGAGTTATCAGAGAGCAAAGTATAAAGTTAAATATTATATGTGAAGTCATTTTGTAATTTGGATGTGCTGCTCAGGATGTCCTAGTTTAACAGGCAGGCAGTTCCAAGGGGCACCTAAACAGTGGCAGACTGCATTTGAAATGTTCCACCTGGCAGAGGGTTAATGGACGTGAGGTGAACTGGCCCCATGTGAGTGTTGCCGCTCTGGGTTGTTTTTGGTTCTGCACACAAAACTGCAATGATAGGCACACCCCTCCATGGTGTCAAACTAGATAAGGAGGCTAGAAAATGGATGGTAGATGGAAAGTCTTCCAAAACTTCTTCCCGAGATGAGCACAGTAAAGCATATTTAAGAACGTTGCCCTATGTTTGATTGCTCCATCTCCAGGATTGATTCCTGCCTTGCACCTGAAGCTCCCAGGATAGGCTCTCTCCTCCCTGGGCACTGAGCTTCATTTAGCAGGCTTGAAAATGGTGTCCTATAATTGTGCCCAATGGCACATCATGGTTCCTTCTTTATAGGCTCTGCCTGCATGTGACATTCAGATGGATTAAGCAGATCTGAGAATTTTATTTTATAATTGATTGTGTCTCTCTGTGCTTTCTGCCTCATACCCAGTGTTGCCAGTACAAGCTCTGTCATTCCATGATTTACATTCATTTATTTGCCTGACACCTTTAGCCAAGGCGACTTACAACATTTATGATACAATTTTCAACGTTTCTTTTGGCTTTCCAGTTGGTGCACAGGCAGGGTCACACATTGTCAAAATAGCGGGATTTGAACCCTCAGGATCTGAAGTCCAAAGCCTTAACCACTGTGTCACACTGCCTGCCATGTCATTAAGAAGGTTTGAGAATGCCATCTTATAGTTGATTATGTCCCCTGCGCCCAGTGTTACCAACGTATGCTCCATTTCCTCCCCAAGATTTAGTTGGTTTAAGAGTGTTATACAGTATAATGGCATAATGAAGTATGTCCCATAGTGAACTGGCATTCATGATCAGTTCCTACTTTTTGCCCAGTGCTGCCAGGATAGGCTCAAAGACTAATGCGGATTTAGAGGATTTAAGAGTAATATAATATAATATAATATAATATAATATAATATAATATAATATAATATAATATTTTAATTGCCTGTGCCTTATGGTGAACTGGCATCCCCTCTAGGATTTCTGATCTTGCACCTGATTCTGCCAAAGGCTCAGGCCTTCCCGAAAGACTGATTTGGATTTAGAGGATTTAAGAGTAATATTAATATTATGATATACTAGCAGGAGTACCCGGCATTGCCCGGGAATCTATAACCAGTGAATTTCCCAAATGAAAGAAACAGAACATAGAAATAGAACAAACAGTTTTCTGATTGACATTTTATCGTAAGTTCCTCCACTCTGGATTCTGTCTGCTGTGGCGTTTCAGACGTCCTTGAAATAGACTGTCTTGTGGCATCTGAAGTGGACCTTCCAATTCTACGTCTTTTTTTCGGTGGCATGGGTATATTAGCGAAAAGCAGGACAATTATAATGTGTTACATGGTATTACGTACGCAATAAGCACCACAGTGAAATGAATTTACGTTATTTACAATACGTTGCAAAGCGAACAAATAGCACCAGTCAGTCAAAAAGAGCAACACTGAAATCATACTGTGAGTCGGAAAGCAAGGAAATAGCACCACAAATACGGAAAGCCAGTGAGAAAGAGTAGCACTGAAACCATACTAGGAAAAATGGTGGGGAGGGGTGCTCTGTTTGTAAGGAGCGTCTGTGTTGAACCGTGCTGCCATCTAACGGACGTTGGCGATGGTAACAACAGAGAGAAGTGACATACAACCAGTGCTGCGTTTGGGGAAAGGATGCTGTCTTTTTAAGGTGAGTGTCTGCTCAAACGTGGTGCGACATGACGGAGGTTGGTGAATGAAATACAGCACTATCAGTGCGTGTGGGAGTGTGACGTGCAGAAACGCGGGTGTGTCAGCCAGTCACGCGCACTGGGTCGTTCACATTTTACATCCACACGGCAGTTCCCCTTCACCTGATCAAAGCAGTTGGCCTTCTCATACTTGGGCACTTGCTCCATCTCTTGGCAATTTAAAGAAACATGGGTAAAGAGCGACACACAGGGACCAAACCTGCCACTAGATGGCGTAGCCGTGAACGTCTGCTGCAACGCAAGTGCCGAACGTTGTGTCGGTGAAAAGATGCCCTGTGCTTCACCACAAACATTTTTCCCAACCAAACATACCCCATGACCTCCTCCTGGTCACAAAGGAGCCCCATGCCCAGTTTGGCGGCGATCGGATGCCCGGTGCAGATTTGTATGGCGGATAAACAAACATACATACATACACACACACATACATACATCGACTCTGCTTTATATATTAGATAACAGCGGGTCCGCTTCCCAGGTCCTCCCTATGAGGAGTTTGCATGTTTCCTCCGGGTGCACCGGTTTCCTCCCACAGTCCAAAGACATGCAGGTTAGGTGCATTGGTGATCCTAAATTGTCCCTAGTGTGTGCTTGGTGTGAGTGTGTGTGTGTGTGTGTGTGCCCTACGGTGGGCTGGTGCCCTGCCCAGGGTTTGTTTGTTTGCCCAGAGGGGACTGGGCGGTCTCATGGCCTGGAATCCCTGCAGATTTTATTTTTTTCTCCGGCCGTCTGGAGTTTTTTTTTTGTTTTTTCTGTCCCCCCTGGCCATTGGACCTTACACTTATTCTATGTTAATTAATGTTGACTTATTTTATTTTCTTAATGTGTCTCTTATTTTTCTATTCTTCATTATGTAAAGCACTTTGAGCTACATTTTTTTGTATGAAAATGTGCTATATAAATAAATGTTGTTGTTGTTGTTGTTTCCTGCCTTGCGCCCTGTATTGGGTGGGATTGGTTCCAGCAGGCCCCCGTGACCCTGTAGTTAGGATATAGCGGGTTGGATAATGGATGGATATATAATTGTATATAATTTTATTATATAATAATAAATAATATTACACAATAACATAAAATATCTCATATTTTAATTGCATGTGCCTTATGGTGAACTGGCATCCCCTCTAGGACTTCTGATCAGGGGACTGGGTGGTCTCATGGTCTGGAATCCCTACAGATTTTATTTTTTTCTCCAGCCATCTGGAGTTTTTTTTGTTTTTTTCTGTCCACCCTGGCCATTGGACCTTACTCTTATTCTATGTTAATTAATGTTGACTTATTTTATTTTCTTACTGTGTCTTTTAATTTTCTATTCTTCATTATGTAAAACACTTTGAGCTACTTTTTGTATGAAAATGCGCTACATAAATAAATATTGTTGTTGTTGTTGTGTTGATCTTGCACCTGATTCTGCCAAAGACTCAGGCCTTCCCAAAGACTGATATGGATTTAGAGGATTTAAGAGTAATATTAATATTACAATATATAATAGAATATATTTAATGCATAATATTATATTCCCAAAGACTGATGTGGATTTGGATGGTTCATTATCTTGTAATTAACTAGTGCCCCTTTAGTGTTAGTTCCTGCCTTGTGCCCAGTGCTGCCTTTATAGGCTTTGTCCTCACATGGCACTGAGCTGTATTAAGCAGGTATGAGAATGTTATCTGATCACTGATTGTGCCCAACACTGCCCGTTTGAGGTCTGCTGTTCCCAGATCTTGATCCGGATTTATGTGATAGTATAATTAAATATGTCCTGTGGTGAACCGGCTCCCCCTCCATGACTTGTTTCTGCATTTCACCCAGCACTGCCAGGATAGGTTCAGGTGGCATGTGGCACTAAGCTGCACTAAACATTTCTGAGGACGTCCTCATATAACTGATGATGTCGCTCAGTGGTCATGCTCCACATCCAGGTGTGACTCTCGCCTTGTGCCAGTGTAGGCTTTGATCTGGGTGAAGCGGAGTGTTACCTGATGGTGTAAATGGACGTGTCCTGCAGTGAGCTAGTGCCCCCTCCAGGACTGGCTCCTGCCTTGCACTTGTTGCTGCCTGGATAGGCTCTTCTCTCACTTAACAGAGTCGTGCTTTCATGGTATGATTTCTTATATTACGACTTGTGAGCTCAAAGGTGCCATGTTTTTTAATAGTCTTCATTTGCTGGATTTAATTTCATTCCTCTGACATCGTTTCAGACTGTGCTGTGATTCCTCAGTCTCCACTTCTCATGTCTCTTCTGACTTATTTTTCACGTTTCTTGAGCTGTTCAAAACATTCCCATGATTTCCCTTGCAGACACCTGCATGTACTCATTTTTTTGATGCCACTAATCTCTTAAGACAGTTCAGGGTAGAAGGGAGACTTAGCCCACCCTGGCAGCATTGGGCTGACGCTTTGGGTGGGGTGCCAGTTTATGGAAGGGCACACTGATGCACCAACATAGAGTCACCAGCTCACCAAAGCTGCATGTGTCTGGAATCACTAGTGGAACATCCATAGAACATTCTGGAAAGGCCCGGGAGGCAGCACTGAATGTGATATTTTTATGGATGGCATTTCAAAACATGAATTGTCCATTGTAAGGTGGCAGTGTCTTTTTATCTTGTCACTCATGTACCTTTAGAGCTGACACTTACAAATCACAAGCTTGGAGTTTTGTTGTTTCTCTAATTATACCATTGGAGCACAAGCAGGTTCAGCCGCTCTCTCTCCGGCGCTCAGTTAATACAATTTTTAATTAATTCTAACTGAATGGTCATAAATGTAACGATTAGTTCTGAATTAAGATCCTGCCAGGGTCTTTATGGGCTCATTCTCGATTTACAGACTCGCAGAAAATGAGTGGACTGCCTGTGGGTATAAAGAGTGTCATCGTCCCCCTGAGGCTCCTGACCTTCACATTCCAGTTCAGAGAAGCTGGGAGATGACGCCTATCCCAGAAGCCCTGAGCGCAAGGTGAGGACCAACCGTGGACATCATAACGCTGTGGCCATCATACTCACCCCTAGTTAATCCAACATGTACGAGGTGCAGGGGAGTCTGAACGCATGGGCACGCTGGGCATTCGCTCATGGGGCACCACGAGCATACGGGCCCCATGCTTATCTATGTATGTTGTGACATTGCTGAGTGGTTGTGTAGATAGGCGTCCCAGTGCCCTGCTTTGCCCGGGGGACTATAATGCTGTTAAGACAGCCCTGACGAGGAGTGTATATGAACAGTGAACATGAACCATGTGCAGGATTGATTCCTGCTTTACATTTGATGCTGCTGAGATGGGCTGCACACTCCCATGACACTGACTTTTATGTGATATCCTATGTTTAATTGCCTCACTTAGTGGATGTGCTCCATCTCCAGGATTGACTCCTGCATTGCACCTGATGCTGCCAGGATAGGCTGCGTCCTCCCGTGACACTCTACCGGTCATAGCCAAGACACTTGAAGTGGAGAGGGAATCTCAACTTTTTTAGGGCCGATGTCGACTTTTGTCGACATAACAGACTGAAGACGGATAAGTCGACATCCAGGGGCAGAGGATGAAAAAAGCAGTAAACATTGATAAAAGTCATTGTTACGTTATAGGTAGACCTTCTTTTTTTCTTTTCCTTCCTTCCTTCCTTCCTTCCTTCCTTCCTTCCTTCCTTCTTTGCTTGTAGGACTGTTAAACTCAATGACTTGACGTTGAATCCCTGCGTGTCCGTCAGTAGTGCAGAGCAAACAACATCGGGAACGGCATCAACATCAAGCGAGAGAGCAAAGTGAATGTGCAAATCAAATACTCCATGTGTATCTTTTTTTTTTATTTATTTACACGCCCTGGGTATGGCATCAATCTGCATCCAGCCCTGCATGGAGGCCCTCCAACCTGTAGGGAAAACCCTGGGCGCTGGTGGCAGAATTGGCACTCCTGCCACCATAAAAAACTCACACTGGTTCCATTCCATCTAAACTAGTGTGGTGCTGAGGTGTCACCCGTCGTATGGCTGCACTTGGGCCCTAATCTGGGATCCTGAGTTGGTTTGTCATATGGTGGGTGCGGCAATGCGTTGTATCAGTGTGTGCTCCTAACCTCCTCCTCCTCCTCCTCTATTGCTGAATCGTACTCTGACTTAACGAAGTCTGATTTTGATGCAAATAATCTGGAGTTTGAAAAATGAAAGTCAGATACCTGCATCAGCTGACCAGTTTCCAGCCAAACGTAGTGCTGAACGTGTTTGTGTAGCTGACGCACTTACGGCTAGGGAATCCATTCCCGGGAATGAAACTGCTGTAATTCCCGGGAAACCGGGAATGGCCAAGCTCGCATACATAGCGTGTAAAAGTGTAAAAATCGATCAAGAAATAACAGAGTTATAGTTGAAAATAATTAAGTGGCATGGTTTTTTGGCCCACGGTGTAGTGTGGTGCCGATTAATTCAGTCAACAACAGACCAGTCTCCCAGCTCCCACTAAGACTGAGCACAGTGGACTTGGAGGAGTCTGCACTCTGCAGCTCACGAATGCCAGGATGGGGCAGACCTCATTGACGTCTGTCAGACAACAACTTTGAACAGCAACTTGAAATTGCAATGCGTCAGTCTGTTGCATCCGCATTATCTGTGCCAAGAAACTTGCCATCACAGAATAATGAAATGAAACTGGATGCATCAGTAACAGCTGAAATGGCGGTGTTTCAGAGCAACGGCAAGCGCAGGTGTTGTTTAGAACAAGTGTATCAGTATCTGATCAGGTAGATTGCGTTGCATTCAAAACAATTTTTTTTTTAACGTTAGTCTATCATATATCCTCCCTATGGCATTTGCCACTTGACACACTGGTCATCCCACATACACCCATACAACCAGACTGTGATTCAGACTACGAATGCCATGAATGTAATTACACCGAAATACATGCTGTCAAATAAACAAACCACATGCCGTGGCTTCGCCTCTGACGCTGACGTGCAGTGAGTGTGCACGCCTGATGAGCCCAGATAAGGGCGTAACACGTGTCGCGTACTCTTTGCATTATTTGACAGTAAAACTTTGCAACATTCTATGATCTGCTTCTCGCAACTGAAGAGGGCACCGAGGCGGATGTTTGCCGACACAAGCGTTACCTGGTAGGTAACCACCCATACAATCAGATTGTGATTCAGACTACGAATGCCATGAATGTAATGACCCCGATCTACATGCTGTCAAATAAATGAACCACACGCCATGGCGCAACGTAAGAGGCTTCAACACTGACGTCCGAGGTTCGATCCACGAGAGGGGGTGCAGTGAGTGTGTATGCCTGATGAGCCCAGAATTAGGGCGAAACACGTGTCGCGTACTCTTTGCATTATTTGACAGTAAAACTATATATATAATTTTTAATGTAGGTAGATCATTTCGACCTGGTCATTTTAAAAGTAGCTCGCAAGCCGAAAAAGTGTGGGCACCCCTGAACTAGATACATGTACTTATATGACAGCATGAACTGCTTGTAGATAAGGTTAGTCTTTTATTGGTGTCAACAAATTGCAGTAGTTTTATTAAAAATAAGTGTCGGTCGTTCTAAAGCCGTTCACATATGAGATGCCCGTGCACTGTGTCATCCCGGGAAGCCTGGGATTCCCGGGAATGACATGCGGGATTCCCGAATTCCCGGGAATGGATAAACCCGTCCGGGAATGGATTCCCTACTTACGGCAACATTTTCTTGGGAGGACCACACAGACAGTTATAAAAGTTTGATTTCATTGCAAACGATCTGAAAATCGAAAATGAAAGTCAGGTACCTGCATCAGCTGATTGGTTCCCAGCTGATCGTGTAGCTGTTGCACCTACGGCAACTTTCACCCTGGAAGGTACTACACAGACATAGATCCATAGGAGGCAAACTGGCCTCTTGGCTTCACCAGATGACATAGCGTGTGAGTGGACACCATGGATTATTACTTGGTGTCTCATCATTTCAGAGAGTAAGCTCATATTTTATATAAATATATCCCCCACACCTTGAATGGGATGGGCAGTCATCGTAATTTGGGTAAGTTGGGCCCCAAAACGGTGTCAAGCCCAGGGTCCTCCTCCTTCCATAATCCACCCCTGGCTGAAGAGGCTCAGAAACTTTTGCCTTTTTTCAACAATATTGCCTTACAGCTCCCCTCATTCTGGAGATGCTTATTTTCATGGTCTGAGTTTTAGTTATGCAGAAAAATGAGCAATAAAGTCTTAAAGTAGGTCAGTAATGGCGAACAAGAGAGAGAAACTGTATAAACACTGGCTTGTTAATAGAAGACAGCAAAAATCTTACGGTACGTTAGTAATTCTAAACATCTATATCAATCAAATGCTAGGGTCTGTCCATCTGTCATGCAATTACTTGCCAACTACTGGGACCAGACCCCCTGATCTTGCTCTGCATTGAAAGCTTATGACCCGATACATTTTTGTAATTCGACAAATGTGAGGTAGTGGCAAACTGACC
>JANRMT010062791.1:153087291-153113747 GCA_026402145.1 Polypterus bichir lapradei | reverse complement strand
CTCTCTCTCTCTCACTCTCTCTCTCATTCTCTCTCACTCTCTCTCTCTCACTCTCTCTCTCTCATTCTCTCTCTCATTCTCTCTCTCTCTCTCTCACTCACTCTCTCACTCTCTCTCTCTCTCTCTCTCTCTTTAGTACATATGGTGTAAGAAGAATTTCATTCTTTCCTTTGACAGTCAGTTTTCAGTCTCTTTGTCTTGTATGTATGGAGCAGTAAGCAAGATATACCTACAATACATATATTTACTCTATTAGCCTTAGGCCGGGTTTATACTTCACGCGACGCATGCTCCAGTGGACGCTCCTGCTACGCAAGCTTTTTACTGTTTATACTTGCGCGCATACTTTACGTAAATCTGGAAGAATCCATCAGGTGGCAGTGCGAGACATTATCACGGTGAGAACAGGTTCGGCTTCACTGTGTTGTGAAATTAAATTCCGATGACACTTTACCGCAATATCTCTGAAAAGGATGTCTAATGATTAAATCCATTAATCCATTCCAGCTAACATTGGGCACGAGGCAGAAACAATCCCTGGATGGGGCCTCAGCTCATCGCAAGGTGAATACAATCACTCACATACACTGGCGTCATTTTAGTGCCACCAAATCTGCACATCTTTGGAAGGAAACCGGAGCACAGTGTGGAAACCCAGCAGGAAAAGATGCAAACTCCAGGCAGGGAATACCAGCGACATTACTCCCTGCGAGACAGCAGCGCTACCGCTCCGCAACCATGTCGCCCCATATGTGTAATTATTAACAGTATTCATTATTTAAACGAAATTAACAACTTATCTGTAAAATGTAACATCCATACTTTAATGCATTTCATCATGAAAGTGATATCAAGTATAAATCTAAGGATTCTAAATGTGCAGAGAGTTGGGATATCATACATTTATTGTGCTCAGTGTGGTGATCTGTTGCTGTTTGCCGCTGCTGTCAGGTCAGGAGGAAGCCCTAGAAAAAAAGACGCCACAGAAGATGGTATGTGAGACTTTTAAAATGTATCGTGTTATTAGGATCAGGAATATGCGACACTTTAATATCAAAGCAGCGCGAATGCATCTGTATGTCGGCATTTTGCTTCACCACATTGAACCATTCATCAAACATCGAAGCGCGCACACCGATCTCGTAGGATCCGTATAGAGGCTTTCTGTCACATGTAGATAGTAACAAGAGACTCTGACGTTACGTTCCGACTTTTATCACACTGCGCCCCCCGACTGTTTGCTGGTACTGCAACTCGCGCACGTGTCCTGTTAATTTCTGAGGACCTGCTCAGAGAACGCAACAAATGAACACCGGAAACGTGTGGCAGCCATGATGCATGCGCGTCTGCCAGCTTATCCATGTTCAATAGATAGTATCAGAACAAAAGAATAAATCCCTAAAACTTATATGCCTCACAAAAAATCTTTAGGCAAAAGATTCCTACTATTATTTTGTATGAGTCGTAGAGTCTCTCGAGGTTATTGTGAGCAAAAAAGACTGGGAGATAAAAACACACAAACTGAAAATTCTCGTTGATGGGTGGGGGTGTTACAGAAATGGAAATGCTTGTGCTATCAAAATGCTAAACCAGAAAAGAAAGTCAAAGTCAATCAATGAGTCAAAAATCTTAGCATTAGGACTGATTTGAATTTGAGGCAAATTATTTCTAAACATTTGCAAAAAATTGATTGTGTTTCTACTGAGGGATAGTGAATGCAGTGAATGCCGCTGTATTTATAGCATCATTTCTTGTGGCCAGAATTGTCATGTGGTGCTACTCAGAGTGTCCTGGACATGACATTACAAAATCGATTTTGTCATATCATGTAGACTTCAAATCAATGATCCAGAACCAGGATGCCTCTAAGATGGAAGGATGGGGGAAGGCAGCTTTTCGAGGACACTGCCTCCCCCAAGACGCTAGATGGCGGCGCTCCTGGACTGCAGCGGTGCTACAGATCCCCGAAGGCCACCATGGGATATGGACTTCATCAACACAGCCCTGCTGGGTACCATTGGTGCAGTCAGGTGACGCTGTGGGAAGATGGTGGGAGTCTAAGTGTTCACCTTGCCTGGAAATACTAGCGGATCACGTGGGCAGAAGCCCAGAAGTACTTCTGGACTGACAAGAAAACTTAAGTTCTTCATCTGACCTGGAAGTGCTGGCAAGTCACGAGGATGGAAGGAAGGACGCACTTCTGGGTCAAGGACTATATACAGGACTGTTGGAGATCCAACAAGTGAGCCTGAGTCGGGAGGAGGTGGACAACGCTTGCTGGGAGGAGTAGAGGAGAAGAATATTGTGTGTTTATTGATTTATTGTATTTATTGTGGCTGTGGTGCTTTGGAGGCACTGTTTGAGAAGAAAAAGAAGCATTAAAATACTTCTTGGTGCTTTTAACTTGTGTCCAGAGCATCTGTCTGTTGGGAAAAAGTGGCCAATAGTGCCACCAAGCATCCATTCACTTACAGATAAAAATGACCAAGTGTAGTCAAAATGTAAGCCAAGGTCAATTTGATCATTCATCAGATCCAAAAAACTAATGACAAATGTACAAAATCAGGAACAAAAATGAATTAACTGGGAAGTCAAAAGCAAAAAGCTATTGTAGAAAATCTCAGGTTTTTTTTTTTTTTATGCACACTTTGATGCCCGGGAAATACCCAGGGTCACGTACATCACAAGAGTTACACATATCAGGGAATTCTGGGTAATATTAGTATGAACATTAGAATAATCAAGATGAGAACAGGCCATTCAGCCCAACAAAGCTCACCAGTCCTATCCACTTAAGAAGTGAAGACCACTGGTACAAATGTTAGGAAATGGTGACGCAAAAAAAAAAAAATGGCATTGCAACAAAGATTCAGCTTTTCTAGTCTCTCTCTATATATAAAATCCAACATCTGTCTGCCTTTATGTCTGTCCGCTTTTCATGAGAGAACTACAGTAAAACCTTGGATTGCGAGTAACTTGGTCTGCGAGTGTTTTTCAAGACAAACTAAATTTTTAATAAATTTGAACTTGATAAACGAGCAAGGTCTCGCAATATGAGTAGTACATATACGCTTTGTCTGCCGAGTGTCACGTGATCACAACTGAGCCAATGGTTTTTCTCTCTCTCTCTCTCTCGCTGCGGGATTGTGGGTAATCGTCTCGAATGCTCATTCTCAGTCGGCGTGCCGGCGTGTATAGTCAACATCCTTACAAGCATATACTGCTTACTATAGCATTGTGACCACGTATTTCTGCTGTAACGTGAGGCTGAGTCTCAGTACTTTAGCAACAAAAGCTTTTATTCAGCTTCAAACAGGAACAGCACGGTTATTTATTGTAGCGGGACCTGCCACTCTCCTATACACAGGCACCGAAGTCAGGCAGGGCCGTGACCAGGTTAGTGGCCAAGTAATACTGTGCTCTTGCATTTATAATGTTCCTTGTATCACCAATCAACGGCAGGCGCTTATAGTGTGTCCGCGATCTTTTCAGATTTGCTTTCACAGTGAACTGCTACAGCGCTGGGAGCCTGCGGTTGCTTTGGGACATTCTCCCACATGTTGTCCCACTGGGTGGAATCCCAAAAGAGTTTAGAAACCTTACAGTGCGTAAAGCATTTTTTTTTAATTTTGTGTCCAAGAGTTGTGACCCTTTAGGCAAAAGCAACTGTCATTGGAAAGGTTTCGATGTTAAAGTCGTAAAAAAAGAAGAAGATTCCAGTGAGCCAACAGTAGTAATTCCGTCAGTTAGAGTGAAAGTCGCCCTACACAATAACCCTCCTCTCTCTCGTCTCCCTCACACCAGCCACAATTCTTTTCAAAGATTAAGTGCAGATTAATTTGTTTTATATATTTTTACTTTATATTTTGTATTAATCATTTTTATATGAATAGTTTAGGGTTGTGGGTTTGCTTCCTGGGTCCTCCCTGCGTGGAGTTTGCATGTTCTCCCCGTGTCTGTGCAGGTTTCCTCCGGGTGCTCCAGTTTCCTCCCACAGTCCAAAGACATGCAGGTTAGGTGCATTGGTGATTCTATTCTATTTGATTGCAGTACCGATTTATTTGGGCTAATCCGAGAGATATGCAGCGGCCAAGGGGAGGGTGGTGGGGCCCTCCTCACTTACATGTGAGCCTCATGTCGTAATTTACCTCTGCTTAGCTAGTGAACGAGAGAGCTACTTAACGGATTTAGATTGGGCTATTTTCTGTAATTTGCTTGAATATTCCGGTTGATTTTGCGACTTCTCTCATCGTGCTAAGAATCATAGTTTGCTTGCAGGAGTGATATATTCACACTAATCCGAGACAGAGGCTGTGAGCAGAGGGAAGGGGGAAGCGTGAAGTCAGGAGTAGAGAGCTGGGTGGGGCCCTCCACACTGTCCTGTTTCCCTACTATGCGGGTGGAGCCGTGGGGAGCGGCTAGTATACTATAAATGTAAAAATGTAAATTTCAAAAATACTGAGTCCCAAAACACCTAATTAGATGTATAGATTCATGTAATCCATAAAAACTACTGATCATCACATAAATTTAGTGAGTGATGAGGATTCAGTTTTTACTTGAACATAAAACATTTCAAAATAAAGGCTGTATACTTGTATATAAAGTATTTTGTAGTAGTGATTATTATGAAAGGTATTATATCAAAATTGGAGCAGCAGAAGCTGTTTGTATTACAGTTCACTATCAGATCCTTCCATCTATGCTCCCGTTTTTTAACCCAATTGTCCAACTCACTGTCTATCCTTTCTCTCTCTGTATTGCATTATGGTGTAGTAGGCAGGATTCCAGATGAATGTTTCCTGTTCCTGCCAGTTTGTTTTCTCTGGACCCAACCCCAGATAGCATGCCAGTGCACTGCAGTACACACTCACGCTCACTTTCTCACACTGGGCCAATTTTAAATCATGCTAACCTCCACATAGGTGGTGTATGGGAAGAAAATCTGATTTTCCAGCCAAAACCTCACGTATATATGTAGAACATGCAGAGTCGTCAATGGCAGTGCTCAGACCTCGGATTGTGAAGCTGTGTGACAGCAGCACCAACTACTGGTACCTGACATTGCATGAAAATAGCAGTGGCTTGGAAGACTAAATATAAGAATAAAAGATCATTTTTTTTAGCTTGTGACACGATTGTTTAAAGCTTAGCAGGGGGTACACTATTTGTTGTCAGTCATGCTATATGCTTGTCTGGGGTTACATTGCCCACCGTTACTGACCGGTTGAAGTGAGTGCAAGGAAGTTTATTATTTTTGAAAGTCATGTCTGTGTGGGTTTCCTCTTACAGTCCTGGTGGATTGGCACTGCTAAATTAGCCACCTGATGTGTGTGTCTGAGAGTGTTCACCTTACCGTGGACTGGCACCCTCTCTAAGGGTATTTCCCTCCTTGCACCCAGTGCTTTCTGGGATAGGTTCTGTCTGTTTTGAAAATGGATGGATGGATTCTAGTAATTTAAATTGTATTCTATACTTCTCAAGGTGGTACCTGGGCTTGTGGGTCAGCTCCACCACCACTCACACAGGGCAACACCTGGGTAGTTAGGCCGGCCCAGAAGACTCTAGCCGTCCTCTCAAAGTCTGTTTTTTGTCACTCCTTCTGAGTTTACTGTGCCATTTCTGTAACAGCAAACCCCTGTCTTTTATACATGTTGGATCTCCTTGTCTGTTTTTAACTCTGACATCACTTCAGGAGCTCCTGCTCCGTGCCCAAATCTTGGTTAAAGTGTTCTCTTCTAAAGAGCGTTGAAAGGACACAGCCTCAATCTCAACCTCCCTGGACTCCAAAGAGTTAATGCAATCAGCGTTATTTAACTTTGTTTTATTCTATTGCAATTAATAGAGGGGTGGACAAATATTTCCACCATATTGTGCCAGGGCTGAAGAGACATTTGCCTTTTTGTAAAGGACCGCTGACTGATGCCCACTAGAAAATTAGGTGGGGGAGATTACGCGCCGATCGTGTCAGAAACGATTTGCACGGCCGGAGGAGAATCTTGTTTGCTTGCACGCTATCAGCCAGGAACCTCTGACCCTTCCCTGCCAGTATCATCTGCTGACTTTTGTTTCATTTGCTACCCAACGCACGCACGCACGCACGCACGGACTTCCAGCCGTGCCACCTTGAAACATGATCTTGACAGCTCTGGCAGACCCTCCTGCATAAGCGTCAATCACACACACACACGTACACACACACAAACACTTGGGGGTGGGGTGGTCATTTCTAGTCACTTGAGGGCAGTGTCACCAGGGACCGAGAGAGATTCGCTGGCACATCCATCTCTGCTCATTCAATTCCAAATCTCCTGATGGCCAGCCGCTTGAAGAAGTTGGCAGCCTTCATCTCACAGAGGCGGCTAGAAAATTGCTTCTTTCTGATGATGGACTGTATGTAATTGTTTTTTCGTTATGAAAGTGAGCTGCTTGTTGTGTGATGGGGGGTGTTGGACAATTGAGATTGACCAGTGGGGCTTAATGAGATGGATAATAAAGTGTGGCTGAGTGATCAAGCTCTGCTTCTATTCAAGTCCTAAAGCAGCCAAGAAAATAGATAATGAGATGTCATTCTTGGGGTCTGGAGTCAAGCAGACATGGTGACAACAAGTATATGAAGTACATCTCAGCTTAGGGTTAGGCTACTACAGTCCATGTGTGTTGTAACATGACACACATTCTTGTTCTCAAGCCCACTTGGGGTCTCTATGGCACCGGCAGTCCATCATTTGTAATGTATGCACCCACATGGGGTTAATCAACCAGACACACAAGTCTTTGGGAGGTGAAAGGAGAACCCAACCAGATGCAGGTAATGAACATCTGCACCACTGTGCTGCCCTGACATAAAGCAGACAATGCAAACTAATACAAGGAGAAGAGCACAAAAAACTGTTCAACGACCCCTTCAGTTTGACAGCCTCAAACTTCCATGTGGAGGATAATGGCCCAAAGAATGGAGCAAAACTTGCGGACAGTCCTGCAGCTTGAATCATATTTATAAGCACCATGGCAAACTCATTAGCACCCTCTTGGGTATTTTTTTGCAAATCAAACTGTCATGCCTATTATATTGGTCAAAATGCAGTGGACACTAAAGATAAACATTACGGAGAAAATGGAAGGTGGAATAACGAGCCAAGAACTCTCAAGTCTGGCTCCCTCTCAGAGTTACATACTCTGCAAAATAAATTATAAAAAAAGCAAAGAACTTAGCTATTACACCACTGGGCGTAAAATTATAAGGTGGGGTGTTACACAACTTTTAAAATATGAATCAATAAAGCTAAGAACTCTTTTAATGGCATTTGAACCTCTCAGTCATGGTGGTTGGTTTACCTGTACTCACCCACCATTGTGCAATAAGAATCAATAGGAACAGCTCTATGGCGCCTCCTTGAGCTCCATATAGTGCAGGGCATTCTGGAAGAATTCAGTCTCCTTCACTTTTTTCACATTTTGTTTTGTAATAAAATCATTTAAATTCATTTTCCATAGAGAGGTGGAGCTACTTCAATCATTACCGATGTGCAGTACCCACCTACAGTCGTGGGCAAAAATTTTGAGAATGACACAAGTATTGGTGTTCACCAAGTTTGCTGCTTCAGTGTTTTTGGATATTTTTGTCAGATGTTTCTGAGACATACTGAAGTATATAATTATAAGCATTTCATAAGTTTCAAAGATTAGTATTGACAAATACATTAAGTTTTTGCAAAGACTCAATATTTGCAGTGTTGGCCCTTCTTTTTCGAGACCTCTGCAATTCGCTCTGGCATGCTATCAGTCAACTTCTGGGCCAAATCCTGACTGATGGCAGCCCATTCTTGCATAATAAATGCTTGGCCTTTGTCAGAATTTCTGGGTTTTTGTTTGTCCACCCACCTCTTGAAGGTAGATCACAAGTTCTCAATGTGATTAAGGTCTGGGGAGTTTCCTGCCCATGGACCCAAAATGTCGATGTTTTGTTCCCCGAGCCACTTAGTTATCACTTTTGCCTTATGGCCCGGTGCTCCATCATGCTGGAAAAGGCATTGTTCATCACCAAAATGTTCATGAGATGGTTGGGAGAAGTTATTCTCAGAGAATGTTTTGTAGATGATACAACAGCAGCCATTTTGCTCCAGTACAGTCACCACACAATAGCTAGTAGCTGGTGAACAAGTTACTTTGCAGCCCTGGATTTTCCCATTTCCTGCCATTCTTCTCTGCAGATCCTCTGAAGCGTTCTATGAAGTTGGATGGAGACCGCTATTTTCTTCTGGAATCGATGAGTTTTCTTGGTCCAACTTGCTTCACATGCACATTTGCTCCCACTTTTGCTTTGGAGACGATGTAGCAGCGACAGGTCCTGGGAAGTCTGTGCTTTCGCCTGTCTGTTCCAAGTCAGTCTCTGGCAGGCCATACCTTGAGCTTGGACTTGATGCCTGTCTAGGCTTGGATGAAGTTTTAGCTGTCTTTTCCGTTTCTTTCTGAGCCCCTTATTTTCCGCTCATGTTTATATATGCTTGCATATACTGTAATTGAACTTCCTCGGGTTGAGTAAATACAGGATACCTCAAGATAATAAAAAATAAGAGAAAAAATAACACCACTGCAAACGGAGTTATGCTTCAGATGTCTATCTCCCGTAACAGATGAGACCAAAATCCTGGTTGACAGCTATTTTCAAAACTCTCCAGAGCTGTTTGATTGGGTGAAACTCTGTGGTCTGGCTATGCCACTCAAGGACTTTCACAGAGTCCCTTAGCCAATCCTGTGTTAACTTTGCTTTGAGCTTAGGGTCTTTGACCTCTTGGAAGGTGAATGTTCGGCCCAGTCCAGAGCGATTTAGAGCAGGTGTTCATCAAGAATATCTCCGTACTTTGGTCCACTCAGTTTTCCCTCCACCCCATCTAGTCCCCCAGTTCTACCCCTACAATCTGATGCTGCTACTACATTGCCTCACCACTGCAATGGCATTGCACAGATGATGAGCAGTTTCTGATTTCCTCCACAAATTACGCTAATCTTGGTTTCATCAGACCAGAGAGTCTTGTTTTTATAGTCTGAGAGTCCTTTGACTTTCTTTCTGCAAATCCCTACAGAACTTTCATGTGTCTTTTACTGAGGAAAGGCTTCTGCCCAACCTCTCTGTCATAAAGCCCAGATCAGTGATGGATGCCCATCTGGAAGTGTCTCCCATCTCTACACAGCTTATCCAGAGTGATCATTGGGTTGCTGGCCACCTCTCTTACTGTGGACATTTGGTCAAATGGTCAGCTCTAGAAAGTGTTGTGTTCTTTTTCCAAACTTCTTACATTTAAGAATAATGGATGCTGTTGGGAACCTTCAGCGCTACAGAATTTGTTTCATAGCCCTCCCCTGATTTATTCTTCAACACAATGCTGTCTCTAAGCTCTGAAGGCAGTTCTTTTGACTTCATGGATTGGATCTTACTCAGCTGCGGGACCTTCTATAGACAAGGGTGTACCTTTCCAAACTGGGTCCAATCAACTGAATGGACCACTGGAGGACTCCAGACAAGGTGTAGATACATCTCCATGATCATCAAAAGAATGGGATGCACCTGAGCAAAATGTCAAGTGTCATAGTAAGGGGTCTGAATACTTTTTTTATTTTTGTAAAATTCACTTTACACACTCTACCTAATTCTGGGGTCTCGAGTGTTGTCTGAGGTGAGAAAACCTGAATTTAAATGATTTTAGTGCAAGGCTGTAAATACTGTAACAACATGTGAAAAAGTAAAGGGGTCTGAAGACCTTCTGAATCCACTCAAGGTATTAGGTTGCTTTATTTATTCATGTTTACACAAGAAAACATGAAATCTGCCTTCTCAGTTGCATCGAATAACAAGACAGAAAGCAATGAAACAAAACAAATAGAGACAAGACAGGTTAAGGTAAGGCAGTTTGATAGTGCATATTTACACAATAATTGTTACAGGATACACAACAAACCGTAATCATTATCTCTGATATTCCTTATTAAAAAGTCATATGGCACTAGGAAGAGAGGAATGTCTAGAGCGATTTGTGTGGGTTTTCAAAGCAACTCTCCTTCCTGATTTACTGACGTTAAGTTTTACATGTAATAGATGTCTGTCGTCAGTTGAGATTATTGCTAGTTTTTTTATCATTGTCCTCTGACAGATCATCTTCATCAGTCCCAATAAATTCAGCTGCATGCTTAGTAATCTGCTGGAGCTTTTTGTATGCAGACATTTTGTGTGTAGGATTGACTGTTCAGTCACCCTATGACTTGTGGGTAGTCTCTGTCCCTGAATGTTCTGTAGGGCAAAGTGAGAAAAGTGTCTGTACAGGATGGCTCAGGTCTGTAATTGTAATGTTTGTAGTGTTTGTAGGTCCTAACGAGAAGGCAGGTAGGCGCTGGTAAGCATTCTGTGCCACCTTCACCACCCTCTATAGCGCTATATAGTCTTGAGCCAAGCAGGCGTCATACCAAAATGGGATAAAGCCAGTTATTGTTCTCCACTGTTTGTGAGAACAGATGGGACAATGTGAGCTGTCTGATGAAGAAGAGACACTGGTGAGCCTTTTTGACAACCACTGAAAAATGAGTTTTGTTCACTCCACCAGTGACGATCACTCCAAGAAATGTAAACCTGCTTACCCTTACAACATCGGTGTGTTCTGTCTTTGGCTTCTTGAATTCTATGACCAGCTCCAATTTAAAGGTAAGCTTGTTGTCCTGGCACCATTGAGTCAGCGGGTACATCTCTTCTCTCTAAGCCGTCTCATCAACCTTTGATGGAGGTGGCATGAGCACATTTAATGATGAAGTTGGAGTTGAGTCAGAGGAGGGAGTTCAGCATACTGCCGTGTGAAATGCCTGCACTGGGGTCAGCGTGGAGGATGTGTTGCCCTCAATCAGCACATGCTCAGGTCGGTTGGGTAGTAAGTCAAAATTCTAATTGCAGAGGATGAGGAGTTTAGTCATCAGCATTGATAGTGTTCAAAACCAAGTTGTAAGCAATAAACGAGATCATTCCATTATTGGTCTTCCTCTACTTTCTCACATTCTACATGCCCTTCATACCAATGAACGTCTGTCAGTACCAAATGATCAAATGATGATGACTCTTCATATGAAAAGGACCATGTAAATTATGCTTGACACATGTCATATCTGATCATGTCATATTCTTCATCAACCTTTTTGCATTAAGGGCTCACCCACATCCCTTTGGCAGTCTTCAGTGTCTTCACTATATGTTCAAACCTCCATTCTTTGAGTTATCAGATACTTTTCGGTTCATATTGGTGCTTTTTTTTTTACAAAGCACCCAACTGGTGGCTTCACCAGGTGAAATGGTAGCGCTACCACACAGGAAAAAACCGTCGGTCACAAGGCGACAACTTCTGCCCAAATATTTGAAATCTTCAGCTGCTACTGAAGTGACACCTAAGTGGTTTCATTTAATGTCATATCCCATTGTACAATAAACTTGATTTTTCTTTCCCAAGTTGTATCTACTTTGTATCCTTTTCTCAATTCCATACATACTTTTCTCCAAATGTGGAACTATAGAATTCCAAGCATTGCGGACTTAATAGAACATTTGAAAAACAAGAAAATAAAAATAATAAAAAAACTTTGCATTTATATAGCACTTTTCAAGACACTCACATAGAGGATGGAGCCACTCCACACCAACCACTACCACTGTGCAGCATCCACCTGGATGATGCGATGATAGGTCTTTTGAGGCAGTTCATTCACCACACATTAGCTAGTAGCTGGTGAAGAAGATCAGATAGAGATGGGAGATGATTAGGGGCCCAGAATGACTAGGCCATGATGGGCAGTTTAGCCTGGACATCAAGAAACCCTCTATTATTTATGAAAGAACTTTCTAGGACCACTGAGAATCAGGACCTCAGTTTCATATCTCATCCAAAGGACAGATCCATTTTTCCAACACAGTGTCCCCGTCACTGCACTGGAACATTGGGATCCAACACTCAGAGAATAGGTTAAGCACCCCCTGCTGGCCTCACCAACATCTCTTTCAGTAGCATCCCAAGCTTTTTCTAAATGGTCTCCCATCCAAGTACTGCCCAGGCCCGAACGTGCTGAGCTTCAGGTGGATGACCTGATCTGAAGTGCAGGTGGTATGGCTGCTTGCCGGTAAGAAGGTGACCTTTCGGTTCATGGCACTCATTGTCTAGTTAATAGCCAAGCTGTTCCAATATCTCATCCATATACTTCTTAAAAGATGTTATGGTGTCTGCTTCCACAATATAGATTCATAATTTCCTCCACATAAACCTTCATTACATGAAAGGTAAAACCACCAGGTTCTGATACTGTTGTTAGCCTCAAGTGCATGACTAGTGAATGCGGCCCACTGTCACCTGTCTGCAGAAGGTCTTATTTTGTTACCAAGTATGTTATTTTCTATACCGTACATATGTTGTATGGCATCTTGGGTATCATTCGATCAGACATAATCCCCGCAAAGTGTAACACGTCCACTTCGGGCTGAGCCTGGTGGGGCTCCTTACCTGCTAACTACAATCCCAGACCACCTTGACTGGCTACTCTTTATCCAATGAAGCAGTGCTTCTCCTCTGAGGGCCACCTGTATGTTGCACAGAGTGAACCCACTAGCTCTATTTAGGCACCTTATTTGTCATCGAGATCCAATTTTATTGGTTCTTCCCAGACTTCCCAGTTGCTGATGATAGGTGGGTTTGGTATGTTTAGCTCATCTCAGCCAGGAAGCGCAGATAGGAAGTGAAGTAAAGTGAAGTGAAGCGGAGCAGTTTGTGAGTAACGGCTCCTGAGTATTGTGTTAGTGTTGCTTGTGCCATGGCTTTTCCGTAATGTTGGTTGACAGCCCTCTTTTCCCTTTCACTACCTCCCTAAACCATGCTGTACCCCACAATAGGCACCTCTGCTCTTCCGCACATCTGTCACCTTCCCTTTTTTTATGCCCACCCTCTCCAGCTCACAGCTGCCTGCTTCCTCAGCTTCTTGTTATCCATGCCCTGCATCTCTGGGCGTGCGGACCTCTCTATGTTTATTGTTTAATGGAGATAGTGATTAATTAAGAATTTAATTAGGAGCCCGTAGGCACGGATGGATTGGCTTTGTTTTCCTTTGCTGGGTATGTCACAATGGCTCATTTTGAAAACGCTCAATTCTAAATGAAAGCTGGGCAGATTTACATGCAACATGGAGCGCTTTCTTCAGTGGAGTCTGACAATTGGCCTTGTTCCATTAGACTTCGCTAATGTTCTCTAATTGAGTGGTTAACGTGTGACTGAATCGCACACCACATAATTACAATTAATACATCGTCCCGCCGCGGAGGGGGGAGGGGAGGAGAGGGGCCTGCAGGACTGTCCTCGGGATTCCTTTCAACTGTAAAACATCAGACAGGCTGCAGTGGAGGGGGGGGCGGGATATATGGTTTTGGGAGGGGGGGGGTCCACATATCCTCCATAACGCCTCGAGAAATCTTTGTCATGTGACGGTCTGAGATACAAGAAAAGCATGTCGGTGACATGGCGGCTAGATGTTCGCAGAGACCACCCGGGCACGGCATCTCACCCATTTGGGGGTGGTCACGGTTTAGAAGGGTTATGCGCCAACCTGGACTGTCACAGATATGCGACTTTATTAAAAGAAATTGATAGCAGAAGGTGTGTTTGTGTTAGCATTTACACTGTGTGTGATCTAGTATGTGTCTGTGTGCTGCTTGATATAAATGCACATGTGTACTTGTGTGTGCGTGTGTGTGATGGATGGATGTACACACTTGGCTGTATAAACCCATCTGTGGCTGTATGTTACCTTCACAGCAAAATGTGTGTGTCATTAATGAGTGTATATTTGTAAGAGAGGGCACTACAGTGTGTGTGTGTGTGGCACACATGTGTGTTTCTTGATGTAAATGTACATATGTAGTAGGTTATGGATACCCAGGGTGTATGTGAGATGGCATACATGTGGATTGCTTTATGCATGTGTGTATGCTGTGGATGCACAAGCTTGTCTGTGCAAGTATACATGTAAATTGGAATTGAGCACACTTCATGTCACTCCGTAAGTGTGTAAGTGAGAGTGCTACAGTACGTGTATGTGCCTCTACACGCAGTTCAAGACTATCATACCCAGCACATATGGAGTGCCAGTGCTAGGTTATTTTGTTGCCCTAGGCCAAGCTTATTAGTGTGCCAACCGTGTGGCTGGGTTCCCCCCCACCCCACCTTATGATCTGCGCCCGAAGCAAATTGGCCTTAATGGTGGCACCGGCTCTGCACATGTGACACCGTATACAACATGCATGTACGTCTGCAGACATGCCAAAGTTTAGCACTAAAGTAACTGGAAATCCTCCCAAAGTCGTGACCACTTAGATGCCTAAATTAGCAACTTCCAGAACATTTCAGTTAGAGAAAGAACCTGATGCTTTCTGTGCCAGGCTTCAACACTCATGCATTTTCTTCATTATAAAATGTAATTAAATTGGGTTAATCTGATAATAATAATCAGAGGAACAAAATGTTCAGTACTAATTACAATTTACCACTTTCCAAGCACAATTATCCCCCCCCCCCCCCCCTTAATTTTAACTAACTTCTGATATCTTCCGATGCATTGGGGTTCCTGACAGCAGAATTCAAGACAATTAGGCCTCAGCAGCCCAGAAAGCTCCCAAAAAGTTGAGATTGATGAGGCTGCACAGGCACCTCCTGTTGGTCAAGTTATGCCTCTGAACATGTGAGGTTTCCACAGGTCAGAGTCTCCCAACACTGACTGACACCTGAAAATCTGCTTCCAATACTTTGATTCTCGCAGTGGGTCTGTGCAGATCTTCATCATCGACTAAAAATGCTCTTATATGAGCAGGAGACAGGTCATGTCAAGAGCTTTCTTTACACCTGCCATTACCATGCAGGTAGTTTCAGATATAATTTAGCTGAATTACATTTACGACTGGCATTAAAAGGAATCTCTAGTAACCACAAGGACAATGTTGGTCACCTGCGTTGTCAGCGAAAACAAGAAAGCACATCTCAAGTGGGCCTGGGCCATTTGTTAAGGAGTAGGAGAAACTCAGACATGACCCGGTTACTTTTACATTATGATGATGGAAGGATTAGAATTTAGTGCAAGCAACACGAGCCATGGAGCCATCCTGTTTGGTGTCAACAATACAAATCAGTGGTGTGGCAAACACATTAGGGTGTATAAGAATACGATTGCTGATCAGGTTCATCCCTTCATGGCTACAGCCTACCCACACTCAGATAGGCACTCCCAGAATGATAACTCATCACATCAAGCATCGTCACCCAAGGGTTCCATGAACATAACAGTGTGTTTTCTTAGTTCATTTGGCTTGCACAGTCACCAGATCTCAACCGTATCGAGCATCTTTGGGATGTGGTGGAGAGGGCTGTTAGTAGACAGACTGTGCAGCTGTTCATCGTACAGCAGCTATACAACATAACCATTTTAACATGACATCCATCCACAGGATCTGTACACACATAAATCCATGCTGTTCTGAAGGCAAGAGGAGGTGCCACATGCTAGTAGGAAGGTGTACCTAATAAAGTGGCATATTATGATATTGATGGCAGATCAGGTTTCATTAGGGTTTGATCTTCTTAATGCCTATTTGGACAATGATAGTATTAAGTGATTGACCACACATGTTTTGCACCCAAGGTACCAGCTTCATCCAGTGCTTTTAGGTTCCTCATTTAGGGCTAAACAGGTATGTGCCTGCTATTCTGACAATGTTAATTTAAACTCATAATACTTGGAAGCAGAAAGAACATAAGAGATGATCATTGCCTTTCAGACGTAGTGTTAAGCTATTTATAATGAGGGGACACAAGACTAGAGAGAGAGAAATAAAATCCCACATGTAATATGACACCCTCACACTTGGGGTTTAGAAGGAAAAGCCCACTTGGTAAGCTGAGCTGGGAAGTGTCCTTTACCTCAAATGGGACAGCAGCTGCTTTCTGATTCAGAGGTCCCAAGTTTATTGTCTTTCAATGAGGATGTGAAACAGAGCAGCATGGACCTTAAACGATTGTTCACCACTGACAGGTGTTGCTTAGGTTTTTATCTTATTTACTTTTAATGCATTTTTATATTTATAATTTTTATGTTGTATATTATGTTGAACAGTGCATAATAATGGCCTTTTATCTTACTCTGCCTTATCCTATCTAATCTTACCTTGTCTTGCTTCACCTTGTCAAATGTTTCGTTACTTCACCTTGTCTCATCTCACCATGACCCCACTCCCTTTATCATGTTTTATCTTTATCTGTCCTATCCTGTCTCAGCTGACATTGCATCAGACCATCTCTTGTTATTGTATCGTATTTATCTTGCCTTGCCTCTCCAGTCATATCCAGTCATATCATATCTTATCATACCTTTCCATATCTTATCTCATCTTATCTTAACTTGTCTTATCTTTTGATTTGGATTTTATCTGGACATAACGTGCCTTATCATATCTTGTTGAGTCATGCTTTATCTTATTTTGCTTCAGCTCACCACATTTCTTCTTATTGTGCATTCTTTAATCTAACCTGGCATTGTCTCTCATTGTCATATCTTATCCTTTCTTATCTTCCCTTCCCTTCCCTTGTCTTGTTCTGTCTTATTTTTCAATCATGTTGCATAGCCTAGCCTCACCTCATCTCACCTTTCCTCATTCTTTTCTTATTGTATCGTATTGTATCTTCTCTTCTCTTCTCTTCTCCTCTCCTATCTTATTTAATCTCATCGTATCATATCTTATCTTATCTCATCTGTATTTATATCATCTTGCCTTGCCTTTATTTATCTCATCTTGTCTCATCTTATCTCTCCTGATGTTTTCTTAGCCTATCCTGTTCTACCGCATCTCATCTTATCCTATCCTATCTCATTTCATCTAATCGTATCCTGCTTTATCTTATCTTTCCTTAGCTCATCTCATTTCATCTTATCTTATCCTATCTTATCTTATCTGCTCTTGTCTTATCTTGCCTTGCCTTTTCTCATCGTCTTGCCTTGTAATTATTTGTCTCATCTTATCTCTCCTTATTTTTTCTTAGCCTGTTCTGTCCTACCACATCTTATCTTATCTTGTCTTATCGCATATCGCCTTATCACATCTGATCTTTTCTTATCTTAAATTATCTTACCTTATCTTATTTTGTCTTATCTCATGTCATTTCATCCAGTCTTGTCTTTATTTATCTCATCTTGTCTCATCTTATCTCTCCTTATCTTTTCTTAGCCTGTCCTGTCCTACCACATCACATCATATCTTATCTTATTTTATCTTACTTTGACTTATCTTGTCTTGTCTTGTCTTGTCTCGTCTTGTCTTATCTTGCCCTGCCTTGACTTGTCATATCTTGTCTTTTCTTTGACTTTGGCTTGCCTTGCCTTTTCTTATCTTGCCTTTGCCATGCCCAACCTTATCTCATCTTATCTTACCGTATCACATCCTATCTCATCTTATCTTACCTTATCTTATCACATCTTATCTCGTCTTGTTTTGCCTTTTCCTGTCTGTTCTTATTGCATATTTTCTTATCTTTTCGTTTCTTGTTTAATTTCACTATGTCCCAGTTTGTGTTATTTACTTATTTTGCCTTTCCTTACTTTACATTTACTTATCTTGTCTTGCTCTCAAGTTGTCTGGTCTAGCGTTATCTTTTCCATGTGTTGTCTAGTCTTGTCTTGTCTTAGCCCATGTCCTCTTATCTTTTTTTTTTTTTTTTTTTAATTTTATCTCACCAATTAAAATCAGAATCCCATTTATTTGCCAGTACTTAATGTACAGGAATTTGACTCAGTAGATTTGGAGCTGCTAATAACAGAACACAACGTCACTTACAAATAACATAAATCACATAAGTTAGAAAGAAAAAAGTTGCAGAATAGTACAATTATAAAGGAGATGTGCAGATGATGAAGTGTGAGTGAAAGTGTATATGCACGTGCATATGATGTTTGGCCTTATCTTATCTTGTCTTGACTTTATCTTATCTTTGGTTACTGTATATTGTGTTATCTTTCCCCACCCTGTCACACCATGTCACATCTTGTCCTGTCCTGTTCTGCACAGAATGCTGCCTTGTTTTATGGTTTGAGATCTTGTCAGCAGCATTTATTCCTATATGTGTTAATTCTGTGGCCTGCTCTGGGCTTAATGTAACTTTAAGAGCTGGTGAGATCACCACAGATTCTCCTTTATTTAGGACTGGTCAAAGATCCTCCATTTCTTAAACCATATCTACCAAATGTCTTGTCTAGTCAGGATGATTAACAATATTGAAGTTGGATCATGACTTATCTGGTCAGAGGTTACTTCACGACAGAGAAATTGCTGGTCTTCTTGATAACATGTGTGGTTATCTTGCATAAAGGCTGATCAGTCAAACAACACAGCAAGAGCAGTTTTACAGATTTTGTGGTAATGAATACAACTGCTGCTTTTGCACATTAACAAGGAACTTACTTTGGGAATGTAGTTAGGGTGCCCTCTGGACACCTCCCTTGTGAAGTGTACCATCCATGACCCACTGTGCAGATCCAGGACATTTTGCAGGAAATGAATCATGTAACTAGCCTGGAAGCATCCGGAAAATCCATAAGATGTGCCAAAAGAGGTTACTGAGGATAGGATGGCCTGGTTAATTTGGCATATTGTGGCATGTTGCCACATTGACCATCTCCAGTGTATGTGAAGCAAAGGGTATGTGGTGCTTTTACCCAACTTCAAGTCTATTCAGGATGTTGTCTAATATTGAAATTCAATAATACCTCATCTGATTCTCCTGTGGTTAGATCTACTCAGATGTCCCAGGATATGGGGTTCTTGACATTTATTCTGTCACTGACCAGTGATGTTGATGTCAATAGGCAGTAGTCAGCCTAGTACTAACCACCATATTTGAAGGTCAATGACATTTGATAGTATGGAAAGCTCCTGGTGTTTTCAGACTTTTCTGGACAGTTTTGGCCACTGTAGTCTTTATGCATCTTCTACCTCTTTTTTCTGCCCTATGATTACAGAGCTGTAGGAAAGCAAATAAGGATAGGATGCCAGTAATAATACCTTGAGTTAGACAGATTTGTTTTTTGGCCCCCAAGCAATGTGCCTCAGTCAGATAGATTGAAGAAAGAGCATTGCACCTTACTGTGTCGTGACCTTCCATCTTAAGCATGGAATGCTATACTTTGATCCACTGCCAACTGAGGGAATGGGGGAAGGCGGTTATATGGTGGATGAGGGTAATAATCCCCCTTTGAGGGCTTTAATCCACTGATCAAGGACAGCCACGGTCATTATATAATAAACAAGGCTGCTCATGGGCCACTATGGGTCCCATGTGACACATTCCCCATATTTGTGTCCCCGGAACCCCACATTAAAGCATACATAACATGTTAATGTAGCACAAACAGTGCCCAGGCTAGGGATCGTTCCCCACATTCGGTTAGGTATTCTAGTTGGCATTTATTTCAAAGTAAAGACGAATCAGAGCCCTTCGGTGAGTGGACTAACGCATTACTTACTCTGAACTTCCTGGCACCATTCCACACCCAAGAAGGCATCAAGTTAATTTCTCAACTAAAACAAAGAGGCTAGGAATCAACAAGAGGACAAATAGAAACAGAATCCCCACTGCTCCTCCTTTCCTGCTTTCCTTCTCTCAGCAGCCATCACTCTCAGTCCTCATTCTTCCTTCATCTTTGATCTTGTGTTTCTCTCCATATTTCTTTAGCCATTCAGTGGCATATTCTTTCAGTTGTCCCTGTTCTGTATCTCTCCAGTTACCTAAGAGCCCTTACTGTCACTCCTCTTTTTTCCTTTTCCATTTTCTGCCGTGTCTTTCTCTTTCCATATTGTCACTCCTCCTCTTGTCTGTTCTCTTTGTTCACTCTGCAGTTCACTCTCTCACTCTTCTTCGTTCCTGCCTTATGTTTTTCTGCCTCTCCTGAAGCAGTGTCAGTGTTTGCCTGGAGCGCTAGTTTCCTACAGCATCATCCGGATTCAGGAAAGAGTTTAGCCTGAAGGTCAATGGGTGGGAGAGATCCTTGTAAATATTAAAGAGCGGCTGCATTATTTAGGAAGTTGAAATATCCGGTAAGACCATAGAAGCATGCATAAAGATGAGGAGCAAAGCGGATATGTCAAGTGAACTGAGACAGATAGACACAGAGGGAGCCCACCTTGTTTATGGCCGTGCTTTAAGCTTTAAGCACCGGGGAACAGATCAGGATGACCTTGGGAATCAATGATGGGACCACACAGTGGTTTTCATTGCCCTTCAAGGACTGGAATAAAGATTTACCTCTGTCTCTGAGCAAGGCTTCATTTTTTATGTGGTGTTTGCTTTTACAAAGTTACGATGAGGTCCTTAATGTTCCTTTTCAACCTTTGTGGATAAGATTTCTTTTAGAGTATATAAGGCACTAGTGAGACCGCATCTGGAGTGTTGTGTGCCATTCTGGTCACTACGCTATGAACTTGCAAATGTGCAGGAGAAGAGCAGCCCAGGACTTAAGGCCATGTCCTTCTGTGACAGGATCAGAGAATCAAAGCTTTTTAGTCTGAGCAGAGGACACTGCATGGGGACCTCATCCAGGTCTTCAAAATCCTTAAAGCCTTTGATAAAGAAGATCCAGCAGAATTCATTCAACTAAAGGGTGAGTCACGTATTTAGAGGACTCCAGTAGAAATGAAGGGGAAGTGCAGGTAGGACTGAAGCCAGGAAGCACTTCACTGTGCAAAGAGTTGTGGGACTCTAGAATAAACTATCAGCACATGGAGTGAAGAAGAAACCTTAACAACCTTTAAGAAGAATCTGAATGGGATACTGGAACAGCTCAGCTATTAGCTAAGGAAACAGGCTTGATGGACTGAATGGTCTCCTCATGTCTGTCAAATTTCTTACATTGTTATGTTCAAATGTAGGTACTGTATGTTAAGAAAAAATACATGAGCATGTATGACATGATAAACATCATAGGAAAAAGATTTGAGAATATACAAGTAAAGGCTGAGCTTAACATGAACAGCGTAAGAGTACATCATACCAGAGCCAGAACCAGAACAGGAGTCAGGGCACAGGGATCATTGAGGCTCTAGCTGTCTATCTGTGATAGAGCACATGTCCTATCTATCTATCTATCTATCTATCTATCTATCTATCTATCTATCTATCTATCTATCTATCTATCTATCAGGAGCCGCCGCGAGTGGCAGCCATTCCAGCAGCTCTGTGTATGACTTTATCTTTCTACTTTTTTTCTCTATTATTCTCTATTTCACTGATCACTCCTATCACTTTCTTTTATGTGGACTCGTTACCTGGACACTTTTTACTACTTTTACTACTTGGACATGGATTTTTACACGCCAAGACTCGTCTATTCAAGTAGTCAACTTCAAGCGCTGAGAACAAATGCCCACGCCAGTGTGGTTCCCTATTTACCTGACGAGGTAAGAAGGTGGTATCGGGGCAGCAGAGCCGGCGCTAAGATAAAAGCCAAGCATCTAGCAAGAAAGTGGCGCTACAAACCTCTGGTGCCTTCTGTGATCCTGGGAAATGTAAACTCACTACCAAATAAGATTGACAAACTGGCTGCGCTGGTGAAAAATGTCAGGACCTACAGAGAATGCAGTTTGCTGTGTTTTAGTGAAACGTGGCTAACAACTAACATCCCAGATGCTAACGTGGAGCTACCCAGGTTTAGCAAAGTTAGAGCGGACTGAGACGCAAGTACCAACAGGAAGCAGAAAGGAGGGGGTGTCGCTCTCTATGTCAGTACAAAGTGGTGCAACTCAGGACATATAAACGTTAAAATCTCCACTTGCTGCAGGGACATCGAACTGTTGGCCGTAAGTTTGCGTCCCTATTACTTGCCCAGAGAGTTTGGACACGTCATTGTTGTTATTGTTTACATCCCTCCTTGGGCAGACGTGGAGACAGCGAGTGACGTCATCCATTCCGTGGTTGCTAAGTTACAAACACAGCACCCTGAGGCACTTGTGCTAATCGCTGGAGACTTTAACCATGTGACGCTGGACAAAACATTACCTGCCTTCTCCCAGTATGTGGACTGTAACACCCAGGGAAATAGGACTATTGACCTACTGTGTGCAAACGTTAAAGATGCTTACAGCACCACCCCGCTGCCTGCGCTTGGGAAAGCAGATCATATCCTGGTTCTGCTTCAGCCTCACTACAAACCAAAAGTGAGCGAGCTACATACAACCACACGCTCATTCAGGAAGTGGTCCCCTGAGGCAGAGCAGGCTCTGAGGGACTGCTTTGGAACTACGGACTGGGATATCCTGCAGGGGCCACATAGTGAGAACATTGAGGAGGTTGTTGACTGCACTACTGATTACATCAACTTCTGTATGGACATTGTAGTTCCAGTAAGAACAGTACTCTGCTATGCTAACAACAAGCCGTGGATTACAAGTGACATCAAGGGCCTTTTGAACTGGAAGAAAAGGGCTTTTAAAGGTGGTGATCAGCATGAGCTCAAGCGCGTGCAGAAGGAATTCCGAGTCCAGCTCAGGGCAGCGAAGGAGCAGTACAGGAGAAAACTGGAGCAGAAGTTGCAGAATAACAGCATGAAGGAAGCTTGGGATGGGATGAAGATCATCAATGGCTGCAGCTCGAAGCGGGTACCACCATCGAGTGAGACGTGGAGAGAGCAAACCAAATGAACAACTTCTTCAACAGGTTTGACCACCCTAAGCCACTCTCATCTCAGAGTACTGCACCCTCCACCCATCCTTCTGCTGATATCAGCATAGGAGAGAGTTTCCCCCAACCCACAATTACAGCAGCCCAGGTGAGCAGAGAGCTGAGAAGACTTTGTGCCAGCAAAGCAGCGGGTCCAGATGGTGTATCGCCACGACTGCTGAAGGCCTCTGCGTTGGAGCTGGGGAGTCCTCTACAGCGCATCTTCAACCTGAGCCTGGAACAGGGGAGAGTCCCGAGGCTTTGGAAAACATCTTGCATCACCCCAGTCCCAAAGGTATCGCGTCCTAGTGAGCTGAATGACTTCCATCCTGTCGCTCTGACGTTACATGTGATGAAGACCATGGAGCGGCTGCTTCTTCACCACCTGAGGCCACAGGTCCACCACGCCCTCGACCCTCTGCAGTTCGCATACCAGAAGAAGGTGGGAGCGGAGGATGCCATCATCTATATGCTACACCGATCCCTCTCCCACTTGAACAGAGGCAGTGGTGCTGTAAGAATTATGTTTCTGGACTTCTCTAGCGCCTTCAACACCATTCAACCTCTGCTCCTTAGGGACAAGCTGACAGACATGGGAGTAGTTTCATACCTGGTGGCATGGATCGTGGACTATCTTAAAGACAGACCTCAGTATGTGTGTCTCGGGAACTGCAGGTCTGACATTGTGGTCAGCAACAAAGGAGCACTGCAGGGGACTGTACTTTCTCCGGTCCTGTTCAGCCTATATACATCGGACTTCCAATACAACTCGGAGTCCTGCCACGTGCAAAATTTTGCAGACGACACTTACACCACCATCTACAACTAAACACCAGCAAAATCAAAGACCTGGTGGTGGATTTTAGGAGGCCCAGGCCCCTTATGGACTCCGTGATCATCAGAGGTGACTGTACGCAGAGGGTGCTTAGACCTATAAATACCTGGGAGTGCAGCTGGATGATAAATTTGACTGGTCTGCCAATACTGATGCTCTGTGTAAGAAAGGACAGAGCCGACTATACTTCCTTAGAAGGCTGGCGTCCTTCAACATCGGCAATAAGATGCTGCAGATGTTCTATCAGACGGTTGAGGCGAGCGCCCTCTTCTACGCGGTGGTGTGCTGGGGAGGCAGCATAAAGAAGAGGGATGCCTCATGCCTGGACAAAATGGTGAGGAAGGCAGGCTCTATTGTAGGCACAGAGTTGGACAGTTTGACATCCGTGGCAGAGCGACGAGCACTGAGTAGGCTCCTGTCAAATGGAAAATTCACTGCATCCACTGAACAGTGTCATCTCCAGACAGTGGAGCAGCTTCAGCTACAGACTGCTGTTACTGTCCTGCTCCACTGACAGACTGAGGAGATCGTTCCTCCCCCACACTATGCGAATCTTCAATTCCACCCGGTGGAGTAAACGTTAACATTATACAAAATTATTCACTGTCTGTTATACCTTCATTGTTATCACTCTTTAATTTAGTATTGTTCTTTATCAGTATGCTGCTGCTGGAGTATGTGAATTTCCCCTTGGGATTAATAAAGTATCTATCTATCTATCTATCTATCTATCTATCTATCTATCTATCCTTAGCTGAGTAAAAGTGACTTTTTAAAGTGTCTCCCTCTCCATTACAAATGTGATAAACTCATTTGCTGGCCTTGGTCTGGTATCTTCAACTCACATTTGTCAAAACCAAAGAGTGAAGGACTGGCTCTGTCTCAGGGAAGCCCACTTTAAGTCTTGCCCCTGAAAATTTAAGAAAGAGATCAGAGGAAGACTCCCGTAGGGACCTGACAAGACGGAGACGCCTGTCCTCAAGGCAGGGGGATTTGTGGTACAGGCAGCATTACACTGCACTGGGAGGCAGCCTGCAGACTTTGCCAAGCAGCGCCTCTACTGACTCAGTTCTTATTTTTGTTACTTCTCTCTCTTTATTTTTTTTTAAGAGTCTCATCTGTCTTTTCCCCCCAAGAAGGTAATAATTAAGTAACTTAATGTGTTGCATAATTTTCCTTAAACAGAGCTGCCTAAATGAGCAAAACAGATATTAAAACAGCTGCGCCTGACAGTCTTCTCCAGCTAGCAGTTCAACAAAAACTCCACGAGCCCAACGAACAGCAGTGATTCCTCTGGAGACTCTGGCAGACGCTGGCTGTTGTGGGTGTCACTAGAGCTGGGTGTGTGTCACAAGCACAGGGTGGACATTATGTGGGTGGGGGTTACTCAGGAGAAGGAAATTATGAGATTGTGGAAATACCTGTGTGGACACTGTGAGAGCTTAGTGTCTGAGCCACTAGAGATAAGAAAACTTGCCATGTGTCATGGCAACATCCTGATGGCCACTAGTGGGCAGTATCCTCCATGATCTGCAGCCAGTACTCTTAGGTTGTGTAGTATTGTCTATAAAACTCAGTACTCTATCTATCTATCTATCTATCTATCTATCTATCTATCTATCTATCTATCTATCTATTATATAGTGCCTTTCACATCTAACTATCTATCTATCTATCATATATTTTATACCAATCTATTGTAAAGAAGTAGAAAGGAGACAAAAAGATGGGCTGAGGCTCCAAAGGACTGTCTGTTTAATGTCCAAGTTGTACTGTAGAAGAACAGAATAATGAAGTTTTTGATCAAATACATTATGTATGACATTTTGTTGGCTCTGGAACCTTGGCAGTGGCATTTTGAAGCAGCAGTTCAGGTCCACAATGACCTCCTTTGTTGAGGCGGTTAGGATGGGGTGAAGCTGACACTCTCCACACAGGAAGTGAGTTCTCCTCCACTCTAAAGGAAACAGAAATTGTGTCAGTTGCAGTGTCACACCAAAAGCCATCCTGTAGTTTTATTTAAACCTACACCAATGACACACCTCATGATGCTCCCATGTGTGACGCTCTATATTAATAGGGAGATGTGATGTTTGTATCAATGATTATGTATGTTCATTTCTTTTCTTTAATTTCAAATCCTAAATACTTGATGTTATGCATAAGACATGGTGGGGGTGTGTGTGGCTAATGATAAGAAGTCTCCCCAATTACATTTTTTGAAATGCCTTGTAGCTTTTATTTTAAGTTGGACCAACAGAAACCTGCATTACAAAATTTTATGAAAATCAATTCATCCCTTTTGCATGATTAGTGAACAAAGAAACAAACAAACCAACAGAAATTGTGTAGTTTGAGGCCTGAAATGAAGTCCTTAGTGTACAAAACAGATAAATATTATCAAAGCTGAAAGATTTCAAAAGACAGACAGGATCTATTGTAATGTTAGTTATAAAGATAAATAGTTAAAGATTATTTAATAGATCATATTTCAAAGTGTTTTGCATATTCTTTTACACCATACCATACATATATATATATGTATATCACATATCATAAAGTAGTTTTTACTCCTGAGCTTTCAACCCCTGCCAGGGGTCTTCATCAGAGGATAATGCTTAGACTTACAAGAATCAAAGGCAATATACACTCACCTAAAGGATTATTAGGAACACCTGTTCAATTTCTCATTAATGCAATTATCTAATCAATCAATCACATGGCAGTGTCTTCAATGCATTTAGGGGTGTGGTCCTGGTCAAGACAATCTCCTGAACTCCAAACTGAATGTCAGAATGGGAAAGAAAGGTGATTTAAGCAATTTTGAGCGTGGCATGGTTGTTGGTGCCAGACGGGCC
>JANRMT010062791.1:153054783-153086891 GCA_026402145.1 Polypterus bichir lapradei | reverse complement strand
TATATATAATCCTAAGCCTAAAAGTGTAACGATTTTGTGCAACGATTTTATGTCACTTTTTTGTCATGCTCTAAATCGGGCTTATTTTAAAACCTACATATATATGTTTGGTATCATTCTTTTTCGAACTTTAATGTGATGTGGTTAGATTTTCAAATTTATTATTCCGTTTTTAAATTATAAACTAAAATATCAAGTACTCACGTCCTGTGAGACGAGACTTTGTGCCAAGAGATTTAACCATGCCCGGGGCCGGAAATAAAATACAAAGAGTTAGGACAGCTGCTGTACAGGCTTTTAAATGTTCGAAGCGCCGCACAAGATGGAGAGCACACAGCACGACAGCAGCAGCAAAGTGGAGGTAAAACCAAAACTGTATTTATTTCCCATTATATCACTGTTTAAGAGGGGGTTTCAGAGGAGCGACCGCATCTCCTTGGGGTGCATCACAATCTGATTATTTGAATGGTTACCTACCAAGTAACAGTTGTGGTTGGTTGGACAGTTGCCAAACATCTGCCACGTCCTGTCAGTTGTGAGAAGCAGATAATAGATATTTGATACAATACCTGCCAAATAATCCAAAGGGTACACGACATGTGTTTTGCCCTATTCGGGGCTCATCAGGTGTATGCACGAACCTCCAACTTTAGCACCCTGTCAATTAAGTGAACCATGCCGCTGTAACGCAACGTCAGAGGGTCTGCCTCAGATGCTGACTTCTTATATATAAACGTCTACATGTGGAAGTGTGTGTGTCTGTCTGTCCTACCTGTAAGTGCGAGGCTACAGCATGAAACTCAAAGAAAGCGACTCTGTCGCCAAAGTGAAACCGCCAACAAAAGAGAAACTAACGTAGCCGCTAATACACAAGTGAGACGAGCACATTGGCAAAACAAAACCGCCAAGGAAAGAGAATCTTGCTTAGCCGCTACTGCACAACCAATGCGATTGATTGATTGAAGGGCCAGAATCCATGGTTTCTAGGAGCCCGGGCTTTTTACAGTACAGGCTTACACAGCTAATATATATATACATTTATATGTATATGGCATGCACCGCCATAGGAAAGACACTGTAGAGCTAAAGCCAAGGACATGTTTTTTGTGCATTTTATCAAATGGCTGCCATGAGGTCCTCCAATTTGATGGCTGATCAGCAGGGGCTGTGAGGGGATTAACCAACATCACTCATGCTGTTACAGTCTGTGCTGTTCTCCTGATTCATCCTACAAACACAAGGGTTTTTTTTAAAAGGGTTGATTCTAGCGATGAGATGAGTTATTTTGTGCTGCCGTGGGATATTCCTAGACTTGTCAGTGCACACACATAACACTACTTCAAAGTAAAAGTTCTAAAAAATTGCCAGGTGAAGTGTTTCGTGTTAGGTGGACACTCTTTACGGAATAGACAGATTTGCTTTTTGAGAAAGAGGAGAATGCAAATTCACAATTGGTTTAATAGAACTATTTGTCAGGTGGTCTGTGGGTTGACCTTGTCATTTTTCTGTGAAGAAGTTTCTGTGCTGATAAGGCCACATGAAATGGCTCCCACTCTTGCAGATGATAAAATTTTTTTTTCTTCCGCACCACTCATTCCGCTCTAATCCTGTATGGTTGTAGTGATTGCTTCCTCTCTTTCGACATTTCTTCACATTCGTAGTTTCTTTCCCATCCAGCCAAACTCCTTCACTACATGGGACTTTTTTTTTTTTTAAAAGTGCCATCGCCAGGTAATAGCAATCCCTTCATTGTAGGTGGATGTTGCTGCACGCTGCTTCTGAGGTGCTCATTTTCTTTGTGCCTTAACACCATCTTCAAGGCTTTATTATGGATTATCAAGGACTCGAAAAGCGAAACTCGACAAGGTTTGAATGTCAGGCTTGTAATGCAGACTGTTCTTCCAGGTGGGCAGAATCAAGCATCTGGTTTTGTGGGAGATTGAAAGAGGGAGAGTTTATGCCATCCGGAGCTGAGAGAAGACGGCAGTTGGAAACCTGTGGATAAAACTAACAGAACGGAGCCAGAGAGTTAGCTGAGAGAGCAGCAGTGCAAGAATTATAGCTCTCAACCTAGAAAGAAAAGGAGTTTTGTAGAATTGTGTTTGTACTGAGATTTAGTTGTCTTTAATAGGGAACCTCCTTTTATTGGCTAACTAAAAAGATTACAATATGCAAGCTTTCGAGGCAACTCAGGCCTCTTTTTCAGGCAAAATGTTCATTCATAATGGCTAACACGGTACAAGACCCAAGTACTATAGGGAACCTCCCAAAGGCATCAGTGTGGGAGTAAGATGGGAACTTAAATTGAGGCGCCGCATTCTCTGTTCAGACCGACTCACTGCTTGAGCTGGTGGGCCTGTGCTACTTCTTTTCACCTTGAGTTGTTACAATATTTTTCACATGAGTGGATAGAAGAAAGCGATAAGTATAACACGATAATGAGTAGCAGCTGGCCAAAGGTGGTCCTGCCTATGTTTGACTCTGACAAAGTGGTCCTCAGGCCAAAACACTCTGAGATCCACTGCAATAAAGCAATTGTTTTCTCATAGATCCTGTAGTACTAGCGTGTTGTGCCGTGTTAGCCATTATGGATATAGTGAGAAGTTAAGCAAAATGTCTCCTTTTATTGGCTAACTAGAAAGATTACAATATACAAGTTTCTGAGGCAACTCAGGACCCCCTCTTCAGGTAAGATGAGGCCTGAGTTGCCTTGAAAGCTTGCATCAGAAATATAGGTGTGACTCCAAAGGCGTCAAGTTCAATCAGACTACTTAATTTTGTCGCATTTTCATAGATTTTAGCATCAACAGATGCTTTATAAACAGACAAGAATATAATTTTGATCAGCAAAGTAACATGATGGGGCCTGCGCTATGATTACACAAAGCTCCCAGTACTTTCAATGGAGCGCCACAGGGTTTATTGAGACCACTTCGGCTTTGTCAGTTCAGAGCAGTCAGTGATTACGGCCAACTCGAAGCTGTCACAGGCCCTCCTTTTGGCTCATTGCACCTACAGAGTCTTTTGTCCTTTTTGCCCCCTTTTGGCTTGAGCACTAATGCACCTTTATGTGAGGAATGCTTTGTTCTGCAGTGTTTTACATTCATTTGCTCCAGAATTACTGTTTGCTATTTTGTTAATCTGCTGGTTCGGTGAATCAGTAGCACCATTTAATACAAAAGAAAAAGTGAATGAAATGAATCAATCGATTCACTGAGATGAAGTGAATTAAATGAACAAACTCAATAAAAAGCAATCAACACTCCATTATTGCTACACATAATCCAATGATTTCGGGAGCACCAAGGCTCTGCGTCTTCCGCTGGTCCAGGCGAGTGTGATGTGCCGTGTGCAGTCGTGTCGTGAGGCTGGTTTTGTAGTTGTTTTTTTTTTTGTGCCACAGTACATTCTTTTCATATGATGACATTAAATCGCTTTTATTCAGTATATGAAATAAAGGATTTTAGAACTAGTTGTGTTTTATGTTTGTATTACTTTACTGCAGGTAGTCTAGTCTGGTTTTCCTCGACAAGATATGCTGGTTATGAAGAAACATTGATCTAAAATGGTGTAAAGGTAAGCACTAAATTGCCAGAGGTTTAAATTGAAAGTTTAGATTAGAAAACACTGAAAAAAAGGAAATTTCAGAATATTATAAACTAGCTGTTCCCCGCGGCTCCGCCTGTGTAGTTGTGAAACATAAAACACTTTAAAAATCAATAAACAAAAAGCTAGCTAAGCGGAGGTATGCTCCAAAACGCACAGGTAGACCGACTCCCTACTCCTGACGTCACGCTTCCTCCTCTCCTCGGCCCGCAGCCTCTGTCTCGGGTTAGCACAAATATATCTCTCCTGCAAGCAAACTATGATTCTTAGCGCGATGAGAATTTTCAAGCAAATTCTAGAAAACTAGCTGTGTAAGCCCGTGCTGTAAAAAGCCTGGGGTCCTAGAAACTATTGAAATTGTCAGAAAAAAACCTGAAATGTCGAGATGACAGGTATTCGACAGGAACTACTCTGGGCATCTCTCTCCTAGGAGGATTCATTTTGATGACGTGCTCGCATCGCTTGAGTATTAGTGGCAGGAGGAAACGTAAAAGGGATACCGTTTTGTTGATGTTAGCAGCTAAGCAACTTTGTCTTTCTTCTGAGGGTTCGTTTTGCTGACATGCTGGCCTCGCTTGCGTTATTAGCGGCTAAGCGAGTTTTTTTCCTCGGAAGTGGAGCCCTTACCCCAACTCCACCTCTCATTTCTAGGCCGGACAGACACAAACACTTCCATGCATAGACATTTATATATAAGAAAACCCAATTTAAATCGTTCGCTAGCTAAGTGGATGTAAGATACGCCCCGAGGCTGGTGTGAGAATGAAGGTTTTCCATCTAGGTCACACCAGTAAAATGAATTGCATTATAGTGTAGACTTATTGAAATAGAAAATATCTAGTGATGGATTGATTGATTGAAAAGGAGCAGTTTCATTTTTGACCCCATGATATCCAAGCAATTCAATTCAATTAATTTTATTTTTGTATAGTGCTCTACATTGAGTGCATGCTTTATTAACAGGATGGTGGTGCGATCGGACGCAGCGGCCTCTCTCTCTCCGAATGTATGTTTTAGTGAATGTTTGTGTTCGTTAAGTTCATGCGAGTGTTTGAGTGAGTTCGAGCGTAATCAACCGGCAACGTTGATTACAAGATATTGTCGCCATTGCCTTTTAAGACACAAAACCAAACATCACATCTTGGACCAGAGAGTTACAGAGATGCTTCGGGGCCTGAGACTTCTCCGCCGGAATATTACATCACCAGACTCGTCTGCTGTATCTTACCAAGAGAGGAGGCGCCGGAAGTGATGTGAGAGAAAATGGAAGCGGGGCAAGCGTGGAGGCATCCGGGTTAGGCTAGCTGCTAGACTGTACAGACCTGCGATACCATCTCTCGTCCTGGCCAATATATGTTCACTAGACAATAAAATAAATCACATTCAGCTTCTGAGATCTGTGCGACATGACGTGAGGAACTGCTGTGTTTTTATTTTTACGGAATCTTGGCTTAATGACAACATCCCGGACTCTGCTATCCAGCTAGCTGGGCTAACATGCTATCGAGCCGATCGAGTCTTTATGGAAGGAGGTAAGACTCGCGGCGAGGGACTGTGTGTTTACATTAGTGACGCTTGGTGCAGAAATACTATTGTTGTGCATAGACACTGTTATCTGCTGGCGGAGTTTATTAGTATTAAGTGCCGACCCTTCTACTTACCGAGAGAGCATGCATCGATTCTGCTTGTCGCTGTATACATCCCTCCAACCACTAACACCAGGAGCGAGGCGCATAATGATCTCTACCAGGCCATTAGTGAACAACAAACAGCGCACCCGGATGGATTACTCATCACAGCAGGAGACTTCACCACGCAGATTTAAAAACTTTATTGCCTAAATTACACCAACATGTGGACTTTCCTACAAGAGGAGACAACTCACTGGATTTGGTGTACACAACCTGCAAGGGAGCCCCACTTAGGTCTCTCTGATCACATCACCATCATGCTGAGAGCTGCATACAGATCCAGAGTGAGAACCATCACACCAACACAAAAGCAGATACGTGTGTGGCAAGAGGGCACCTCCAGTGCTCTGAGGGACTGTTTTAGCACTACAGACGGGGACATTTTCAAACAAGCAGCCACTTACAATGACCACACAGACATTGAGGAGTACACTGAGGTGGTTACAGCATACATTGCAAAATGTACTGATGATGTCACCCATTACAAAAATATCACTGTTCGTGCTAACCAGAAGCCATGGCTGACAGGAGTGGTCCACAGGCTTCTGAGGATCCGTGACGCAGCCTTTAGGGCCAGTGACACTGCAGGACTAGCAACAGCCAGAGTCAACCTGCCACGTGGCATCAGGGAAGTAAAAAAGCAGTACAGCAAGAAAATATCTGGACAGGTGTGGCATCCAAACCCTCACTAATTACAAACCCCAACCACAGACCTGTTAAGGTAACATCACACTGCTTAACTGTCTAAATGACTTCTTTGGCCAGTTCGAGACACAAAAGAGCACACCGGCACAGAAAACCATTCCACCACCGGGTGAGCAGGCCATACGTCTGGCCCCAGCCAGCATGAGGAGAACCCTTTCTAGGATCAACGCACGGAAGGCTGCCCGACAAGACAACATACCTGGTAGTGCTTTGAAGGATTGTGCTTAGGAGCTTAAGGATGACCTTGCTGACATCTTCAACATCTCCCTGGATCAAGCTGTTGTTCCCGCATGTTTTAAAGTCACAACCATAATTCCTGTCCCTAAGAAGCCCCTCCTATCTCTTGTCACAGACATGCGCATGGGAGGCAGCTAAAGGGCTCGGGTAAGGACAGTTCTGAGACATACCAGGATGTGGCAGAGTGCACTGACTCTTTTTCTTCCTTGCCTGAAGACCATTCCCGGGAGATTCCGCCTGGCTCTCCTGACGTCACTTCCGGGACCGAGCCTATCGAAGGAGACCTTGCCGGCTCCGGCCCCTGTGATGTCACATCCGGGCTTGAACCAATGGCTGAAGACCTCAATGAGCCCGACCCCTACGATCTCACTTCCTGTCTTTCCCTTTAAAAACCTCCTCCTTTTCCCTATGCCCTCAGTTCTGTATTGGACTCGGTTTTGTGCACAGCAGTGCTATCATTTGAAACGACAATTTGCAGCCAGGAAAACAAATTATACGGGTGGCTGCCCCAAACCTTGCTTTGTCTCATTGTGGCTTTTGTGACACTAGGTATAATGACTATTGGCCCGTAGCACTGACTTCCACCATCATGAAATGCTTTGAGCGGCTGATTATGCAGAGCATTAAGCCCATTTCACCCCCCGTGACCCGTTTCAGTTTGCATACAGGTCAAACAGGTCCATAGAGAATGTTATTTCTGCTGCTCTCCATCCAGCCATCACCCACCTGGACTCAAAGAACTCCTATGTGCGAATGTTGTTCTTAGATTTTATTTCAGCATTCAACACAATCATTCCCCAGGAGCTAATACAAAAACTCAGCCATTTGGGACTCAAGCCCTCTCTCTGCAACTGGGTGTTGGACTTTCTTACAGGGAGGCCACAAAATGTGCAAGTCGGCAATAACACCTCTAAGACCATCACGTTGAGCACAGGAGCCCCACAAGGGTGTGTGCTCAGCCCATTGATCTTCACCCTGCTGACCCACGACTGTGTACCAGTCTACAGTTCCAATCACATCGTCAAGTTTGCGGACGATACAACCGTGGTCGGCCTCATTACCAACAATGACGTAGCCAACTACAGGAACGAGGTGAGCCAACTTGTCCAGTGGTGTAAAGACTACAATCTCTTCCTGAATGTGGGAAAGAGATTGTGGTCAATTTCAGGAGAGGTCATTCACAGCACACCCCACTGACCATCGATGGTGTAGCTGTAAAAAGGGTGAGTAGCACCAAGTTCATGGGGACATACATCTCCGAGGACCTCTCCTGGTCATATAACACCACATAACTGGCCAAGAAAGCTCACACCCGCCTCTACTTTCTATGCAAACTGAGGAGAACACAAGTTCCACCCCCCATCATGTGCTGTTTCTACCAGGGCACAATCGAGACCATCCTCACTAACTGCATCTCTGTGTGGTATGGAGGCTGCACTGCCTCCTGTAGGAAGTCCCTGCAATGCATAGTGGATGCAGCCATTAAGATCATTGGTGCCCCATTGCCCTCCCTCAAGGACATTTTCCACACCTGTCTCACCCGTAGAGCCATCAGCATTGCTGGTGACTCCTCCTACCTTTTTCACTCCCTTTTTAGCCTCCTCCCCTCAGGGAAAAGGTACCGGAGCCTCTGGGCCCGCTCCACAATATTGTCTAACAGCTTCATCCACCAAGCTGTCAGGATGCTGAACTCTGTCCACTACCTTCCCCCTTGCCCCTGGACCATAAAAAGAGTCATTATCTACCAAGTACCCTACTTCAGCTGGTATTATATAAAGACTCAATATTACATCTGCTGCTAACTATCTGTCTTTTTGTACATCTCATAAGCTACTCTATAATGCACCTTCTCATTTTTTTTTACTGTAATTGGCTTTTGCACTAATGAATATTGCACATTGTACACAGGTCTAATTTACAAGTTCTGATGTTATTTATCTTATATGTTATACTTTATACTTTTTATATTTTATTGTACTACGAAGTTGTGAGAGAAACAGTATTTCGATTCTCCTGTATGTTCTGCACATATAGTGAATTGACAATAAAAGGCTATTTGATTTGATTGATTTGATTTGATTTGAGCAGTGTGACAAGTTCTCCAGTAAAATGCAAGTATAGATTTCACAAATGGCTAAATACCAAATTAGTACAAATAAACACACAGATTTGTTTAAACAGACAGAAAAACAAAGTAGTTTGAAACTAATTAAAATAAATGTTAATCGTTCAACTACGGCCAGTTGATAGCAGAAAGGAAAACAAAAAACAGCATCCCTGGAGGAAACAGACCCCTGGGGGGGGCGGGGGTCCACAGTCAATTGGAGAAAATAAACCTTCCATGAAAATCCTTCTAGAGACACCTGCACACAGACAAATTTCAATTCCATTTTTTTCTTATATATCTTCTCAGTGGACAACTGGCATCAAAAACTCTGAACTCTTCGGCTTCATTGCGCTCAGACCATCTGTTCCATTCCATTGAGCCCCTCTCTCTATATGCTGTTAACTTTGCACCGTCTATTGAAGTCTGAGTTTGGCAGAAACTCATTTACAGTTGCTAAACCATTACACGTCTCTCCATTAATTGTGCGTGTGCATATAATGTGATGGACTAATGGAGGCAATCAAAGAAGTATAGAAAGCCATTCCTTTAATTAAGGCGATCAGGCAGTTTTACTCGTGTGAGGTGATGAGGACGTTTCACTTGTGCACAGGAGTAACTTGCACTGAGGCCATTCAGGCAGATAAAGAAAGAGAAATCCTCAATCACTGAGTTATAAAGAAGCTCAAGGTTACACAGCAGGGCAGGCTTGGACACTGAATACAGAAAATGCGACACCATCGCGTGACGGATGGCACAGGCTCAGCTTGTCTAATGGCCAAGGTCAGAAATCAGTCCACTTAAAATAAAGAAAAAATGAATTTAGTTCACAGCTTCAGGAAGTTTCAGCCTGAAGGGTTCACAGCACTGGCACCCAGGGTGAGCAGTCCCCTCATTCAATGCCCCTCAATATTGGGCATACAAACGTAATGCCAATTTACATAGAACATATTAATAAATTCATAATTCAGTTGAGTTTAGTTTTATAGTTCACTTAAGGCTCAGTGCGGTGCAGAAATTAGTAGACATAAAGTAACATGAAACTGATTAGCACTCTCTGTCCATTAATTAATTGTTGAACTATGACCAGTTGACACAGAGGAGAGGAAAACAAAAAATCCAGTCAGTAACATCCCTGGAAAAAATAAACCACTGGTTGGTCCAAGTCCTGTTATAATAGACAGATGGCCGCCCACCTACTCCTGGGCATTCTGTACTGGGCTCTCCATTCTCACAACAGAATCATTCCATCCATCGATTCCAAGACTCTCAGTATCTCAGATGTCTTCCTGATGTGCAGGAAAACTTTCTTTGATGCCTTTCTTCACACAGAGAACCATAGACCTTTGGAATAAGCTACCAAGAGTTTAGGGACTTTCAAAACTCAACTTGATGTTATTTCAGAAGAATTAAGTGGATAGGACTGGCGAGCTTTGCTGGGCTGAATGGCCTGCTCTCGTCCAGATTGTTCTATAAAAACAGCATGGCAGTCGAGCAGTGGCACCAAGTGCCATAGCAGGTCACTGAGAGATGAAACAGAGGAGGGTTAACAATGGTCCATAAATATTGTATTATTTCTATTTATGCACAAATGATTAACAAACATGGATGCAGTATACACAGTTAATTAGCAGCTCTAGTCAGGGTGTGCTGGACTAAAGTTGTGAGTCCTCAGTCTGCATTTAAAAGATGAGACTGAAAGAACAACTTGTATATCAGCAGGAAGACCATTCCATAGCTTTGTGGTCCTAGAACCAAAAGCTCGACCTCGCACTGTTATTTTATTAATCTTGGAATCATAAATACACCAGCATCTTGAGATCTTAATGAGATTGCACAGTTGTTTCCTAATATTTTCCAGATTAGCTCCCTAATTCACCCTAATTCCCTAATACACCAACTGATAAAGTGGTTCAGTAATTTTAAAAATGTCTACCCTAAATACTTTAGAGACGCTTGCCTATTTATTCCTTTACATTATCATTGTAGTCCAGGGTTTTACACATTGTCCTTTATTAATGCTGCCCATTCCTTTAACTCCTATGAGACTCTATATCTCACAAACCAGCTTCCCTCCCCTCAAACTGAAGCTTCAGCCCCAACAATCTGCTCAATTTTAAAGTTGCTGATCATTTGCCTTCCATGCATACTACCCAGAATTGTAAATAGATAGATAGATAGATAGATAGATAGATAGATAGATAGATAGATAGATAGATAGATAGATACTTTATTAATCCCAAGGGGAAATTCACATAATCCAGCAGCAGTATACTGATACAAAAAACAATATTAAATTAAAGAGTAATACAAATTCTTGTAAAAACAGACAATAACTTTGAATTTAAATGACAAGGCATAGACGATGACACCATCATGCCTCCATCTTCACCTGCATAGTTCCTGTTAATAAAATGTCAAGTGAATCGCTGGAAAAGTGACACCAGATATGTTTATTTAAAGAGAAATTCAGGTGGGAGGGTTGGAGTGCAGTGGATCATGAAAACACAGAAAAGGTCAGCATGCTGGTCATTCAAGTACTGGGACCAGGGAGCCAGCAGAGACCCTGCGCAAAAAGTCACAGAGTACACAACAGCTGAGAACAGAAGGACTAAGCACTTGTTCGATTTCCTCAGCCACCTGCTTCTTCACCTAGACATGTTGCTCTTAAGTGTTTGTGCACAATGCTGTGAACTGGAGGGCTGTGGAAAACTCTTCCTCAAAATATGCTATAGCAATGGAACAAAATAATTTATGTATTATAAATATTGTGTTAAGGCAGGAGATCCTGCTTCTTTACTTTAAACATGCATGCCTGTCAGAGTTTCAACCCCAGCTCCACCATCTACAGTCGTGTGAAAATTTGTGTGCTCCCCTTTTAAATATTGTGGTTTTACATATCTGGACATGACTTCTAATCACTGTCAAGCCCTAAAATGAAATAAATGTAACCTCAGGTAACAAACAAGACACTACAAATATGCTTAAATAAACAAAAAAGAAACAAATGTGAAAAAGTAAGTCCACCCGTAACGCTTCCTTGTAAGTTAGAGGCATGATTAGACTAGGTGGCCTTCAGCAGCAGTTAAATAACAAGACGCCAAAGACTAAAGACAGCTGTAATCTGCTTACTTTTACCCGTGACTGTACAAATCACCAATTTCTTAGTAATAGCTTTAAAAGAATTTATAGTTTTCTTCACTCGATTGAAAAATGAGTGTCATTTTTATATTCAAGCATGTATTTTTCATGTACGTTTCCCCCAGAAAAAGAGGCTGTTTTGTCTTGCAGCTTTCGCTATTGGAGAAACACTTCCACAGAACACACACACACACACCTCAACATTCGGACAGCAGGGCAAAGTACTTGAGCTTTAGTGCAGAGGTGTTGCTAGTTATAGCACTTATTAGGGGCTTAGGCCACCCTTTGTTAATGGTGGTAGTTGAAGACCTTTAGGGCTTTGTGCAGTCAAAGAATGGTTGGGTCTCCTCGTTGAGTTTCACCCAGTTCCCTGTGAAGCTTTACACTAGTCACCCATACACTTCTGAGAGCAAAAAGTGAAGAAAGATCAGGGCCTGGATGCTGGAGATCATGAGATGAGGTGTTTTCTTGAAGATCGGCGCTGGTCGTCTTGAGCCCAAGAAGGACCTCCCTATATGATGCAACTGCTTTAGACTGACTTCAGTTTCTGAGTTAACATCATGAAACAAGCAGGAAGACCGTACATTATCTCTGGTACAACAGGATCAAAGGCACTTTTCTCCTCTTGGCTTTGTAGCTGCGTCCAGTGCGGCTTTGTTAGAAGAAAACATCCAGTGGCTGGATGGCTTGATGAATTTCAACAAGGCCACCTTCAGATGTAGCAATAGTAGCAGTTGAATTGTCACATGTTAAACCAGTACTGTAGTTTAAGGCCATTAAATGGTCAACTTTATACACATAATCATGAGTTCATCAAAAACGTATTCACCACACTTGTTAAAAACACTCTCTGTATTCCCATTAATTTGCTACCTTGGATGATTCTCATTTCTAAGTCAGATGGCACTGGAATTCCTGATGCGATTTACATTGGGTTTACTGGAGGAAAGTGTTACATGTGTAAAGATCGGTGCTCATCAACCAGGATGATTTCCAGTTCCTTCTTCTCTGGCACACTCACATCACCTTCATCATAATTGAGATAGACAGTGTCATTGAGCAAGTGGGCAGGCAGCAGGGTGTGGTCGCTGCTCTTAAATAACCTTATATTCAAATCGTATTTACAAAATGAGGCCAGTAAACGGTGCTGTTTGTGGCCACTTGTGGGCACTGTTAAGTCAACCCAAATATCAGAGTACAACTAGGGAAATAAAAATAATAACTTGATTTGAATACATTTTTTTAATTGATTTTTAAAGTTTGCCCTGTTTCATTACTACGTGGGTGGAGCTTTGGGGGACAGCTATATAACATAAATGTAAGTAAATAGAAGTAAATGAAATCAAAATCATATATTTAAAGGAATACTCTGCCCAAAAATGATAATTGTTTAATATGTTTTGTAGTGGGGTGGCACAGTGACACAGTGGTAGCACTGCTACCTTGCAGGGTCTTTCTAGTATGGAGGTTGCATGTCCGGTCTGTGTGTGGGTGTTTCTTCTAGGTGCTCCAGTTTCATCCAACAGTACAAAGTGGATGGTAATGCTAAATTGGCCTGTGTATATGTGTGTTCACCTGGGGCCTCATGCATAACGCTGTGTGTACAATTCACACTAAAACATGGCATACGGACAAAAGCGGAAATGTGCGTATGCACAAAAAATCCAGATGCATAAATCTGTGTGTACGGCAACTTCCACGTTCTTTTGCTTCATAAATCCCAGTCAGAGTGAAAAATAATGCACGTGCACGCGCCTGCTGATCCACCCACGATGTGAGTGTGGAATTGGGCGTACTCAACATTTTTGGGCGTATGCACCATTTATACATGAGGCCCTGTGAATCCACATACTGGATGATCTTTTTCAGGAGTCAGGCCTTTGCTCTAAATTCTCAGTTTATTCCTTGGAGCAGGGCAAATGATGAGGCAGGGCAAAATCCAAATGCTTGGGGTGCCAACTGGGCAAAACCCCGTTTAAAAACACGCTCGTCGGCGCTCTCTCACTAGGATAATTCCCTCAGGGTTGTTCTCTCATATACAAGACTCTCTCATCCACTCTCAGTCTCTATAGCCTTCAGGTGTGAAGTGAGAGGAGTTTCAGGAGTTTCTCCCTTTAATACTGAGCAGACCAGAAGGGGCGTGGCTTCCTTCCATTAAGGGGCGGTTTCTCGAGGCTGTGAGGGAACAAGGAGGCAAGGCTGTTAGTGACAGCGTCCCATTTCATTCCAGGGTGGCACCACATACCTTAGCTCTCTGCCACCCTTCAGTGACATCCTCTATTACAGGGGTGGGCAATGTTGGTCCTTGAGGGTCACAGTGACAGCAGGTTTTTGTTCCCACCTAGTTCTTAATGATAAGGCTGTTATTGCTGATGAAGCACTTATTGCTCAAGTGACATTTTCATGAATTCATTTTAGTGGTCTTACTTGTTAAGGTTCCCCACCCTTAATTGATTATTTCAGTCTTAAACAGCTGCATTCACTGTTTTTAATGGCTCCTTATTAGTAATAAGATGCAAATACAAAGGAGCCAGCAGTCCTCCAACGACTTGTTTCCATTTACACCTGTGTGTATTCATCATGCACTATTCAGTTTAATAAAACACTTAAAAAATGGGACAGACTAAAAATGATCCATGTTAGGCTTCAAATTATTTGGATGACATTCATGGGAAAAGGAAAAATCTACGATATAAGAACCTAACATTGCAGACTAACAAGCCATAAAATTAAAATGAGGTCTGAGATTGGCAAGGACTGGTTTCTAATTAAGCAACTGGGTTGGAACGAAAACCTACAGCCACTGTGGCCCTCCAGGACAGACGTTGCTCACCCCTGCTCTATTACCTAGTAATAAAGTCAACTCTGAAAGCATTTGCCATTTCTTTGTCTTCTTCTACCCCATCAAGTTGTGTTTTAGCAACCAGGTTTCAATCTGAAGCGGTCTCTGATTTGTGTGTATATCCTTGTGACACAGACGAAGACTTCTTTTAAAGGACTAACCTGGGCACTCCCTCCACATATGTATTCATTTTATCCATCCATTCATTATCCAACCCGCTATATCCTAACTACAGGGTCACGGGGGTCTGCTGGAGCCAATCCCAGCCAACACAGGGCGCAAGGCAGGAAACAAGCCCCAGGCAGGGTGCCAGCCCACCGCAGATTCATTTTATCTAAATGGCTAAATCAGGATGTAAACTATGTTAATGTAGCAAAAACATATCTGCCAGTCCTTTTTAACAAACATCTGAGTGCCGTATTAATTACTGATGATATCTGCTCCACACTTCAACACCTTTCTCAATTCATCCTCCTTTTCAGACTCACTTTATAGCAAATCTGGACTTTCCTGTAGAGTCTGGAGCAAACGGGCATGATTGAATTGGGGGGCAGTATTTTACATTAAGACAATTTAAAAAGAAGATACCACTGGGAGTCTTGCCTGAGCGGCATCTCCTCTTCATTTATAGAAATGATTGCAATGAGGACAGGACAAATACATTATCTTTGTGAAATTTGCTTACTGCACAAAAATGGAGAGAATTGGAAGATGCCCTAGAGACGTGCAAGTCAATGCAGACCGATCGCTATTGTCTATCTTTTTGTAAATTCATTAATTTTTAATAACGCCCTTATTAAATTTGCTCCCTAAAGGGTTAACATTTATGGCTCTTGGAGGAGGAGGAGGAGGTTTGGTTTCATGCTCAACTGAACTTCATAAATAAAGGGATGAGGGCCCATCTGAAGTACCCTGTAGATGGGCAGGCTGACCTCTCAGAGTTGGGATTTTTGTGAATTTCTGATGTACGCTGGCAGACTCATTAGGTTCAGGTTCACCTTGGGGAGCATGCACTGGTACAGTGCATTGCCGCACCCACCACACGACGAAACAGCTCAGGATTCCGGTTGGCAACACCCCAGGCAGAAACGCGGTCCAGTCCTACCTTCCAGAAATGACCTTCTATCTGCCACAGCCAGGTATTACGTGGGCGTCCCCTTGACCTGGTCCAGCCGCTCGGGTCTTCAACAATAAGGATCCTGCCAGCTGGATCACCCTTGGGGAATCAGAATATCAAAATATCTTTATTGTCATTCACGCCACATGGCCGTAGTGCCATTACTGACGCTCCCTCACAATGTCACTCAGGTCACTGGATAGCGTCCATGTCTCACAACCATATAGCAAGACAGGAAGCACCAGCACTGTAAAGACTTGGACCTTCGTCCTTTTGCATAGATATCTGGAGTGCCACACACCCCTTTCCAGAGACCTCATGACCCCCCATGTTCTCCCAATCCTTCTACTGACTTCATAGGAAGAGTCACCAGAGACATGAATGGCACTGCCGAGGTGATTAAACCTCTTGAAAAGGTTGACACTCTCTCCGCAAACAGACACGCTGCTGATGGCTGTGCCCAAGAGGTCATTAAAGGCCTGGATCTTGATTTTTATCCAGGATACTCGCAAGCCCAGTCACTCCCCAATCAAAGCCTCCATTGACTGCGCAAAGATCACAGCATCTTCAGCAAAGTCAAGATCAGTGAATCTTTGTTCACCAACAGATACCCCACAGCTGCTGGACCATATGACCCTGCCCAACACTCAGTCCATACAAACATTGAACAGAGCAGGAGCAGAACACAACCGACAAACAAATTAATCACCTGGGAAAAATATGCAGAGGTTCTGCCTCCACTCTGCACAGCACTCAAGATACCAGTGTACAGGCTGGCCATGATATCCAGCAACTGTGTGGAGATCCCGCCAAGTCTCAGGATGTCCCACAGACATCCCTCATTTACTCAGAAAAATAAAATCTTACATCATCTGATATTCTGAAGAAAAACAATTTCTTTTTGTGTAGATAATTTAAACAAGCTATCCCATCTATCCTGCAATCTACCCTTCAGATATGCACTTGGCCAATAATGCCTTTCCTACAATGCACAACACAAATTCCAAATTACAATTGTTACATTCTTTGCTTTGTATATACTCATATGAAATGTACTGTAATAAAAAGGTTCTGGCCCACAGAATTAAGTAGTGAGTTAGCAGGCCTGACCAGAACTGTTTAATGTAAAGCACCTCCTTGATTTTACGGTCTGTTATGTCTTTGGAGGGTGCACAAAGAATGACCACAAAAGCCAGGCCCAAAGAGAACTCCTACTCCACCTCAGTCTCTTATGCTGACTGCTTTTTGCTGATTTTACCTGCAGGTCTCTAACTCCCACCTGTTGTCCCCTCTCAGATCTAGGTAGCATGCAGTGCACAGCCCATGTTTCAGAATCTTGCCTACCAGGTAATCGATCCTGCCCACTTAGAAGGAAAGTCTGCATCACCGACCTAAAATTGATGATTTAACTTTAAACATCCCAGATTGTAAACATTGATCCATAATAAAGACTGAAGACGTAGAAAATGAATACATCTGAAGTGGCAGGTGTCGTTCATCCACATGGAATATAAAGGTTGCTGTTGCCAGGGGTTGGCTCTCCAGGTGGATGTAAAGGTGGATTAAAAAAAATGACACACTTAGTGAAGGAGTTAGAGTGGCTAGTAGAGAAAAAATGTCAAAAATACAAGATAGAGAAGCAGCAACCTTTGCAACCATGCAGGATAAGATTGGGAAGGAGAGGTGTAGAAGAAGTCAAAGATGTTACTGTGTGACGGAAAATTTAGAAAACATGGTCTGTGGTTGGTGTCAGAGCCATTTCACGTGGCCTTTTCAACAAGAAAGTTGACAAGGGGATCCCATAGACCACCTGGCTCATGTCTGGGCCCAAACTTTGAAAAGCATTGTGACCAACTACCTGATAACTAAAACCTCTCTTTACTTTTTCATTCTAATAAGACATCTCTGTTTATTCCTTTTTTGACTTATAGGGTTTCTAAGTACTGGAGACCAGGCTGCAAAGGGCAACTATGGCCTAATGGATCAAATCCAGGCCTTACGATGGCTGAATGAGAACATTGGACATTTTGGGGGTGATCCAGAGCGCATCACCATTTTTGGATCGGGGGCTGGAGCTTCATGTGTCAATCTTCTCATCCTGTCCCATCACTCTGAAGGTACGTTCCATCTGAGGGGTGTCTGCCAATGTTGTACTGCTGGATTGCAGTGAAATTTGAGATTTACGCCTGTGGGGTGTTTGCCATGGCATGGCTGTTGCACTGCTGGATTGCAGTGAAAGCTGAGATTTCTTAATTCCTGATATTTCTGTCTGAGTGTGCTCATAGCTTCTTTGGAAATTTCATCTAACGCGTGTTTAGCTGGATGTGTTGGTTCATTTCTCACCAGTTTTCATGTCTCCTGTACTTTGTTCTTGTGAACTGTTGGACCTCATTTGTGTTGAAGGTTCAGAATTTTTCCAGCCCTCATGTGGGTTTTCTCAAGTTGCCTCCTTTTTCACACAAAGATGACAAATTTCGAGAATTATCTAAGATTATCTAAATGTAGAAGAAGACGACATGAAGCACAGTATGGTGTTGAGATCTCTAAAAGGTTTCCTCAGTGCTAAGTGGAGGAAGTGTGATTAGGAGATAAAAGCACCCAGAGAAGCAGGTCCTCCAAGGAACTTGAGTGCCAGAGGAGCAGGATAGAGGCCTACACAGAAAAAGGTCACTTAGGAGTAGGTGGGGAAGGACTTAAAAAAGAGTGGGCTGAAAACAAAGTCTGAGATTTAATAACTAAAGTTGAAATTCAGACAGAAGTCAAAGGTCAAAATGAAAGCTAGAAAAAAAAAACTATGCATGCAATTATTTTTTTCAGGTATCACAAAACTAGAGTAAAAGGTGTCACAAACAAATTCCCCTTTACTGACACAAATGTGGAGCCACCACAGTACCATGAAGGAAATGACTGAATTACAGTTGTTAATTACACTTCTTAAATACATATTTGGCTGTCCCTTTATCCAAAGCGACTTACAACATGTGAGATGCAATTGGTTACATTTATTTTCTTTTTCCAATTGGAGCACAGGAAGGGTGAGGTGACATGCTCAGGGTCACACAGTGTCAGTGGTGGGATTTCAACCCACCACCTCAGGCTTTGAGGTCCAAAGCCTTAACCACTGAGCCACAATGCTCATTAATTGCAGGAGTATGTAATTTAAATGGTATTTCGCATGTCCTTGCAAGTTACTAATAAACAGACCTCTGTAGTGAGAAATCTACTACTGCTAGTTACACTGGTGTCCTAATGATACTTTACTGCTATCGCACTGTCATCTTAAATAGAGAAGGCCTCGACTCAACAAGGCATGTGACCCGGCAACGAGTGTAGCAACAGTAAGCAATATACATGCAGTGTAAAAGAAAACATGAAGCAAAGGGAAAGGTTTGGGTATAACCCATATATATGGAAAAATTTTTGGTCAATATGTCTTTACAGTTGTGAGCTCAAAACAGAACTGAAGTAAATGAAAGATGGCTGCCATATATATACCTGATAAACCGCAAGTGACGTAATGGGATGATGGAATTCTAGGAAGTGGAAATGACATCAGATGAAGGTGGGATCTTGAGCACTGGAAAAGGAAGTTATGTTTGCTGGCTCTTGAGGACCAGAAGTGGTTTTAACATGAGGGTTCGTCGGCTGGTCTGCAGGAAAAAGAGTAGAAAGAGTTAGAGTGCAGCACCAAATTCTGGTCGGGTGGGAACATATACATATTCAAGCCCATAAACTGTCTCCCGAGCACACATGTGTGACAGCAGCTAGAAAGAATAAACACAAAATAGAGACAGGAAGAGCAGAAATGTATACAAGATGGCAGTGATAAGATGATGCAATAAAAAAAAAAAAAATACTTTGTGTTTAAAACTGTTTAAAATTCTTCAAAACAGAAAAGCAATAGGATTCACAACAGAAAGACACTAAACCAATATTGTTACCTCATATCCCATCCCTAACTGGCCTTATTTTTTTAAAGAGAATTCAATACTATGATTCATGCTACTAGGTGCTGCCATCTTATATAGTGATGGTGTATCACATGATCTCTGCATCACATGACTGGCAATAGGCATAGAAACTATAAACAACCTTGTAAAGTAACAAACAAAACCCAATTGAATTCACTTTGCCTTCAGTTTGATGAAAGCATAAAAATGTTTGGGAATTTTGCTGAAGTCAATGGGGAAGAGGAAACTGAACTAGTTTTGAGTGGATTATGATGGTGCAATGGTCTTTTAAGTGTCCCTGACAGCTAGGGAAGTGTCTGGCAACTAAGATGGACTGATTATTGTGGCCAAAAATGTGTCCACACAATCAGTTTTACATAATGGGGGGACTGTCAATGTCACTACCCTATCTGCACTAAATAGTAACGAGCATAACATAGGAAGCATAGGAAATTTGACAAATGAGAGTACCCATTCAGTCCATTAAGCACATTTGTTTAGTTAATAGCTAATTTGTCCCAATATCTTTCACATTCTTCTTAAAGGTTGTCAAGGATTCTGCTTCAATTCCATATCTTGGTAGGTTGTTCCAGATCCCCACAATTCTTTGCATAAAGATGTGCTTTCTGGCTTCTGTCCTAAATGAATTTCCCCTTAATTCACACCGATGTCCCTGAGTACATGGTACACCCTTAAGTTTATATAATGTTGCCGGATCCACTTTATCAATGTCTTGGAGGATTTTAAATACCTGGATGAGGTCCCTACGCAGCCTCCTCTGCTCGAGACCCAACAGGTTTGATTCTCTGAGTCTGTCAAAGTAGGACATGTCCTGAAGTCCTGAAGATGCAATTGGTTGAGATCCTCTTGCTCTCCTCTGCAGCGCTTCAAGTGCTGAGATGGTTAATCTAGCAGTAAAGACACAATGTACAACAAGTCTATGCAGAACAGCAAAGCATTTATAATATTCTCGTAGTGGTCAGCTAATGTACTCCTCAAATGAAAATACTATGTTTTTTTTTTTTACTTTTTTAAACAAATATGATAAATAGTGATTGTATTCAGCAGAGGGAACTCTTTCTCTCCGGGATGTGTTTCTTGATGCAAAATTGACCATCCCTTTTGTACCCATGGCAGAAAATAATTGTAAGAGAGAAATATGGTACAAAAAGAGATATATGTTTAAGTTTAAAAGATAACATTCATTCCCAGAATATAATGCATAATCCTGTATACGTTCATATTCAGGCCAAATTGAAGCAAAGGGACATCCCAGCCAAGTGGGAGAATGCTGACACACAGATGTCCCATCCAGCTGTGAGGAATGTCTGCAGCATACTAAGATGCTTCTGACATTGTGCTGGATCCTCGTCATTATAAACACTCACATAATTACATATTCACAGAATTTGTGTCAGATATGGACGACTACCAGAAGGGCTGTGTGCCAAAATAACATCTTCACCTGTTCTTATCATTTATGTCTTCAGATGACTGTGGCTCTATTTTGGTCTATCAGCACTATTTAAAATCAGCTGCTTGTGTGTCCTTCATCGGTTTTCTACCCATCTCTCTGGCAGTCTCTCTCTCTCTCTCTCAGCTGAATTGCAAATCTTTGAAATAAATTTCACAAACTACATTGGCACAAATAACCTTCTTGCTACAATGATGTCACATATGTGTGTATTTGCCATAAATTATCCATACCTGCATGATGTAGACTGGGCAATACCATAAAGTGTGAGGTGGAGTACACACACAGTATGCATTAATGAAAGTTCTGCGCATGAGTAATGCAAATCTAGAAAGTAGCACAGATCAGGTAGTGACATCTCCATCCAGCATGGCTGCTACAACTCTGTGATATCATGCTGGCCTCACAAGACAACATGGGGTGCTGAGAAAAAAAGAAGTATGACTAAGCTAGCAAAACCAAGCAAGCCAACCACATGGCAAAAAATTTCATCTATCAAGGTAACGAATGAACCCAGCAAATTTGCTTTAAATATTGCTTTAATTAATTTTGCCAATCAACACTAGTGAAGACAGATAGATGGCAGTGATAATATAAAAATAACACAAATCAGCACCACCAGAATAAAGTTATAAAAGATAGAGTAGGGGTTGGGAGCGTCTGCTGGTAGCAATGAACCATCTAGATTGGGACCCAAGTGCAGCGGGTGATGACACCAAAAAAATGAACAGAAATGGAACAAACAGGTCAGTGATGTCCATATCACGTATGTACAGCATTGGGAGCTCCTATGACTCCAAAGCCCTTTATTGTAGTACTTCATGTTCAATGTTTGCGTTTATTTTCCATTTTTCTGGAATTTTCTAAGTTTTTGAATTATTTTATTGTGCTTGATTATTTCTAGCATTGTTGATATTTTTTTCACATTATGCAATGCTATTTTGTTTTATTTTTGGGTGCCACTATTTTGAAAGATATGTTTGTTACCATTAAACTTTGCAATGCTTGCTAGCGAATTAGGAAAAGGATGATTTGGCTTCATTTCTTTTTGACTTCAAATTTTGATTTGTGTTTTGATGGTTGGGCTTTTTCGCCTTCTGGTTTTGAGCAGAGTTTGTTTTTAGTTTGACCTATTCACCTTCATCTCCTCGACTGTCTTACTCAGTTGTACAGGATGCAATGTTTCAATTGAAGTGGCGATGAAGAAGCCAGTGTGTTAAGTGTTATTCTGTGTGGTTGATCATTGGCATAGCGATCTCTACACCGCTCCACACGTATCTTCTATTGATGGAAACAGTGCTATAAGGCTTCTTGCTTGAGGCTCTTTAACAGGCTTGCCGTTTTTGTCTTCACTTCATCCATTGAAGAAAAATGTGTTCTCTACAGGTCACTTTTGATTTTCGGAAACAAGTAAAAATTACAGGGAGCTAAATAGGGCGAACGGGGAGGATGATCAAGGACAGGAATGTTTTTGTCAGTCAAAAACTGCTTTACTGAAAATGAGAAAATTTGCGAGAAATTTGATGTTGATTTATTGTTCGATTTTTTTCACCCGACATTATTGCGGCAACTCATGTAGCAATTGTTGCACAAATACTAAGTGGGCTATTCATAGGATATACCTAACCAGTCGGCGGTTTGAGAGGGAGTGTAGGAAGGGATATAGTTCTATGATTCACGTCCGGCCGGCCTCCAGATGGTTTTCCAGGAAAGCCCCAAGCCCAGTCCGGTTATTTTTGTGTCTTACCTCGTATTTCTTAGTTTTGTATTAATTTCATTTTATTATTGTATCTTTTCATTATTTTATTTATGATTTTATTTATCGCTGCTGCTCTTTTAGGTTTCGTTGCCCATTTTGTACATAGCAGTACATCCCTGCTGCCATCATGTGGTGCTAGAAAGTTGCAAGTTATGATGTTACATCCAGGAAGAATAAAAGGAAATCGTGTGCTCCTGTTGGTGTCCAAGATTGCGGATTAGGAGTTACTGTGACTTTCTAAAGAATACTTAGGACAAATGACTTGTTCTTTTCAGCTTTGAGTTTTGTTTTACATATTAGGTTTAGTTTACTTTTAATTTTTCTTTAAAAATTCCTCTGAAAGCATTTTAAGCTTCACTGTCTCCTGGTCCATCCTAAACGAAGCCAAAATTCTTCATGCTTTTCTATTAAGCAGATCAATAGCTAATAACCTTATTGAGGACAAATCAGTTAAGTGTAGTATAGCACCTTTGACTGAGTGCAAGCGCAGAGTGCCGTTCACAGGTAAAAGTAATTATAAACTGTAACAAGTACCAATTACATAATGAATATACATAAAAACAAAGGAATGCTTAAACAACCAGTCTGAAAGGGATTAACATAAATGCAGCCCAGAATTGTCTGTCCATTAATCAGTTACTGAATTATGGCCATTTGACAATGGAGTAGAGGAAAACAAAAAACTAATCAGTAGGATCCATGGAGAAAATAAACCTCTGAGGCTGGTTATAACAGACCAAGTCAAAGATAAAGTCGGACAATCACAGTCATGGAGACCTCGGCAAAATGGCAGTCCACTTCCTCCTGTTCACTCTGCAGTAGTCCATGCTGCTCAGCATCCCTGAAGAAAATAAACCTTTGGAGGGTTCACGGTTAGTTATAAGAGACAATAAGTCAATACACATACACAGTCACAGACCTGAAGACCTCGACCAACTGGCCACCTGCCCTCTGATGTCATTCTATAGCTGAGTCGTCTAATCTGATAACAGAATACTTCCATCCATTGATTCCAAGGTTCCCACTGCCTTTTCATGGGCAGCCTGAGACTAAAGCAGTGGCAGAAAGAAGAAAAAACAAAATGGGGAGGGCTTATAATGGGTTATAAATAGTGTAATATTGATATCTTTATATAAATGACAAACAGAAGGAGGTGCAATAGGCACACTTAATCAGCAGCTCTAGTCAGGGTATGCCAGAATAAATTCATGAGACTTCCACCTGGATTTAAAAGCTGAGGCTGGAGGGGCATCTCTTGTTTAAACATACAGGTCACTGCACAGCTTTGGGGCCCTCAGACCTAAAACGTGTCTCCCTACTGCTGTTTTATTAATCTTTGGAATCTTTTGTTTGCCAAAATCTTCAGATCTTAATTCACACTGTGGTTTTAACTTATAATAAGTTCAGATAAGTAAGGCAGGGCCTTGACCATTGAAGGCTTTATAGGTTAAAAGGGTGTTTTAAAATCAATTCAAAGTTTAAGGTTGGCCACACATGGGTGAATGACGAAGCACCTTTGGGGAGGCCACCCACCATGGTTATGAATGTTGGCATTGATAAGACTAACAGACTTTTTCAGAGTTTAAACTGGTCCCACCACCGAAATAGAGCAGCAGAGCTAATCATTTCATCACCGTATGCTTCAAGAGTTTTATTACATCTCTTCCCAAGCTTAATGCAAAATTCAGTCATACTCCTCTACCATACTTTCACAGAAACATCTTCTTCAAAAGCCATGATGACATGTATGAGGTGCTTCTGCTCACTGTGGCAGAACTCTGAAGAATATGGCGGTACAACTGCAGGTTCATACATGTCAATGTATGCCGTTCACATACACTTGCACAGCATTCCCATGTCTGCCTCCAATCAGCCCTTGTTTCATTATTATCATTTTTGTTATTATTATGATGGTGATGAACAGCTTTGCCCGACTGCTTTATTTGTGCAATCTCTTGCTGTCTCCAGTTCCTTTCACAGTCATTCTAAACTAAGATTATACACTTAGGTAAACATGAAATAAAGTGTGTATAGATTGTAAATCAGTCACAAAGAGCACATTTATAGGGCAATGTAGTCCGTCTGAGCAAAAACTTGTTTTTAAAATTAATTTAATGCATGCAGTTCCAAAATATTGATTGTGTCTCTCCAAGACAGTCTTATCAGGCAGAAAGGTAAGCAAAGTACACTTTAGTTTGAGGAGACTTCCTTCCCAGCCTCAATTATAAAGGTGGTGAGATGTCCCTCAGCAGTGACATCACAATAACCCCGCCTCTTGAGGGTTCCACCCACAGAAAGCAAAGAATGTATTTTTGAGGCTCGCATACACAGTGAGCAATAATTTAACAACTTGTTCAAAAAACAAAGTTAACACAAATTACATAAAAACAAAACACACATGCAAAATAATTCAAAAACTGCAATTAAAAAGGAAGCCAGGGAACAACCCTGGAAGAAACAAAACATGAACTCATTGTGTAAAATGAAGCAAAAAACAATGTAAGATTAAAACCAAACATTTTTATTATTTACTGAGGCATGTCACTCTCCTCATTTACTGAATAGTAGACACATGGCACTTCCCAGCCTGGGGTTGCCCCCATGGACAGTTCCTGCAGCTGGGGGTCTCAAGCTTATTCTCCTACTGCCCCACTAGAAGTTTCAGATGCTCTTGTAAGGAAGAGCCCGACTATCTTTTAAAGGTCCAGGTAATTTCCAGATAGCCTGCCCATTACAACACATAGCAGGAGACTATTCAGAAAGTAATTGGCATACCTGCTGCCCCTCTGTTTCATTTTTAAATGACCCCCCCCCCCATTGCACTGTTCATATTTCCTTGGCCCTGGAGTAATGAGCTTTGTGGCACTCTTTATAAGCACATGCGGCATGGTACTCTAGCAGAAACCCACCTCTGGCTCCGATCAAAGGTGAATCTTGTAGTAGTCTTGCACAGTGTTTCCAATTTCCTGAAGTGCATGTCCCTACTGAGCACCTCATTACAATGGATGGGGATTCGATTGAATCCTAAAAGCAACTGAAAGGACTCTAAATGGGGTAATAAGCCTGATAGTCTCAAAGAGAACATGGGATCTGAAGAAAGATACCTGACCTTCCTACTCTCTGCATTAATTAGTATGGAGCACTGGGTCATGCACTCCATGTGGAACCTGCTCAAATTACAGTAGTCCATCTCATTCTCGGTCAGGCAAGTCCCCTGGCTTTTTCTTCATTATTGAGTGTCAAAGTCTTTATGAGAAGACATAAGTAGCCTGACTAGGAGTCTCTTATGTTATGGCCATAGCACAGTAGACTGATGGCATGACCTTAGGTAGCCTCTCTCTAAATAACCAGCAATTAATACAGAACCCAAAGGGATGGACAGCTCAGCCAGACTTGAGAGCTTTAATTATGGCAGCCTTTAACTGAACTGGAGCCACGCTGTGGCTGCCTCTGATTAGCAAAGGCTAATGGACCACTTTGAAGGTTTCACTTATGTTTATCCGCTACTTGGAATTTGGAACATATCCTTAATATTTTTCAGCTTTTATGGAGTACAGCCATGTAAGTCAGGCAAGGCTGTGGTTTGAAAGTGGTTCAAGACTCCTGCTTGGATAAAACCCCGGCTTTCTTCACACCCAACTTCCTGCGTTTTTTTTTTTATTTTTTTATTTTTTGATTCATTAGGAAGAATCGATTTATCACTCAGCTTTGCTTACTGAATATTTTAATGCACAGTATGAGAGAAAGAGCTCCTTTCTCAAGAACACTAGCCCAGAATAAAACTGTAAATGAGATCAAATATTAATCCAAGTTATGTTTTATTTAGCAAATCACAAGGGAGTGATGAACAAAGGGAGGACATGAAATATAAATCAACACAAAAGGCAAATCTGTGAATTTTCTCTCGAGGCTCGTAAAGTACTAGTCTATCTATCTATCTATCTATCTATCTATCTATCTATCTATCTATCTATCTATCTATCTATCTATCTATTATATAGTGCCATTCATATCTATCTATCTATCTATCTGTCTATCTATCTTTTCCATACAGTGCCTTTCTTATCTACCTGTGTCTATTACATAGCGCCCTTCACATCTGTCTATCTGCCAGTCCATTTATCTGTCTACATCTCCAAACTTCGCTGTTAGGCTCACCTATAATATTGCTTAGTCGCTAGCTTATGCAGAAGGTGACTCATCCTCTTTTCCACATCAAAATACTTGACAGCACTCCCTCTCATTTCCTATTTCGTTTCCCTCATGTTATGGTTCAGTTCTTTCAAAACAGCAATAATGGTGTGAGGCCTCCACAAGACCCATAATCCAAGCCAGGGCCTTCCATAGCCTTCCTAGAATAGTCCTCATACCAGGCATCCTGACCCAAACTCCACAGGCAGACTTTGACCTATAAAGCCCAAAAAGGGGTAAAATATATCTTTAAATGTTCCAATACATAGAGAAATAAATGCCCCATAAGGGAGAGGAACCACAACACCGGTGGCTGTAGAGACAAGTCCAAAATGTTTGTTGTATGTTTTAACTTTGACTTGTGTTTTGGGTCTGGTCCTCAATAGTTTTGTGAAACATAAAAAATTAAAGAGTTAGGGTTAGGGTGTTTCATTACTATAAGTTTTGTTTAGTGTTAAGGCTTTTGGTGCACAGTCTAGTCTAACTCCTGGTCCCCAGGCTTTACTCTCACTTTTTACTCAGTACACTTTAGGTTTGTGTAATGGGCTTTGGTGCTTTGGTTCTTGATCACCATTTTTACTGCTGTAGGCCAAATCTAACTACTAGTATGGTTTAGCCAGGGTTTTGTCCCTGGCTTATATAAATTTTTATTTAAATTGTAATTTTTAAAAAAATATTGTTTCATATAGTATGCTATTAATTATGATTATTTTCTTTGTGTTTTGAATATTATTTATGCGTAATGTGTATATAGTTTAGTGTAATTCTGACAAACAAATCCTTCCTTTTTCCTTTTGAATTTGTGCTGTTGTCAGGAGTCACAAACATTACAATAATTGTGTAAAGTCTCCAAATGCTCCATAAAAGACAGGCCAGGACCTTCACCAGTCTGCCCAGAAGAGGCCCATCTCAATCCAGTTTACTCTAACTCTTAACATCTTGTTCCAGAATAGCTGGCCTCATAAATGGGAAACTGGCTTGAATAACTAAAAAAGTCACAAAATACATCAAGAGACCTACGAGAGGAGAAATGATCATGTGACAGGTGGTGTCACAAATTTAACAGGCATAGGTGAAAAGTTATTTGACGCGCGTGTGTTTTGGTAGGCACATAGTGTTGCAGCTGTTTGTGCGAATCTCATGAAGTGCTACATGGCCCATGCACTCTTTGCCGGGCAGGAAGAGGCAGATAAGTGCAGGTGAAAGAAAGTTTTATGAATATGTAGTCAGAGAGAGAATGACCAGGATAAGAACATTCATCAGAAAAGCCTATTGGACGGAAGGAGGAGCTGAGCAGGGCACACGTGTTTAATGTGAAGCATATATGAAGGCCAATAAAGTGCTGAGTTCTGGTTTGAGGAACACAGGCATTGCCCTCGTTGCTGCGTCTTTATCAATTAGATGAATCAGAATTGGAAGAGGCGGGGGATTGGTGCAATGAATTCCACGCAGTTTAAAGGACTACGGGTTAGTTCAGTAACTTGTCTTTTGCTGACCATCTGGTGTATCGAGAGTGTCCTGTGGAGGAGAGTTAAAGAAGGCTGAGAAGAGAGCTTTGAGCAGCTAGAGAGGTCGGCTCATTCCATTTTCTTTGTAAACATTTTTTTTGAAGTGATTTTTTCCTTTTTTGATTTTGAAAGAGGAAAAGAAGAAAAAGATTAGCATTTTTTGTAAATAACACTTTATATGAAGTATCCATGATTTTCTCACTTCTTAATTTATTGTATGTGTGTCATTTTCTACCACTGATCACACTCAGCTTATGATCTACAAGCTGCTCACTATTCAAGGCTGTGCCTGGATTGTATTGGCATGGAGCTTTACAGATTGTACTCCCTCTGCTTGGGTACAAAAAGTGCAAACAGAGAATCTTTATCAATTAAGGAATTATTTGAAACAAATACAAAATACAAACAAAATTCTCAAAAAAGAAAATATAGGCAAAAGGGAGCATCCTAAAAGGCAATCCTAAGCAATCAGGGGGGTATTTTCCGTACGTCGCTTAAATCATTCGAGATCAGATGCCTCATCTTGGATGAGTTAATGCCGGTGAAGCTCATCTGGGATAAGTCAGTTTTTCAAACGCAGCCGTGTAGTAGATTAGTTTAGCTGGCTCTAATCATCCGAGATGAATGCGCGCGACTGCGCTGATTGAAAAGCCCATATATATCGAGTCTAGAAAACATGATCAGCAAGTCTTTGATAGGCTGCAACAGAATGACAAAAGAACGGGCGCATTATTTTTCCACACAAGCGGAGCAGGACCTTTTATTCAAAGGATATGAAGAATTTCAAGATTTAATATGCACAAGGAGTAACACTGCAAAAGCAGCCCAAAGCAGAAAAGGCAGCTGGCAAAAAGTGGCCGACAAATTAAATGCTAAGTAGTGTGCATTGTACTTACTGAATACAGCGTTTTTATTTCCTATGTGTCAGATTAATTATTATTTAATATGTCATAATTCCAGATCAAACATGAGCACAAGGAGAACATGGGAACAGGTTAAAGTGAAGTACAAGAATGTACTTTAAACTGGTAAATATTGGTATATAACTATTTAAAGAATTGTTGACATAAAGAATCATATATAATATAAAAAACATTAATTTTAAAGCTAATAAGTAGGCAGACAAGCAAAAACAGGTGGAGATCCACACGGTCCAGACCTAACCCCTGCAGAAGAGTTGGCTCTCCAGCAAAATGCCCATCACCCTGTTTCTGAGGGCATTTTTTTTTGTTGGGTCAGTTGCAGGGAATGTCATATCTCTAGAACCTGTGTCTGACCAACGAGATATTGACGGAGGTCAAATATTTGATGAAGACACTGTGTCTGATTATTCATCAGGAGGAGAGGTACATTTTCCAAATAATGTTTGATCAAACTCCACTCTGATCAGTCCCATGTGCCCAAATCATATTTGGAAATCCTGGGTAATGAGAATATTAGGCTGATTGTGAGATTCTTTATGGAACTGTGGGTGTTTTTGCCTGTGTATTACCTACCTGCAATGACATGAAACGCCTGTTTTATTGTCTGCACACACAGGTGTCCAGGAAACACTATGAAAACCCGAAGGAAATATTATAGAGCCAAACAGACTTTATGAATTGCCTGGCAAACTGCACTTTTAGATAGATTTTCCGCATCGCCTACAGTATATAAAAAAAGTGCCGCTTGCAAAAAACCGAAAGCAATGCATACTGTCTGTGTGGTTGTGAGAGCCCGACTTTGCCTAGTTTGACTTTGAATATAAGGTGCTAATAAATCTTTGAGGTACAATATTCCCCCTCCGCTAAAGTGGTATCTTTCAAAAAGAATTTCCTCCGGGAGCAATAAAGGATCTTGCTGATCGCGCAAAACCCTCTCTATATGAAATTCTCTTCTTATACAGTAATTTGCACACTGCTATCAATTGATTGCTCATTCATGAACGGTGAAGCCATGACTGAATGAATTCCATGCATGGACACTGATTAAGTGTGTGAGCTAATCCTTGTTTACATAGAACAAACCTGCTCCGAGCAGGTTTGAGGATTTGGATCTGCTGCTATGACAACACATCCAGCAAGAGTTACGAAAAACCGACAGACCCAGGATCATGCCAAATCATCAACAATTACATCTGACTAAACGAGTAATCCACGTATGAAAAATACCCCCCAGGTCCAAATCCATAATCCAGAAGACACAATACTTAAGCAGAAGCCAAAAAGACACAAACAGTAAATTAAAAAAAAACCCAGCAATACTCACGATATTCTAAATACAATCAAAATTAATTTCTTATCTGAGTTTACCGAACTCTGGCCTTAAGTAGCCAATGAGAGGGATCAGAATGAGTGATGTCAGGGTGGCCCCACTCCCTGGGACCACCCACAAAACACTAGGAAGAGAAGTGCAGTTCAAAGGACAATAAACAATTATAAACATAACAGAAAATACATAAAAACATGAAAAACAATAATTCAACAATAAATCATAAAATACACTTTGAGTTTTGGTTCTCTTCTTTAACTTGACTACATTTAGCTTTGTGTCCCGGTTTAACCTCTGTGTGTCTTATTCTTTTGATTTCTCTTCTGGTCCCTTTGCTTCTATTCTGTCTACTCCATTTCTTGGTGGTACAACAGCTTTGGATTTAATCCATAGTTCTCAATCTGGCTGTGTTGACTCTGGGTAGCCTTAATGGCATATCATTTTGCTTTTTAAATTTTCTTCTTTAAACTATATGTTCTTAAGGAAAATGTCAAACTTCTATGCAGGAATATTCCTAAATCAGGGGATTTTACAGTTTCCTCTCCTCCTTTTTTTGTCATTGTGGAGAGTCTGGGTTTCCAGAGATTCTTTTGGTCCTAATCTGTCATTTTTGTATGTCTTGTTTCCTATTGAAGTCTAGAAAGCCCAACACAAGTACTGGCAGAGCACTGACAGCACCTGTCAACTGAGCAGTAATACCAACTTTGTTATTTGCACATGTGGACCGAGGAGCAAAGGCCATATTAAAACCCCCACAAGGCCCATGTGGCTTAACTCCTTAAAAAAGAGAGTTGATTATATTTTTAACAATGGAGCATGGGCACAAAGGGATTTTTGATGCAGCGCATTATTTCTCACTTTTGATTATAATGAAAGATATGTCTGCTTCATCAGTTGGGTCCCCTTTGGTCATTTTGGCTGTTCAGGGATACTCGATTGTTTAATCAAGTTGCGCTTGGTCATTTTGGCTGACAGATACTCCCTGGTTTCATCAAGTGAAGGTGGGGCGTAAAAAACAGGCCTGTTGCTGTCAGGGGACCCTGAGCGCACACCCAGAACCATATGATGCCCCACATGTGGGGCTGAAATGTTTCACTAACAACAGTGAAGAACAAAGTGTTATCCATGTTTATGAAGCCGAGTCTATCATTTTTCATATATATACAGTTTATATATACAGTATATATATGTATATTTTTCACTATCATGTCAAACATAGCCTGTATGATTCCCCTCAGCTGAGGCACAACAGGTTTTTTCCTTTTTACCCCAAAGCATTGCTGATTTGTAATTTTTACTTTTTGTCTTCATTTTCTTAAGCAGTGGGGATCTTAATTTTTATTTTAGGTTTAACATTTTGCTTTTGATTGTTACAATCCCTGTGGTGAAATGGAGCACTGAAGGAAAACAAAGAAGAGCAAAAAAAAACAGGAGATAAAATATGTAAAAAGGTGAGACTGTGTCATTAAGAATAATACAGAGTAACAATAATGGAGTAATAATACAGGGTAATAATAATGGAGTAATAATACA